>CM040999.1:11387807-11469705 GCA_022985145.1 Pangasius djambal | reverse complement strand
CACAGGTGGCATCCTATGACAGTTCCACAGTGGAATTCACTGAGCTCCTGAGAGCGGCCCATTCTTTCACAAATGTTTGTAAAAACAGTCTGCATGCCTAAGTGCTTGATTTTATACACCTGTGGCCAGGCCAAGTGATTAGGACACCTGATTCTGATCATTTGGATGGGTGACCGAATACTTTTGGTAATATAGTGTAGCTCTATACATTTCAGAATTCATCCTGCTACTTCTATCAGCAGTCACATCATCGATAAACACCAGTGACCCAGTTCCATTGGCAGCCATACATGCCCATGCCATAACACTGCCTCCACCATGTTTGACAGATGATGTGGTATACTTTGGATCATGAGCCTTGCCTTCCTATTATCCTGGTACAAGTTAATCTTGTATTCCAGAATTGGTCAGCCTTTTAGTCTAATCTGGCCCTTCTGTTCTTGAGTGTTACCAGTGGTTTGCATCTTGGGGTAAACTGTCTGTATTTACATTCATGAAGGCATCTCTTGATTGTAGACTTTGTCAATGATCCGCCTACCTCCTCCAGAGTGTTCTTGACTCAGCTAGATGTTGTGACGGGGTTTTTCTTCACCAAGGAAAGAATTCCGCAATTCTTTTGGTGTTGCTGAGCTCGCCAGTGAATTCCTTCTTTTTAAGAATGTACCAAATTGTTGATTTGGCCACTCCTAAAGTTTCCGCTATCTCTCTGATAGGTCACTTCACTTGCATCGACACCTCTTTGGACCACATATTGAGAATTTCATGAACAGATGCCAAATGCAAATTCAATGCTTGGAATCAGCCCCAGACCTTTTTTTTTTTTTTTTTTTTTTTTTAAGGAGATAAGGAGAAAACAGGCCATACCTGGCCATGAAACTGCTTATCATTCAGTTGTACAATTACTTTTGAGACTGTGAAATTTAAACCCTTTGAGTTAAAGCTGAAAGTCTACACTTCAATCACATCTTGATTGCTTCATTTCAAACCCACTGTGGGGGTGTACAGAGGCAAAATTATGAAAATTGTGTCACTGTCCAAATACTTATGGACCTGTCTGTATATGCTTACGGGCTAGTGTTAGGGTTATGGAAAATAAAGCATGTATAGCTTCAAAACTTGAGAATTTGGCAGCTAACGATAGTAATAGCTTTAAAAGCTAACTGATTGTTATGCAGACTGCTTTGATGATTTTTAGCCATTTTTGAATATGTTTCATAAGCCTATGAAAACCTATAGGCTTTGAGGCTTGGGCTAGGGTTGGGGTTGCACAAACAAAAGCACATACAGCTTCCAAACTTGAGATCTAGCCAAAAACAATGCAAATAGATTTGGAAGCCAGTTGTTTTTCAGGTAGACTCTTTTTTTTTTTTTTTTTTTAAACAATTTATTTATATGTATTACACCTACAATGTATGCTTTAGTGTGCCACATACAGCCATGTCCTAAATTCCTGATTTAGAAACTAAAATATTTTATTGTCTTTTTGCTATTTCACTGTATGTGGATGCAGTGTACTCATGAGACTTTCAAATCCTTTATTATGGCCCTAATTGTAATTAATGGTCATTTTAAGTGCTTAAGTATTTTTTATATCCATTACCTCACTCATGTAGGTCAACCACCATCTGTCTCTTGTGTAGAAAGCTCTTTGTTTTTTCCAGTGATCATAACGACAGAGATTTTTACATGTGGGCAACCTCATATTTGGACAAAGGGATCAATTAAGTTATTGAAGACTGAGAGACACATATAACAATAAAAAAAAAAACCAATTTTGGAAATTACAATTATTTAAAAAAAGTTACAAGAATTATTTACTATTTCAAAAGGTAAGTATTAAATGTGTAATTATTCTTTTGAAGGGTGCCAATAATTTTGCATTTGACTGTAATATGATATAGAGGAGAGAGAGAGAGACAGTGGAAAGGGGTGTGTGTGTGTGTGTGTGTGTGTGTGTGTGTGTGTGTGTGTGTGTGTGTGTGTGTGTGTAATTGGCTGAGAGGCTGTGAGGACAGAGCCACAGTGTGTATGCGCTGCTGTCACACTCCATTACACACAGCCACGCTGTAATGAGTCACAGTGCAATCAGCTCCCTCCAGACCGTGTGTGTGCATGTGCATACGTGTGTGTGTGTGTGTGTGTGTGTGTGTGTGTGTGTGTGTGTGTGTGTGTGTGTGTGTGTGTGTGTGCATCCTTCATACTAGTTCCATCCTCCAGTCAAAACTCAGGCTTGTGCATGTTAGTGTTAAGACCATGGGGAAAGTAAGAGAGAGTGAACAGTGAGGCTCTCCCGACTGTCTCCCGATGCTCTGCGTGCTCGGACTGTATGCGGGTCGAGCTCAAAGTGTTTAATGGTGCAAAATATTCCATGTTTCAGAGCTCATATCTGTCAGAACTGATGATTACTGGCTCAGAGTGATGATCAAGTCAGCTAAAGTGTGGCAGAGAAATGCCTCATATTACAGGCTGCGTGCATATGTATTACATGGGTACAGTAGGCTCCGAATATCTGAGTCTGCTTTCAATAACTGGTTTTATTTTATCAGTCATCAAAAACTAAGTCAGATTTGCAAATGTTTTCCAAGCATAATTCCTCAGTAATATAAGTGGAGTAAAATGGGCTCTTATTATTTGAGCACAATAAAGGAGCATGCTAATCGAGTCAATATCAAGTATTAAGCTGGTGATATATTTAAAAGAAAAAAGAAGTTTGCGCAAGAAAGGCACGCTGGTTTCAGTTCTTATGAGCAGGACAGAATAAACACAGAGCCTTCTGTTCGGAGACTATCCCGGTCTGTGATTGGTCCAAATATCAGACGAATGCTTGCGTCATGGCAGGGAGCAGGAGTTTGAGGATGACGCACAAACTCACTTATACCACCTCCACCTCTATCACTGTGCCTCTGCTACTGTATCTTTTCTAACTGTTGAACATCACAGGGCAGAATACTTTGTTTTTTAAAATCTTTTGGCTGTGGTGTAGCCTATCAGAGCCAATCAGACTGTCTTACTCAGAAAACTGCAAGCGTGTTTTATTGTCTCTGGTTGGAATGTTACAGCGAATCCAAATCTTCCGTGATAAAGTCTCTGACTCTCACCTCAAACCATGTCAAGTTCAGTTCAGAGTCTGACGGTTCTGGCACTGTATGGGTGCTTTCACAGCTATTATTCCGTTCGCCAAGTCTGAATCAGAGCCAAATTGGTACTTTTGTTTCATTTGCTCTGAATTAGTTTAGCACATAATTAAGCAAACCAATTATAGGTGAGAAGATATGAAGCTTTAGTTTAATAAACAGAAATATGACGAGGGGAACTTGGTAAACAAACCATTGCCAAGTGCACATAGGAATCATAAACATCGCTCTAACACGGAAAACATGGAGCCAGTGCTAAGTAAATAATTAGTTAGTTATATGACTTATAGTTATATAACTATTTTATAACATGTTGTGTATCATGTCCAAAATTTATTTTATTCATTAGTCCAAAAATCCAGAACACATTCTGCAATGTAGCAGTTTGCATTGACATTAAACACAATCCAAAATACCCACGTGTGTGGTTCAATTCCTGCAGTTAGGTCAGAATTAAGGACATTTCAGACACCGGCAATTGTGTACCTTGCATTATTTCCCCCCCAAATATAATTATATTATTTTCATGTCAGTCTAAAAGTGTGAAAAGAAAAGGAATTTCTTTCACTCAACCCACTGAGTAGTAGTGCTCTAATGACAGACTGGCTCAAAGGGTTAATTGGGTTTGATTGCTACTATGATCAGTAGGTACTACAATTCTCACCAAGTCCCCCCCCCCCCCCATCACTTCTTCTCACCTGTTTCCTCTCTCTGCAGTCTGAAATATAACACCCTCCTCTGCAAATCTGCTCCCATTCTCACCCTTTTTATTTCTGCCTTTCACCCTGGTGACTGTGTGTGTGTGTGTGTGTGTGTGTGTGTGTGTGTGTGTGTGTGTGTGTGTGTGTGATGCAGTTAATCAAATGATAATCGAAGTTATGGAGCGAGGGATTTTTATTTATTTTTCATGTACTCAGTACTCTTCAAAAAATAATCAGATTTGGATTTTTTTTTCTTTTTCAAATGCGCCATTTTCTTTTTTTGGGTAACATTTGCATATAGGGTCCCATCAGGCTTGAGTGCCTTTAGTCTTCTTATGATGATGATGCTGCTGCTGATGAAGATGAAGAAGAACAATGCAAAATGTCTGTTGAAATCCAAAAGCATTTCTCTTTTTATTTATGGATGTTAAAGCAGATAAGAGTAAAATGTTATCGTTTTATGAATACAGTTTTTATATTGGTTATATATAGGTGATGCGACGTATCCTCTGTTCATCAGTTTAGATTTTTTTTTTTGGTGATAATCATAAAGTATGATCTGGCATACATCTATGATTGGTCAAAGCATTATTTTTTTTAAAATATGTACTGTATAGTGTAAAATCCACCATGTCTTGTGGTGAGAGAGAGAGATGTAGTGGAATAGAGAGGCAAAGTTAGGGAGAGATACAGATGAAAACGTGAGGCAGGGAGAAATGCGATCAATGAGACGTGTGCGTACCCGCCTCTGTCTTTAATCGTGTGCGGGCGGCCACTGGCTCTGACTGGCACCTCGATAGACAATCTGTCACTCTGTTGAGCGCTCACTTTTCGCCACACTCCTTCGTTATCATCGATTTTCCATGTGTTCTTTAGCGTCATCCTGTCTCTCCTTTTCTCTCAGTGTTTCCCTCTGTCTCTTTCTTCTCGTCCTTTAGTGCTGATTTTCGGAGTCTCGCCGTACATGCACGCTGCAAGTGAATTCATAATCTGAATACCTTTTCACCCAGGCGCTGTGAATAAACGCGCAAGGCATTGTGAGGTCGCAAGTGCCAAGAGGCTGGCTAGTGTCAGGGTGAAAAAAGGTTCAAGTTTTATGCAGATTACAAGCAATAGGCATGTAGTGCTGACCAGTCAGGTATTGTTGGCAAGTTTGATGTTGTCCAACTGTAAATGAGGGTCGGTAGGAAAAGTTCTTAGCACTTTCTACCACCCCCAGTTGTATGCTTGCAAAGACAAAAATAAATATTGCTCAGCAGAAGGTCTCTGAGAATGTTGCTGATCCTAGTGAAATGAAAGTCAGTAGCTGACTTTGGATATTATGAACATTTAAAATAACGAGCAGAGCTGGGCAATAATAGAAATAATCGTCTGCTAATAGTTTCATTGCAGTTGCACTGCGAACACTGAACTTTCACTCTGTTTGGCTTCCACTAGCCAATCAGAGCAAGCCTGTGGGTAGAATTAACAGTCATAGGTTATGTTTGGTGACCAATAAAAATAGAGAGGAGGCGGTGCTTACCACACCTTTAGATAATCTAGTCTAGAGCCAAAATCTATTACTGAAAACTTGTTGCTGTTTCATTCGTATCGACGTTTCTTTTATTGCATGTTCTTTATGTAATGTGTAAATGTAAGTGTTCAACAGGACAAATTACTTTTATGTAATAATAAAGCAAGTCAGATTTAGATGATGTAAATTACCTCTGCGTAGTTCATGCCTCTGAGGTTGCCAGATTTGCCTTGAGTAGAAGTGTCTGAGATGGGGTTTCTCAACAGCTTCTAGACTGTAAGCCTGAAAAATATCCATGATCTGTCAACTGTAATGATATTGGAGAGGGAAGAGTAGATTTGAAATAAGCAAGAATTCAAATAAACACAGGATTCTAGTATATTGCTAATATACAGCTGCATTAATAGTAAGTGTTATCATCACATTAATCGCTGTAGCTTTGGTTTAACATAATGGCTTCTACCCTCATTATTCAGAAACTTATAAAATAGCACTTGATCCACCACATCCTGTTACGTTTCGTTGTATTTATTTATTTTTTTTATGTCAGGCACCAGGCATCAATTACTTGACTCCATTTAGTGAACAGATATTTTATGTATGGATCGTTAGCTTTTGTTAGAGTTTTGTACCATGTAACTTCTGAGCTTCAATCTGAAAATGCGTTATTTATTATTGATTGACTGGATATATATACAGAGAAAGAGATAAAGGAAAAAAGAAGAAAGTGTGAGCTACAGATACTGAGAGATCACGGGTAGAGAAAGAGGAAGAGCCCCTTTCCCGGAATGAATAACGCGCCGGGAAACGATAAATAAATAAATATATAAGTAAGGGGAGGGAGGGCAGAGAGGAAAAGCATTAGCAATTTTCCAAATGCTGCTCGCGCATACTTATGAATAATGGAGGCATGCTAAAAGTTGGCCGTGCTCGACCAAGCACTGCCTGGGGAGTGCGCATTAGACCAAGGGCTCATAAATAACCGTTGTGGATGAAGAGCGGAGGAGCGAGGAGGGGAAGGGAGGGAAGGATGTTAACTAGCTGCTCCACCACTCCTCTCTTGTCTCTGAGTGGAGGTCAGACAGTGGCATTGGGGGAGCGCCAGAGACAGATGGGCTCAGATTATCGACCGTAGTGTGTGTCCTGTTCTTCTGCTCACTCTGGTTTTTAGTAGTAGTAGTAACAATATTGTCCCCATGGGGAAACGTGGATTTTTACGTGCATTGTGCTCATGTGGTGTTGAACAAAAGACCACAAACCACAGATCACAGATAAGAAGATTAACAGCAATAATGGCAAAAAAGATCACATGCTAAGACGTACAATACCGAAGCAGTGTCACCTAGCACACCAGTCTCATTATGCAAGTCATAGCTTTCTGCCAGTTTAAGGAGAATCAGCAGTTCGCGGGGAACGTACTTATTTTCTCGACTGTTTATTCTCTTTTCAAGTACGAGAAATAATTCTTGTTACTGTCATGTGAAATCATGCAAAAATCATGTGACTGAAATGCTTTAAAGGTGCATTAGGTAAGATTGACAGGAAGTACTACCAAACACAAACAAGCCATCCAGACCAGAAATCTGTTTTCCAAAACTATAAACTTTTGCTAAGGCCACAGTGTAATCCATTGGTTTTTTTGTTTTTTATCATGTTCCAGATATCTTCCAAGTTATTTGTACAAGTAAGGAATAAAAAAAAATCAACTATTGCACCTTTAGTTATTTATTAGCACCATTAACCTTCAGTGCAAAATGAAAAATTTGTCTAATTTAAGTCCTAATGTAGTGTGTAGGCGTGTGTTATGAAAGACTGTCCTCTGCTGTTACTGAAAATGAGTGGAGGGCAAAACCTGCAGGTTTTGAGGGTCACAACACATTACTGCTCCTACACAGGGTTGCCAGATTGGAATCCTTCCTGCTTCATTATAAACTGAGTGTATAAACTATATGTCTACGAGTCCAGTCTGTTTGTACAGACAGTGTTTTATTGGAAATCTGCCCAACTTGGCAGCCATGCCCTATACTATCTTTGAGAACTTTGTAAAATATACCATTTTAACAAATAGAATCGAAAGCTTTTATCAAAAGTCTGAGTGAGAGGAAGGCGATACGGCCAAAAACGTGATGTCACATGACACATTGTCATTCTGGGCGACTGTCATGAATGACCAAACTGCAAGTCTGACTGATCTGTCACAAGTTAGCTATCCAAACTAGCTTTTAGTCATCTGCAGTCCTTCCATTGAACATGATGGGCTAGGGCGTGTTAGAGAAGCTAGCCTTAAACAAATTTCCTTTTTGTCAGTGCTGCTTATAATAATTGGTATAGCAATGGAATTTTTAGATTATTATTATTATTATATAACATTACTGGTAATATTAATACTAGTTAATGCTTCCATACAGCCTTCAGATGACAAGATGACCAGGTTAGTAAAAAAAAATCAGGAAGCTTATGACAATTTTAAAAAAATGTAATCATTTTATAGTTTTGTACATGTATTTGAGATCCTCAGATACCCCTACATGGATCTGGGCTAAGTCTCAAATATGTCCTACAAAGGCCCAGCTCTGAACATCACACTGATATAATAATTGCATCATCAGTTAGACATTAAAATCAAAAGGCAGAAATTCTGGACGCTATCTTTCCAGGCAAATTAAAATTTCCGAAAGCAGCTTTACTGCTCAGTAACAGCTGAAATTAAATTGGGAGTATATAAATATAGCTTCAGTCATAGTTAAATTACGCTATAGCTTTAGTGCTTATGTCGGCCAACAGTGAGTGCCACTCTGAGAATGTCTCACTGTGTGGAATTGCCTCTAATTAAACATAATAAACGAGTTCACCACACTCATTTACTTCAGCTTACACTCAGGTCATAACAGCCATCGGGATGCTCAGCTTATTCAGAATAATTCCAATTAAATTCACTCTGCCGCTCTAAAGAACATCCAACGTCAGGAATGTTCTCCTGCACTGTTTGTCTGATGTAAGGAGTCCTGAGTTTTACAACATCTCCAACCTTTCAAGCAGTTCGTGCTCTTCGTTTCCTTTTTAAACCACGATTTGACATCCACTCACTTTATATTTTGCGGTGCTGTAGTCAATTATGTAACACGTCTGCAGTTTCTTTGGCATGTCAAACTGCCCCACGTGCTGTGTTGCCATGTGTGTCCATTTCCCCCAGCCATCCTGCAGCGACCCTCTGTGATTCCTGCTGAAGTGTTCATGCTGCAGCTCTTTAGGCTTTCATTTTGGCTTATATTTTAAATTTCCCTGAGAATAATCTCAGAAGACCTATTAATATGAAAACGTTCCTTTTGGATGGAAGACTCCTGAGTCCAATCCCCGGGTTCAGCATTACTGACATTATGCTTGACAATGTCAGTTGTCATTTATTATTACATTTTGACATTTATTATCCGATTCCTATCTACAGTGCCACCTTGAGGTCCGTAGTACTGAGGAAGAAAGTGACTGAACCTCAGCATGGCTGCTGATATTTGTTTTATCTCTGGCACTCCAGCCAGGATGTATTCCCTCCTCACGCCCAGTGTTCCCAGGATAGGCTCTGTGACCCTGACCATGATAAAGAGGATACTGAAGATGGATGAATGAATTTAAATGAAGCTAAACTGGAGGCTATAAGCTTGCCTTACTTGTTAGCTAGATGATCCTTGTAGAAAACGAAAGCAACCCTTCAGATACCAAACTGGCATTGGCCGATAGACTACATTTTGGGTACGTAGAAAATCCAGTTTATGAACTGTTCTTTTAAGAATGTAAGGAACCCTTCACAGATTTCTGTTCACACCATCATTCTCTCCCTCTGACCATTCAATCCCACCCCCCCCCCTCCCCCCTTTCCCGGAGCATTACACCCCCCATGGGGCACCTTTAATCAAGGCAACATCTCCATTCACCCTCTTTTCCCGGAAAGTGAAATTTGGTTGGTCTGCTGTCTTCTCTTTGTGTTGTGCCTTTTTTGGAGCAGGAGCACTTTACTCCCTTTAATCCCTCTGGCTAGAGGGATTGTTTGCGTTGCTGAATCCTGGCTCTCAAAAAGCTACTCTGCTAACATAGAAAAGTTTGTTTGGAAGGGTCTGTGTGTTTGAACACTGCTGTATTGTTGTATAATTGTGTGTACACGTGTAGCATTGTGAAAATCTAACAGTGAAACACTCATGTTATTTATTTTATAGTGCTTTCACACCAACCTAGTTTGGTATGGACAAAACACGTTTTCTCTTTGCTTTGTTTTGACCGACATGTGAACAGTCCACATATACTCTGGTGCACACCAGGCAAGTAGAAGAAGAAGAAGAAGAAGAAGAAGAATCCTGCTCTGCCAAAAATCAAAGGGTCCAAAAAGGTCTGAGCTGTGTTTTTAAACCTGGTAGCATAATGGCTCTGTCAAACCTTTAAAAGTAGTCTGTTTTGGATATTAGGAACAAAAAAAAAACACAAGGACGCATCACACATGCAGTGATGATGCTGCCAGGGCCGACAGTGGATTGTTCTGACAGCAGTGGGCAGTCAGGGTTAGAGATGGAGCGAGGCTTTGTGTGACACCAGTGCGTGGCTCAGTGCCACTCATACATTAAGACTGACTGAAGCAGTGCCTCCCTTACAGCCCACTCACACACACACACACATACTCACCTAGAAAAACATAGGGGTCGAACACTCCAACTACGTGACCTACTCTTTACTCAGAGTTTACTTTTCCTGTTTCCTGAGAATTTTCACTTGGAGGTGGACGGGTCTTCGCTTGTGTTGAGTGCGCACGTGATTGAACCGCTTGCTGCTCCGCCCGTGTCACTTTCCCTGCCCACACCTTCTCATTAGAAATGAGTGAATGAATGATTACTGCCTCCTGTGTGAAAAGTTCCACACCCTCCCAGATTGCTAGCTGCTGTGTGACTGAGAGGCCTAGCTAGTGGTAGGAATTTAACACGCATAAAGAATGTATTTTATTTTAAAAACTAGTTGTTCTGCTTGGGCTGTACTGGTGTAGCTGATGATGATGTCACTAAGAATATAGTTAAGTGCATTTCTTAAATACTTATGTTCTTGCCCATTATTACTGAAAGTTACATCTTTAGTTCTTGCCATGGTGCTTGATAATCAGATTGCTTTATATGACGATTCTAACAGCAGATCACGGCAAATCACAGGTTCGTATTAATGTGCTCATTCTAATATGTTATAATTTCTATAATATAGCTAATTCACAAACACTTGTATTGCAGACATTCTACATAATCTAAGACTAGTAATAAACAGATTAAGAATGTGTGATTTAACAAATATGCAGTGAAGCATTCTGTAAGGAGATGTTTAGTTAATATTTATGGAAGGAGTCTCCAGTGTCAGGGGTTTGTAATAGCTAGTCCTTTGAGCTTTCTGTCATGGGAGAGTCTTCAGGATAGAGAACTTTGTGCTTTCTGGTTTCTCAGTAACATGACAAGCTGCATTCTTCTGTGGAGATAAAAAGGTAAAGCACTTACATAATAAACTTTGTGATGCTAACAGTGTTTCCTCTTTGCCTCGGACCGTAGCAGTTCACGCCGTTGTTGATTAATTTTCTATAACAGCATACCCTGTTGTGTTTTATTCCTTACATAGTGCAAGTGCAAAATTATCATTCAGAATAATGTTCCATGTTGCAAATCAATTTCACGTAAGATGTTTTTGTGGCAGGTTTTTTACAATATTCATTTTTTGGTTTTTTTTCGACAACCTTAGATTTTCCATTTTTATTTTTATTTTGATGAATGTGACGTATCATAAAGAATACAGTGCAGTGCTATGACTTGGTCAGAAACTTCTTTCCTGCTGCAAGTCCTGAAAGCTGACCTGGATTCATGCCTTTCACTAGGGATACCAGGAGCTGAGATTCATGGGAGATATAACTTCTGGAGGTGAAGCCCAATCTTGATGTTTCTCAGCAAGCACGGCTACCCCAGTTATTAACATAAAGCAGTTACCCCCGTTACACTGCATTGTATTCGACAAATTAGATCGCTCTTCCAGAGCTCTTTCATGTAGTGTATTAATTACAAAACTCAAAAAAAACAGTGACAAAGGGAGAGCAAAAGTTAAAGAAGATAAATATGATCAGAGCTGCGATTTTAGTCGGCGCTCGTCACGTATTCATCCTCATTAGTTCCTCTAGTGAGTTGCCTGCGATTGAGCGTTGCCATTAATATTCATGTGTGTATGTACGTGCTTCACACGCTTTACTGCTTCTTCAGAGGGATCAATCAGCAGCATCTTCATTCATCTAGACAAGATAAGCTCATTTTAAGCTCTGCTCATGTTTCATGTGTGTGTTATTACTTTATACTTCTTTGATGTGATGTTGGGTTTGAACTGTCATAAATCAGAAGTTCTTTCATGATATTACGCTGTTCTCTGGTCAGGTCTCTTTGTAGTCTACGTCTAGGAACCACATCCTGTGTGTGAAATCACACCTTATTTACTGTTCTGTTACTATGAAAAACTTTACTTTGATTAAGCAATTAGTTAGATTATTATAACCTCATGTCGGGTGTTCCTGGGAAATGAAGACCCTGAAAAGGATAAAGAGCTTACTGAAGATGAAGGAATGAACCCAATGTAGCAAATATGAATATTTAGATTTAAGTTATATTGAAATATAGTTACATTCAATGAACTAATACTGGTATAGAACTTTTAACTACTTAAAGTACTATAGTACTTAATTACTATACTATATTACATAAATTTATCTGTAAAAGTGTTGTGACCAAAGGCTGGGAGAAGGTCTTACCTGCATTTCAGACCCTGATTTGTCCAGTTCTGACCAGACAAAGCATGGTTCAACCTGGGCTCCCACACTTCGGCTCTTTCTCTCACTGGCCACAGCTGAATGATTACGAGTCAAATTATTCCTCAGACCAAAACACAAGTTGTATCATGAGGCCAACACTGGAGTGTAATGTAAGGTCTTCCTAATGAGCTGCATAATGAGCCTTTCAGTCAGGTATGTGTAATGCCAAAAGCTAGCCAAAACTAGGCAAAACAAAGTCTGAAAAATCATTTCTCTTTTATATTATCAGAATAGGAATTATATAGGACTTACTCATCGTAACAACTTGCAGGAAAATCCTCAGCTGGATCAATTCGCTCTTCAAAATGCAACCGTTCGTCGTCGGAGTCGCAATCTTCTTCTGAGGAAAAGGTACATTCTTCCTCACTGTCCAAAATCATCTGAAGAGCTTCCTCGCCTGAATAGCGTGCCATCTTCCAAACGCGTCACATGTTCTGTTTTGGATAAATGACCCTTCATGTAAGCAAAGGTTGTGTCATTTACACCATACTTGATTTTCATATATTTAATTATGTATAAATTTTCTAGTTAAAAAGTGTGCTCTTAAAATATTATGCTACATGCAATTAATTACTTTTCAAGCGGTAGTAGAGTCACTCACTTTGTGGCTGAGTAAATAGCGTAATAGCATTATAAATAAATAGCGTTATAATGTACATACAATGCACCTGCTAGATTCTACTATTAAACTTATTATTATGTATTACACCATGTAGTTTGTATATCTAGTGAGAGTATATCTAGCCATTTAGGATTCAGCCTAATGGTGTGTTGGAGTTTAAATTTAAAAACAAAAATGTGAAGAAAGTTGAAAACAGGATTTTATGCTGATTCCACATTCCTAAGAAGTTTTGAATTGAACTAAATGTCAGCAAAAAGAAAACATCACAGTAAATATAATCTGTTGTGAAGTGTCCAAACAATGTACTCTAGTTGGTACCCATAATTCTGTTTCAGGGTGGAATGTGTGACGCATCTAGTGAATAGGCTCATGGTTTGGGACACACCCACTGCAGAATGATGCTGCTGGACTATATAATTAACAGTGTGTGGTTTGAAACACGTCCACTCTGGATTGATGATGGTGATGCGGTCCATATGGCCTATATTGTGAATAAGGCAGATGGTTTGGGACACGACTGGGATGGTGTTCCTATATAAGGAACTGGATGCATGGTTTGGGACACATCCACAGTGGACTGATTATAAGCAAGATGTACAGTATGTCATTATGTTTAAGTTGCCTATATATTGAATGAGGCAGTTGGTTTGGGACACAGCCACATTTAACTGTTGATGGTGAGACATGTGTGATGGTGTTCAGGTAGCCTGTATGCTGTAGTAAATAGGGTTTATGGTTTGGGACACATCCACAATGTACTGTTGTTGGAGAAACATTCAAAATTGCATTCATGTTGCCTATATAAGGAAAAGGCATGTAGTTTAGAACACCTCCACAGTAGGCTGATGATAGAAGTTCGATTTAGTGTTTACATGGCCTGTGTAGTCAATGGGGCATATGGTTTGGGACACATCCATAGTAGTCTGATAATGGTGAGACATTTGTGGTGGTGTGTGTGAAGAAGCTGCCGAAAAACACACAGGCTGTGTATTGAGATAGAAAACTAAGTTGTCTACTGGAATCACAGATTCTGTTGCCTATATTAGTATGCTACATAGTGCACTTGATTCTTAAATGTAGGGAATGGTGAGTAGGGTGCCATTTGATACACAGATGCGCTATGTTATTTGCACTCATGTCCAGATGCACAATATGCAGTTCACTCATGAAGAGCGTACCTGGTCTATAGCAGGGCTTTTTAAACTTTGTGCATCCAGGGACCCATTTAATTGTGAAAAATAAATAAATAAATAGATTAATAATAATAATAATAATAATAATAATAATAATAATAATAATAATAATAAAATCACAGACCCCCTCAAAACGGATTTATTCTAAGAACATACTCTTTAATGAACAATTCAAATATTTGGCTGCTTCAGTATGTAAATATGAAATGTGTACATAACCTTTTTTGGCTTTATTTGGAGTATGGAATATTATTTTTGTAATTAAAATTGTCATTAGATTCATGTAGATAAAAGACAGAATGTACAGTCTGTCTAATAAATAAAGCGTGGTGTGGTACACGTCCATGGCACACTGGTGATGGTCAGTCTTTTGAGATGGTGTTTATGTGGCTTATTTAGTGATGATGTGTATTTTGGGACACATCAGTACCTACCTATAATTTTAGAAGTTGTTCTCCGTATGTGCCCTTACAGAGAGTATGCTGTCATTCACTCACACACACACACACACACACACACACACCAGTGGGATTGTAACACCTAGAAGAACAGCGTAGCAGCTTGTCAGAGTGATGTGTGTGTGCACTGATGTGTAAGAGTGCTGGACGTAGAACATGGCCTCTGTCACACTGCCCTTTTCCAGAGCTGTCAACTCATCTACTTCCCGAGCTCGAAGCAAAATAGCCTGTTTTTGTTTGTATGCATGTCAGCGCACACCCTGAGCATTCAGATGCCTGAGTTTTGGTGTATATGTAAACCAGAAGGAAATGCGCTAAATTGTATTATTTCGTTATCACTTCACTGTTCTGTAATCTATAGTATTCCATACACTTCAGTGTTCTATACATTTCAGTATTCCATGCACTTTAGTATTCTTTACACTTTAGTATTCCGTACACTCCACTGTTCTGTACATTTCAGTGTTCTGTACACTTCAGTGCACCTTACGCTTCAGTATTCCGTACACTTCCAGTGTTCCGTGCGCTTCAGTATTCCGTACACTTCAGTGTTCCTTACGCTTCAGTATTCCGTACACTTCAGTGTTCCTTACGCTTCAGTGTTCCTTACGCTTCAGTGTTCCTTACACTTCAGTATTCCGTACACTTCCAGTATTCCGTACACTTCAGTATTCCGTACGCTTCCAGTATTCCATACACTTCAGTGTTCCGTACGCTTCAGTGTTCCGTACACTTCCAGTATTCCGTACGCTTCAGTGTTCCGTACACTTCCAGTATTCCGTACACTTCAGCGTTCCGTACACTTCCAGTATTCCGTACGCTTCAGTGTTCCGTACACTTCCAGTATTCCGTACGCTTCAGTGTTCCGTACACTTCCAGTATTCCTTACGCTTCAGTGTTCCTTACGCTTCAGTATTCCGTACGCTTCAGTGTTCCATACACTTCAGTGTTCCGTACGCTTCAGTGTTCCGTACACTTCCAGTATTCCGTATGCTTCAGTGTTTCGTACGCTTCCAGTGTTCCTTACGCTTCAGTGTTCCTTACGCTTCAGTATTCCGTACACTTCAGTGTTCCGTACGCTTCAGTGTTCCGTACGCTTCCAGTGTTCCGTACGCTTCCAGTGTTCCGTACGCTTCCAGTATTTTGTACGCTTCCAGTATTTTGTACGCTTCCAGTATTCTGTACACTTTCCAGGTGTTAACAGACTTTTGGCCACATAGTGTATGAACAAAAAATTCATAATCTTAAAAAAAGATAATATACTAATACTAATAATATACTATATTAATATCGCTAATAGTAATATAGTATAAGTAATATCACTTGTTGAACCATTGTGGCTCGGTTTTGGCCCATTCCACTTGGCAAATCATCGTCAGTTCCCCAAGGTTGCGAGGGTCCCTCTGACTTGCAGTTTCAAAATCTTACATAAATTATCAGGAGAACGACTAGGCCATGCAGGACCTTCTCGAGTTATTTTGGCTGTATGTTTTGCGTCGGGCGAAGGAGCGGAGATGATTGTGGTGCAGTTCATTGCTTATTGTTCTCTGTGTGAGTGTAGTTCCCGCTGCTTACAGGCCGTCCTGCAGGCCGTCCTGACTGGGATTCACACACAACAATCTCTACAATCTCTAACATTTACACAGATAATAAGAACACATTATTTATGCTTATAACTATGTACTTGTTTTTTTGTATTTATGAGTAAAGTCAAAAGACATTATGTCTGTAAATCTGAAGTGAAAGTATGCACTGGAAATATTAAATAACAAAAATAAACGTGTCTGAATACACATCTCCCACTCACTGAACATGTTGGCTACTTCCGGGACAAAATTTTCACCTTCCTGCACTAGCAGGATTTTGTCTGCCTCCTCTAATAATCATCGCAATGGCGTTGCAGGAGTTCTGACTCTGTGTTCGTTTTTGAATGCCCAGATTCGTTAAGCTAAAGAAATTCAGGCTTGAAATAACCTAATATGAGTTTTATAGTAATAATATAATTAAAAATATTAAACAAACTTGTCTAATAATTCTTGCAAGGTAGATACATTTAGGTAGGTAAATGTCTCTACACTGTCTCTACACATATAATGTGGCTGCTAAATTTTGTCTTTTTACATTTAGTGTACTATATTTGTCACAGTGTGTGATTTGAGACATAGCTTTGACAACTTTTGGTTGCATGTGTTGAACTTTTGGTCTGTTGTGTTCTGTGTCACTTCGCCTTTCAGCGTCTGACATCTCTCCTTTAAACACGTCAGACTGGCGAGAGGGGAAAAAAACAGGGCCGCCTGTGCAATAAGGCTTCTTATCATTTTAATTAGGAAAGTTGTTGGAGCGTATCGCCTTCCACCATGACAACAGCAGAGACAGAGAGACGCACAACCACCGCCTGCCTGTAACACAACTCCCATCAACATCCTTTCTACTAATCGGAGCCGAGCCTCCATCTCACCTCCTGCTCTCCACCGTGAGCCCAGGTTTCTGACTTCGGAGAAACGCGCACACAGTGTGAGAATGCTGAAAAAGAGGCATGACCTGCAAGTTTAAAACTTCCTATGACCTTTGCATCCTCCGCAGAGCCATTATGGATCTCTTAATAGGCTGAAAAGGCTCATAAATGCATGGCCACGCTACACATATACACACACACACACACACAGAGACGCACACATTTAGGCGGCTTATCTTCCCCCATGTAAAACAGTCTCTCGTTCCCCCATTTCATTTCCATCAGAAGGGAATTACGAGAGTGTGACTGAATGATGCCATGCTTCGTTTGGGTGTGGTATTTAAACAAGACAAGGAGGAGGGGTCACCATTATTGCACATTCTCCTCTAGCCCATTCCCTCACTTGCTCCCTCCTTGCTTTCCACCCTGTCTCTGTCTATAGCTCTCTCTATTTGTTTCAAGTTGCTCCCTTCCTCTTGTTCCCTCTCTTTCTCTCACCTCTCTGTTCCGTCTCATTTTCTCTTGATTAGTTCTGTCCATCCATCTCTCTGCCTCTGTACCTCTTTCCTTCAATTTTTTTCTTTTCCTGGCTTCCTGTCTTCATCTGTCCCTGCTTCTCTTTTTTTCTCCCTCACTTGATCTCTCTCTCTCTCTCTCTCTCTCTCTCTCTTTTACCCCATCTTTCTGTCTTCCTCTTGATTTTGTCCCTGTCTCTCTTCCTCTTCTTCTTTCCTCTGTCTTCCTGTCACCCTCTGTCTCTCTTTTTTTTTTCTCCCATTTTCCCGTCTCTGTTTTTTTTTCTGCCTTCTTAGCTTCCTCTTTCTATTCTATCTCCCTATTCTCTTTCATTCTCCCTCCTCTGTGTTTGTTTTGATTCTGTTGGTGTCTTTCTCCTTTTCTCTCTCTCCTTTTTGCTTGATCTTTATTTTTACACACACACACACACACACACACACACACACACACACACACAAAATCATCCAACACCCCCCACCCCCGCCCCCTGCAAGCCTATCAGAGAGGAGCAGCGGTGTGTGAAGAAATTCCCAATATCTAAATTTACACACTGTATCAATCTTGTTTAATAGACTGGAAAGCTTATTGCTGCGCACAGAGCGGCGAGAGGGCCGGCCGTGATAAATTGTGTCGGCGCGGCGACAGCCGCCCGTGATGTATAATGAAATATTTATGATTTATCCCGGCTAATAAACTGAAATGAAGAGCATGATGTATGGGAACAGATGGGCCCTCTATTGACGCCGGGCTTCTCAGAGGAGAGGAAGAGAGCACAGGGGGAAGGAGGGAGGAAGGAGAGAGGGACAGTTTATCGAAAATGAGCTAGAGGAGGGGTTTTTTTTTTTTTGGAGCGAAAGAAAAAGGAGCAGGAGAAATACAAATGTGGAGGGGAAAAAAAGGTTAGAAAGAAAAGGTGAGAGGTAGTAGACAGTGGGAAGATGGATGTAGTAGGATGGGCTGAAGTGATCATGCTGTACAGACACGGGCCGTTCAGCATGATTGATGCAGTACAGGTATTTCTGAAGTGCCTTTCCCGTGTTACAGCAGTATCTCAGCCCTCACTGACACTCATGTCTTTTCCACTTGCGGACTGAAAGCCAAAACTGAGGAAAAACATACATATTTCAGTGCATGACCCGAGAGCTGAGCTGAGGAGGCGTGGCCTCTGAGCCTGTCAGTCCCAGTAAAGGAGGCGTGGCCTCACTCCCCAGGAGTTTACTTAAAATTAACCTGTTTGCACAAAACTGTCTTGTGTCATATCACACAGCTTTAGTTGTTAATTTCTGTAAATGTATACATACACCGAATCTTTGATCATGTATCATATGTTTTGAAATGAGAGACACACTGGGTCAAATTAAAAATAAAATAAAAAAATTACATTTTTAAAATTTCATTCAGATTTTAATTCCTTGAAAGGTTTAGTATCTTTTTAGTACATTTAATAATTTTCTTGTTAATAAAGCTAAGTATTATTTTATATTTCCTAGCAAACCTGAAATCTTCAACCATCTTCGGCTCGTCCTCATGCACGAATCTCGTTTTGTTTTCTTTTAAATTTAAGCTTCTCCAACATACAGTTAGGCAGAATCCTAAATAGTGAACCATGGGATCTTAAACAGTATGCTTTTTTTTGTTTGTTTTTTTTTTGTTTTTGAAAATGTAATATTTGTTCTGACAGGCTGTTACACACCTCTAAGACAGCGAACCCCTAGTCTCAGTTAAAAAGCACCAGTTTGGGTGGAAACTTTTGTCCCTCACACACAGCTGATCTCTTAACTGCAGGCAGGTCTGGATTTAACTGAGCTGCAGCAGGTGTGAGCTGATTGGCTGGAGTGCCTTTTCCTGTGTGTGTGTTGATGTGTAGACGCTTCAGGCTGTTTGGTGAGGCTTTATGAGCGCTGTGACTCATCGCCTACTGAGCATCTCTAACCAGTCACCACCTGCCAGTCACCACCTGCCAGTCACACACACCCACACACACACACACACACACACACACACACACACACACACACACAGAGAGAGAGAGAGAGTGTGTCTCTCTCACTCACTCCACCACAGCTGGGGCCTAAAGCTTGTAATGATCTCCACTACACTCTGCACCTCTCTCTCTCTCTCCATCTCTTCCTTTCTTTTCTGCTCTTTTCCTCCTTCTTTTCCTTTCATTTCTCATTCCTTTCCTTTCTGTCCATCTCCCTCTTTCCACTGTCTCTCTCTTAATATATCTCTCATTTTTCTCTTTCTTTTACACCCTCTATCTCCACATAGCTTCCTGTCTTTTTTCTCTGTCTCGTTTACTCTCTCTTTTTCTCTCCCACTCTCTCACTTTTCCTTTCCTCTTCTCTCTCTCCCCTCCACAGTGACCCATTTTCTCTCCTCATCATTGCTCTGTCCCACCTGAGCCCCCTCATCATTCAGTGAGTGCTCTCCTCACCTGTCTCTCTCTCTCTCTCTCTCCCTCTCTCTCTCTCCCTCCCTCTCTCCCTCCCTCTCACCGCAGTCTTCTGCACTGTGAAAGGGGAGGAAATAGGTGTTACACTTTCTTTCGTTAGTGTGTGATGGGTTTTCTGCTGCCTGAGTGCCTCTTTTTGCCAGCCTTACAATAGTGTGTGTGTGTGTGTGTGTGTGTGTGTGTGTGTGTGTGTGTGTGTGTGTGTGTGTAAAAGAGAATAATTAAGGAGTTTCCAGTTGACCAGCTCTGTATGATCCCGACTGGTTCAGAAATTTCCACAAATCTTATTAAAGTCACCCCAAAGGCTTTCCTTCATATTGATCTTTGTAGAGGTCATCTTGTATGTGTATGTATATTGACATAGTCAGCTCCAGAATTATTGGCACCCTTGGTAAAGATGGGTATAAAAAGGTTATTGAAAAAATGTCTTTGGTTAGCTTTATTCCAAGAAAATAAATAAAACCTTAACACACAAAAAAATGTAAACATAACACGTGCTGCATTTTTTTTTATACATATAATTGTTTTTTTTTTCCAGTTGTGCACATAAATGATGCATAAATTCCACTGAAATCACAAAACCACTTTATTTTGCACTTATTTATTTATTGTACACTTTATTTTAATATCATAATCTACATAGATGTCATTGTTTATGGAGTGCCCCACTGTCCCATGTCACGTTTTTTTAGCTGTGTTGTAATTACAGCTCGTCCACTTCAGCTGTCCCTAGTGTTACATCTACACAATTATACATTCAGGCATTTCAAAATTATTATTATTATCATTATTATTATTATTATTATTATTATGAAACTGAAGTTGGCTAAATAGATCTGTCTTTGACTGATTGCTAGTTTGGATGTGTACTGTGTGTGTGTGTAGCTTTTGTTTTCATCCAAACCTAGGTTGTGCTGAGTCAACTTTTCAACTTAGAGTTTAAATCCGAGCTGTATCATGTGGTCGTGTTTGCATATTGGTTGCTATAGTTCTGCAGGTCTTGCTGTACTTGCTGTTTTACAATTTTGATCCATGTGCCCCCTTTTATCCCTCCATGGTACCGTGTTGCCTCCAGGCAACATGAACAGTTTTGGCTTGCTGCAGCGAAAATCAACAAGCAGTTTTCTGAGTTCATGCTTTATCAAGGGGGAGGACCCAATACTAACCAATAGAAATGCAAAATGATCCACTGGCAGCCAGTTTGACTCGTCACCATATTATCTCTAGTAAACACTGACCCTTTCACCAATGTTAGTCATTCTTCATCAAGATAAAAAAAAAATGCAATTCATATTTAAATCAAGATGCATTTTGAATAAATTTATATCAGAAATATGTGAATGTGTGTTAGAAAATCATGAAATTGTGCACATTGCCCTGAGGCAAAACATTAGGTGGGTATATAAGTATTGCATCAGCAAGCTATTAACCAATTTAATATATATATATATATATATATAGTATTTGGACAATGACAGCGTTTTTGTGATTTTGCCTTTATACACCACCACAATGGATTTGAAATAAAACAATCACGATGTGATCGAAGTGTAGACTTTCAGCTTTAAGAGGTTCCACAAAAATATGGCATTTACCATTTTCAGCTGAACTTCCATTTTCAGCTGCTAAGCTGCTGGTTCTGGTAGTGTCAGGATTTTTTATTAATATCTAAGAGTGTGAGCGCTGCTACGATGCACATCTGAATGCCACCAATAGAAGGATGCTACAGGATTATCTGAAAGTCAAAGGACAGCTACAACTACAGTAGTGTCAATGGTTGAACATGAAGGAAACATTGTAAAGGACAAAGCTCACGGTGAGGATAGCTAGAGGATTGTTAGAAGATCTGACATGGAGAACACATTAGTGCGCAGACTGGTATAGAATTTTATTTTGATTTTATTTGGCTCACCTTGGTACAGTGTGACAAATAATAATCTTAAAGGCAGCTAAAATAGCGAAGTGTAAACTGGGTTAGAGTGGCTACTCTTACTACAAACTTTATAGCACAATAGCTACATATAGTGGGTGTTTACTCATCGTCCACTTCCTAATAAAGTGGACAGTGAGTGTATAGTAGACATTGTTAATCAATATGTGGCAACTAAAGTTGGCTTTTTGTCTTTTTTTTTTTGTTTGTTTTTTTTTCCAGGTGACACTGCAGTCTACAAAGATGGAGTCTACTGGATCATGGGACGAACGTCTGTAGACATCATAAAGAGCGGCGGCTACAAGATCAGCGCTCTGGAGGTGGAGCGCCACCTGCTGGCCCACCCTGACATCACGGGTACATGACAGAAATGCATTTTGGAAAGCCGTAACATGCGATTGGTTTAGTAAAAAGAAAATAGTGGGCTCGAGGTAGTGAAATTGTCACATTAGTTGTCCTATAAGAAGTAACCTGTATCTTTTGAAGTAGCCGATGCCAGAAATTTATAAGTCCACATTAGAACTTGTATGCTTTCTCATTCTGTTTGTAAGATGTGGCTGTAATCGGGGCACGGGACTCCACCTGGGGGCAGAAGGTTGTAGCGGTTGTGCAGATGAAGAATGGGAAGACTATAAGTCTTCCTGAGCTGAAGGCCTGGGCCAGGTAACTCCTTACTGAAACATCACCTTCTGAGGGTGAAGCTAACTACCATGCCAGAAAAATATAAACACAAGCCTTGATGAAATGATCCAGATCCATTCCATGGCAGTATTGTGTATAACCATTATTATGGTATCTTTATAAATATGATGAGGAGGGATGCTATTGGATGCCATTTCCTGAGTTAAAATAAAATACATATATCATCTCAGTTATAAAAACTAGCATCACCCATTTCCATTCTCCTTGGATTGGCATCACTATATTACTTAAGATTGTGTATTTTATGCATGTATCCAGTAGTACGATTGTGTATGCAAGCAAACACTAGGTAGCTGTGAACTTTCTTTGAAAAACAAACCAAAAAAAAACATATAATAAATGCTAAAGAGTGGAAGTTGATAAGACAGTCAATTTGAGTTACTGTCTTATCTTATTGTGATCCACCATATTTGTTGGGTTGCCAACGGTTACTAGGCAAGTTAACTAGCCACGCTTATCCAAGGGGTATTGCTGCTAATAGTCTACAGTTTGTTTTCAAATTTCAGTATCATTATGGTAGTGAAAAAATAATGAGTGGAGAGAAAAAAAAAAGCCAGCAATAAGGTCTCAAGACGTAGAATGTTTGAGCAAGATGCAAAAACATTACTTTCTATAGGATTAAAAATGAGCCTTATTCTGTCTCACTTTTATTCACTCTGTTAACACAAAGAATGATTTATATTTCCATGAGAACACAGCTGGGAATTAAGGTAAGGCACTGCCATGTTCTGTAGGAGGTACAGCATTAATGGTGTTACCGGCAGGAGCACAGAATGACTGCACTACAGGCTCCAAACGTCATCACTTTCTATATTCATTCTCCTGCTAGTTTTGTGACTAAAGATTGCTTGAAACGTTTTTTTTTCCCCCCCAAATTTTGGTCATTTGTCAATTACCAGCCAGTAGCTACTTGTCCCCATCACACGACAGCTACCAACCGGCGAGGGTGAAGGCTAACACCTACTTTCTCCCAGTCGCGTGAAGCTAGCCATTGCATCATTGTGAGTTGCTGCTCATGCTGGATCACAAAGCAGTCTAACGCACTCGGAGGAAAGCGCTAACTGCCCTCTTCCGCATACGTGAGCTTACAGATGCCTGTGATTTGCTAGTGTTCCTCTGACTGAAGGGAGATCATAGCCAATTTTGTTCAGGATTCAAACTCGCGATCTCCCAACAACAGGACGAAAGCTTTTCGGTAGTGCCACTCAGGGGCGTGATATGTCGTGTAATTTTTTTTTTTTTAAACAAAAGAAAATGAAAAGAAGAATGTAAGCTGAGAAGAAGCAGTGCTTGTATCAATAGTCCACTGATTTCTTTGTTTAGAGCTCTCCGTCAGCACGTCAGGCAGTGTTTATCTGTCACAACCAAATCACAATACATTTTATATTCTGTGTTAATAATGCAAACAAGGACAATATGGTGGATCGCCCTCACAGTGCAGTGCGACGTGACACAAATTCACACGCCCTGTTGAAAAATTAGAACATATCCGTTGCTTTGTCACAGATTTGTTTAGCGATGAGTGCTTTAAGGTAGGTGAACTGGTTGGTTTTTTTGCCTTTGTAGGCAGGCATTAGTGTTTTAAATCTGATGCGGCAGTTACAGGAAGTTAGTGGAGGGAATGCAGCAGTGACGTGGTGTGGGAGAACTTGTCTTGTTGCTGAATTCTGGATTGCACAGGGCAGCTTGGCATGCAAGTTGCAGTAATTGAGTCTTCAGTGGCCTCCGTGGATAGAATCTCCGTGGCCGGATCCTCCTGATGTTGTGAAGGAGAATACTGCACAAGGAGAGAAGGATAGTTGGTTGTCCAGAACAATCCCAAAGTTGCATGCGGTGTCAGATGGTGTGTTCTGACTGTTGTGTGCTTGAACATCGTGTCTGGGAAAACGTTGTACTCAAAGTGTGTGTGTGTGTGTGTGTGTGTGTGTGTGTGTGTTTGAATATTTTGGTCATTTAGTCATTGTTTCACTGCTCATCCTAGAAACTTTGATCTTCAGTATTCTAGCACAAGTCCACATTCTTCCTAAACCCATCTTCTCTCTGGGAAGTTCTCCAAACACTGGATACGTTTGTTAACTTTTTTTTTTTCTCATGCTCCAAATCCTCAATCTCAATCTGTCAGCTGATGAAACACGGCAATGATGAAATGTGTTTATTTGGACGTATACAGCAGCACTGAGTTAAAACAGCGTGTGGATTGTTTTGTGGAGTGAGTGTGTGTGCTGAGGTGCGCAGGCTTGCGTCAGAGCATGGAGTGTGTTGAATCACGCAGCAGGCTGACGGTCCCTCCGGGCCACTGCCAAATCGATGTGGATGTTCAAGAACACAGCTTTTTGAGTGAGTACACTTTTTTTTTTCACTCACACACATCCACAGCTACTCGTATGCGTCTAAGCAGCTGTGTGCTGATAGAGCCGGGGCAGCGATGAATGAAGGGATGCAGCCAAAATGGCTCTCTGCTCAGGAGCACTGAATAGGGCATGAGCTACTGGTTTTTTTCACCCTATATAGTGCACATTTCGTCACATAGTAAGGCAACACAAGCTGGTTTCCTTTCGTTTAATCCCTTGTTTTTTTTTTTTGTTTTTTTTTTGTTTTTTATAATTTTACTCACCAGTATTGTGCACTGATACAAAACTATTAAAAAACAGGTCCAAATGCCAAGGGATATCTCTCTCTCTCTCTCTCTCTCTCCCTCTCTCTCTCTGTTTCTCTCACTCTCTCTCGCTCTCTGTTTCTCTCTCTCGCTTTCTCTATCCATGCGTCATTTTATTTATGTTTTTTTACCTGCACATTTTAGTGCGTCTGAATGCTAGAACAGCTCCATATGGTGTGAGAATCTTAGTGCTATGGCTGTGTGTTGTTGGTTGTACGTGCATGTGTGTGCTCATGTGCGAGTGTGTGTGTGGTGTGTGTGCGCTTGTTTGTTTGCATGAGTGTATACGCTTGAGAAGCTGTAGTGTTGACCTGTCTTTGCTCCTGCCAGCATAGCCTGAGGTAGTGCATTACACACGCAAACACACCTTAGTGAGGTTCTTTTACTGCTTTGTGTATTACTGCAGCACTGTCCGGGGTGTTTGCGAATCCTTAAAAATGTATTCAATTAGCTGAAATTGCATTTTAATTAGTAATAAACTGTCGTAAATGAACATTTTTAGAATGGAATTAAATCCGTTTAGAGCACGCAGACAGTGGATAAATCGCGTGCCAAACAGGGCTATGTGTTAAACTGAGGCGAGGGTTAGCTGCGTGCTGTCGGTCTGGCATACACTGAGGTGCACTGATATGGGGAAATACAATCAGAAGGTGCCTGGGAATAGTGAAACTTCAGTGATCTCCAAGGAACATTTCGCTTGCTGAGGAATTAGACAGTTTTCCTTATGCGTGGTTTTTGTGTGTAAATAAGGCTATACCTAACCATAACCCTACGGTTAAAGGAATGGTTTGGGGGGAAATAAATAAATAAATGTAGACGGTTTCCCCTTTACCCTAAATTCCATTTGATCAGCTAAAGCATGTTTGTTTCTGAGGTTTTGTATTGTGAATCAATAAACCTCCCACAATAAAGAACAAAATAATCCTCAACTAGTTTTGTACTTTTCTAGTTCCTGATAATGCTGAATTCTGTAAACCAGTAAATCAGTGGTAGATTTTTTTTTTTTTTTTTTTTTTGGCAAAGCATCCAATACATCTGGCAAATTTCCATTCCATCCATACCCCACCACCCCCAACCCAACATACACACACACACACACCCACACACACACAACATACTGTAAATTTTTTTATTGTTACTTTGAATCAGTGTTCTGCTTTCCAACATCTGCTTGAAGCGTCTTCATTACTGTAACAAAACTGGTGTGCATATGCTCTTATGCATACATAGTTCCATAGTCCATGTGAGTGCGCTACACGCAAAAAAGTCCGTGTATATCTTATTTGTTTTCTTTCTTTTGCACATACACACACAATGCTCATTCCTCAGTGCCCCAGCTCCAGCTGTCATTTTCCATATTTGTCACTCTTTATATGGTATATATTGCAACAGAGAGACAAGATATGATGAGCCCCAACACACATACGCGCACACACACACACACACACACACACACACACGTGCATACCCCAAGACACACACAGAAAAGAAGTACAACAACAAGACAGACAGTGAGTCTAACGTGTTTGAAAGGTAAATTGATTGTGTGCGTAGAGAACAGAAGAGACAAAAAAGAAAAACAGACAGACGCTGTGCTGGAAGGGACGTGTGCTGAAGAAACAAAACACAAAAAAAATCTCTACAAAAAGTGTGAGATGTTTTATAAAAAAAAAAATAAAAAAATAAAAAAAAAAGAAAGAAAGAGAACCTCCAGGCCCCAGGACTTACCATAACAACCATGCCTACACATTTAATTAACTCAGCATTCGGCTCGGGGTTTTATTTTTTGTTATTTTCTTTTCATGATAATTTTATTGTTTATGGAATTAATTGAATTGTACATGTCTTGAAGCGATCTGAAACACAGCATGCGAAAGCTGGGTGTAAAGATACGGGGTATGTGCTGAGAATAAACTCTTATTTCGCATTAGTTTTGGGCAGATAAGTTACTGTTCTCCAGCATCAGTGTCTTCTCTATGTCTGTCTGTCCTCATCCATTTGTCATTATAGCTACACACTAACCCCACACCCCCCCCCATCCGTTGTGAGGACCTTCCTCTGATATAATCATTAATGCAGATAATTAATACCATGCTTACACCCGAACATTAACCTCAGTAATGAAAGCGTTTGGCTCTTTTAGATTTTTGTAAAAACACAGTTTTCCTCTTGGGAACCAGCCAGATGTCCCCAGTAATGTCAAAACCGTGGAATGTTCCTTTCCTTGAAGGAAACACACACACACACCTGTTATAGCGTTGTTAGATATCATGCACTACCTGTCAGGAAGTGTTTTCCATTGTTTCTTCTTACAAGGAACATGCACATTTCATTTCTGAATTTTTCTTTTTCTACCCCGAAGCCATGGGTTGTGCAAACATTGCCACTCCACTGTAATATGTTGTATCATATTGCAAACAGGATACGTAGTGATGCAATTGCGGTATAGTGTTTTATAGTGTGCGGCTCTCTTATAGAGATTCAGAATAGTTTTAGATGGGGGTATAATAGAATTTAGTGAATGGAAAATTCCATATAGACAGTGTGACAAGAGTTTGTGTGTGTGTGTGTTGTTTTTTTTTTCCCTTTAGAGAGCACATGGCCCCGTACACCATCCCCACCGGGCTGATTGTGGTGGAGGAGATGCCTAGGAACCAGATGGGGAAAGTGAATAAGAAAGACCTGCTGCGGCAGTTCTTCCCCCACTGACAGTCTCCTCCGCTCTCCACTCCTCCACTTTCCACCCTACCCACTGACCTGGGGTCAGTGCTGTGGGTTTGTGTTAAACCGTGCAAGTCTGGGATGGCTGATCCAGGATCAGCTCATGAAGAGGAACACCAGCAGACTCAGTGAAGCTTTCAAGTTTACCCTGATCTCTAATGATCAGAGGGAACCCTGCTCACATTCTCACATCACCTGTACCCCTGCTTAATTCTGTCTGTCACCACTTTTCTTTGCACTAAAGTAAAGCAGCGCTCTTGGTTCTGAGCTCTTGTAAGGAAAGATTGTCTGTATTAACATAACTGAAGGTTTTGAAGATTCAACATCTCTCTAGGTCAGTGTAGTTTAGTAATTATTATGTAAAGTGTTAATTTTTTCATTTGAATTTTTAATAGTGCATCTTTTAAACATTAAATGAATTGCATAATATTTGTTTGTTGCCTAGGAGCATTAGCCAGCCAGGTAAGTAGATCATAAGGGTGTGTGTGTGTGTGTGTGTGTGTGTGTGTGTGTGTGTGTGTGTGTGTGATAGAGAGAGGAGGCTCTGAAATAAGGCTTCATTATTTATTGTTTGTTAACAACTGTCTCTTGTAGTACTGATGTTCTGTAGAAATAACACGGGCCAGTTATCATTTGTAATGTCAAAGCTTCATCAGTGGGGTTTAAATAGATTTCAGGGCAAACAGTCACAATGTGGACCAATAACCTAACAAACGATGGCTTCATGCGTGTCTGAGGTCACCTACACCATCCCAGAATGCATTGCTCTAAGGGAAGATGTACAACTCTGGGAATCTGGGTGTGAAACGAAAGATGCAGTGTATAAGAAATGGAAATATGTATTTTAATATGCATGTACTGTATGTCAGATAAAAAGAAAAGGTTTTGATGAATTGCACAATAATGTTTAACTTGAGTTAAATGATAGAAAGATTCATCTTAATATAAGAATATAGACAATCTATAACTGTATGTTATATGTTAAGTTACCAAATTATCGGGTTCAGAGCATGTCACTTCTGAAAGTTTACAGTAACTGACTTTAGCCCATGTTTGGTGATGTAGAAGCTTTTGATTCCATTTTATGTTAAATTGTTTAATAAAACATGAACTATGATGAAACTTTTTTTAACAGGAAAAAAATATGTGGGTATAGGTGGTTATATCTAGATTTTAGTGTCATGTGACCATTTTTTTCATCACATGCCTCACTTGAAGCTAACCAACCGAGCCAATCAGCAGAACATATAATATTGGAAAAATATCGGCAAAGCGGGAAATGAGAATCTTTCTCACTTTCACCCTGGAAAATAATGTGGTGCCTATATTTTATAGGACGTCGCACCACAGTGAAAGGATAATTGCTTCAGTTCTGCGCTGTCTACAGAAGGGCGCTGCTGTTCTCTATTCCTGAAAGACAAATAAAGGACATCTCCAGGGCCTTTTCAGAGAAAATTCAGTTCAGTGTTCAGTCTTCCCCTTGAGACATACAAGCAGCCTGCAAGTTTGTTCCTCAGGTCAGTGGATGTGTGTGTGGCACATTTTGCCCTCTTTGTGTCCCTATTTTGAAAATATGACCACGCTGACATTTTTATTTATTTATGTTTTTTTATGCAAAATAGAGTTCTCACTTAAAAAAGGTGAAATAATTCCTTTGGGAAATTGAGTTTAGGCATCATTTTAACCATTTAGCTACAGTAAGATAAACGACAGTATCACCATAAAATTATAGGTTGGTGTATCATTAGCATTCTGTTGACTGTAAAAGCTCTGCAGTTCCATTATATTGCATTGTACAGTGTATAGTTTCTGTTGTAATGAGTCACCACAATTTGTAAGTGATAGGACGATTGACAGCACAGAATGGCACCAGGGACACTATGCTGTTGAACTACAACAGGGAGTGAGTGAACAGAGGCAGCCATGCAGAAGACAGTGAGGGAGACAGTGGTTATCTGTTTTTCTCCCTATCTCTCTGTGTCTCTTTCCCCTGGCTGCAGTCACCAGAGAGCTGATTAAGAGAGTAGGACTATCGATTTCGGTGTGGTGTGAACGGCTGTGGTGTGATGAGGCGTGGAGGCTTGTGGACAGGTTTGGGCAGGCAGGTAGAAGTCCCTCAAACCTCCACTTGCCCACAAACTTCCCTCTGCCCCTAAACCTATTTCTGAACTTCCATGCAACTTCCATTACTCAACCACTACCCTCAACTGCCCCTAAACCTGTCCAAAAACTTGTTCACTATCTGCCCCAACTTGCTCCAAAACTCCACTTTCCCCAAACCAAAACTCCCAAATCTCCACTTGCTCTTATAGCCTCCCAGACCTGCACCTGCCCACCCAAACCTCTGCTGCACCTTTAAATCTGGTTCCAACCTACCACCTTCTGCCTAAACTTATCATTCCTGTGCTTGCCCCTTCTGTGCTCACACCTAAAACTGCCCTGAACCTTCATTTCCCCCCAAACCTGAGGGAACCCCTAAAGCCAAAACCCTTCATGTTCCTTCATGCCAAACCTGCCCATAAACTTTCACCTGCCCTGAACCTGCCTTTGAACATCCACTTCCTCCAAAGCGTGCCCCCAAGCCTCCACATGCAACCATGAATCTCCATTTCTCCCCAAATCTGCCTCCACACTGAAAACTTCTGACTTCCCTCAAGCCTCCACCTGCCCAACTTCCACTTATTCCCAAACCTTCATCTCCCACAAAACCTGCCTCCAACTCTCCACCCTCTCCTGCTCCCAAATCTGCAGGCAGGTTTGGTGGTAATGAGGATGTGCATGTTTGTGTGTGTGTGTGTGTGTGTGTGTGCGTGCGTGCGTGCACGTGCATGTGCGTGCACGTGCGTGCGTGTGTGTGTGTGTGTGTGTGGTTTGGGGCTTTACTCCCCAGGGCTCTGAGATGATGGAGTGTGTGCAGCGTAAGTCAGACACTCCTGGCATAAACACTCCCACCCACACAAACACACACACACTGCCTCGCCTGCCTGCCCACTGAAGCGTGTGTGAATCTGTCTGCAGATGGACGCTTATTGGGCCCCAGGGTCCTGTGGAGAGAAGGGCAAATGTTATACTGGACTTGTCCAACACACACACAATTCAAAAACTCAGGCAAATGCCAGAGCGGTCTGAAGCTGAATGGCTGTGAGTGTTGACATGCAGTTGAGTTGAAAGTGGCTGTGTGCTATTAATTCAGCAGTGTGTTGGGTGAGTGATCAGTGTTTTAACTTCACGCTCCTGTTCAAGGTGCCCTCTTCAACGCCCCACCTCCTCCCAGAAACCCCCACCCCACCCCCCAGCCACCATCCCATAGTCTCTTGTAGAGTTCTCCGGTCTGAGTTCCACGTCACATGAAAGCGACTTGCTCTGAGTGATCCAGTGAGCGGTTGATATCAGCATGTCTTTGAACTTTTGAAGTGAATGTGTGACATGAAGACAAGGCAGGAGCAAAGGAACAGAATGTAACAGCAGTTAAGGACGAACAGAGAGAAGAAGAAATAGCCTCAGAACACACTGTGAACACACACTCGCAATTACAGAACACACAAAAAGTGTAAAAGCACACAGCTGTAGCTTGAGGGACATAGAGAGAGGTGTGTGATGTGACAGCTCTCAGAAAGTACAGTGTCTCCGAGGCAACATCTTGCCTTTTCATGGGCCTCAGTGCTTTCCAGCTAAAAGGCACTTTCCCTTTTTGCTCCTATATACACCTCATTCTCTCTTTAGTTCTCTCTTTTTGACTTACTTTGTCTCTCTCATTCAACATACACTCTATATGGTAAAAAGTGTGTGGACACCTGTTTATCACACCCAATCTGTTGCCACAAAGTTAGAAGCACACAATTGTCTAGAATGTCTTTGTATGCGGTAGCATTACAATTTCTCTTCACTGGAACTAAGATTCCCAAACCTGTTCTCACATGACAATGCCCCTGTGCTCCATGGTTTGCCAAGATTGGTGTGGAACAACTTGTGTGGCCTGTACGGAGCCCTGACCTTAACCCCACTTAACACCTTAAGGATAAACTGGAACACTTACTGCACCCCAGGCCTCCTCACCCGACATCAGCGCCTGACCTTGCTAATGCTCTTGTTACTCAACGAGCAATTCCCTACAGCCATGCTCCAAAATCACTTCTTCCCAGAAGAGTGGAGGTTATTATAACAGCAAAAGAGGACTAAATCTGAAAAAGGATGCTCAAAAAGCACATATTGGTGTGATTGGTCAGGTGTCCACATACTTACCATATAGTGTAGCTTTAATGCTGAGACCGCATAATACAATATTGCCAATCGTAATAATAACTATGTCTAAATCGTCACACCTCTGCCTAAAACTGTGTCAAGTTAGTCATTTAAAACAGATTCATTTGTGTGGTTTCTGACACACTGTTATAACCAAGCACAAAAGGCATCATAGAGCTAAAACTGTCACAGACATATTTAAGCCAGAATCACCAATGAGTGTCTTTTGAAATGACTATATGATAAATTAGCCAGGCAAGATGCTAAGCTGGAGCACAAGCACCATTACTTGTTAGCTATGTTAGCTTTGTTAGCAAATTTCTCTGATGTAGCTGATGGACTATATTTTGGGATATTTTGGGTAAGTTTTGGGCATCACTGTTACTTAAAGGTACCGCGTTCACAATTCAAACATTCATTGTCAATTATTCAAATGTGAATACAGGGGTGATGCAGCATTTTCAGAGTGCACAATGTGTATCACAATATTTAGGTTTGCTAATAAAGAACTAGCAAAACAGCAGTACCATATTTAAAACCCTCTGACTTTGGTTTTTCTTTAACATCTATAAAAATCAATTATTTACCAGGAAAAAATAAACAGCTGGTATAAACAATGTATCTTATTCATTTAGTAACTACATGAGTAATAATATGTTAATAATAATAATAATAATAATAATAATAATAATAACTGGTTACTGTTATTAAAAGAATTAATGGTACCTGTAAAAAATCTCAGAAAAATACAGTTTATTAGTATTATCTAATTTATGTCCAGACTGTATGATTTAAACCATAACAGTTCTAAGGGAAACATATTTGAAAGCTCAGCCCGGTGAACAGCGTTATTTATTGCACTTTTATTAGTATGATCCTCATGCACTCATTTGCATGTCACCTTTCATCTCTGTTGTCGTGGTTGCCGTGATCTATTTTTATTGATGGGCCAAGGCTATCGCACTAAACTCCTCACTGCCACGATGATCAATATTAAATTATCATGTTCCAACACTCATAACTCGGTGCGCTAGACAATAGACAGAGACAGGGTCATGGGAGAATAAATAGCAGGCAGAGTGGCTAATGATCCATCATCCCAGACGAGCTCCGACACCCTGGAGCTTCACCCGCTGACAGCGCCATTAATAAATGTGGCTCGGAGCACGATCGATCGCTCTGATGGATGATCACAGCCACAAATACTATAAAACACCTGGCCATCAATCCAGAGAGGGCAGCCCATCCACAGTACATACACACCCCACTGTACCTTACGCACTACGCGCACACACACACGCACACACACAAACATATATATATATATATACTAGGTAAGGGGGAGTGATAAAGCCAAGAATTTATACAATTATCATTTTCAAATGTATTGGTTGCAAAAAAAAAATGGGTGTTTAATCAGTGTCACTCAGTTAATAGATATTGCTCTAGTCCATTAGACCTGGTTAAATGAACATTATGTAACTGAAAGTCATTCATTCATTCGTTCATTCATCTTCAGTAAGTCCTTTATTCTAGTCAGGGTCAGAGTGGATACGGAGCCCATCCCAAGAACACGGTGTGCAAGGTGGGAATACACCCCGGACAGGACACAAGTCCATGGCAGCCCACCATGCACACATGCTCACACTTATTCACACCTAGGAGCAATTTATCTTAGCTAATCCAACTACCTGACGTGCTTTTGGCAGGGGGATTGTAGGACTGTAGAACTTGAGTCCGGTCTTGGAATCAAGACATTTTCTGTATTGATTTGGACTTGTCTTGGATTTATTGGCATTTGTACCTGGACTTTTCTCAGACGTGGGCATTGGTCTCACTAAATATGGACTTGGTCTTAACCGAGACTTTGTAAAAAAAAAAATAATAATAATAATAATAATAATAATGTTTGTGTTGTCTCTTTTTTTTCGCATGCACAAAGATTGCAAAAAAGTAATTCCCACTTCTAGAAAACATAGCATAATCAGTGGCACAATGCATGAATGGAGCCAACTAGTTGAAGTAAAGGCTTAGCCTTGAAAGTTATTTGATGGTTTACAGTCTCAATATTGACTTGGCCTTGACCCCCTTAAGACTCGGTCTTGACTCAATCTTGGCTAGTCCTGGATCTGCATGGATTAGTCCATGCAGAGAAACTCAACATCAAACCCTGGACCTGTGAGTTGGCAATGCTACCCGCTGCCACACCATGCAAAACACTAAAATTTTAGTATGAAATGTACTTGACAATTGATAAACCTATATATCAAGCAATAGTGTTTGTTAAAATGATTTAGCTATATTTTATATAGTTAAAGTGTCACAGAACATTTATTGGGTGATTGGGGTTCGTTCTTTCTTCTTCTGGTTAAACAACATTTAATCATTAACAAAATGTGTTACCCCATTCCAGGAAACGATCTAATTTTTACAACGTTTGGTTGCTGAAACAGGTTTCAGGTTTTTTTTTTTTGTTGTTTTTAAGCATAGAATTAGCAAAGACACAAATTGTAGTTAACTAGCATCGATGTTTGTCATGGGGACATAAGGGACATTCTAATGTTTAACTTTTTTTAATAAATCATTTTCATTCTATCTATAATTTGGGTAACAGGATTGTGCTTTGTCAGCCAATATTTCAATATCTTTGAAAACAGAAGAATGTAGAAAAAACTTTCTTTTTCTTCCCATAATCGTCTGGAAATCTGGATGATGCAACGTCTTGCTGAACATATGATTTGTGGAATATGCAAAAAAAAAATGTTCACGGGGTGAAGGTTGTGAAAAAATTTACATTTGCCATAACCTATAATGGAATTATGAGTTGTTGTTTTTGTTGGGTTTTTTTTAAAGTATTTTAATGATTATATTTTAAGGTAAAGTGTAGATGCAGTGGATTGGGACAGGCAAAAATGCTGTTGTCTAAGAGTTATAGAAGTTATTTATCTGAAATATGCACATAGGCTGTTGTGAAGGACACTTATGTTTGAAATGTCTTTTCTTTGCATACACATTTGTAAATGTAGTATCAGTGGGACACAAATGGCTCCCAGATGGAGGAATCACCCTATCATATACAACAATATGTAGGGGACAATGGTATGATGAGTAATTTCTAGGGGATCATCTGCTGTTTCCCAACTACATCTTTAAACCTGCTGTGAAACATCTGGACAGTTAGCTAGGTTCTGGTGTGAAACCTCACTAACTGGCATACTTTACAGAGACGTACATGTGTGTTATGTGTCTATGTATCAAATTTACAGTTTAAAATGTGTACTTTTAGGAGAGATACTTGGTACACTCCTGCAGTATGGAGTGTGTGTGAATGGAGTGTGATATACAGTAAGACATGCAGGTGAGTGTGAGAGTCAGCAGGCACCCGTCCCACCCTGTAATAAGTCGTATTGATTATTGACCCGCTCGACAACAGAAGCTGCTTATATTTATCTGCCTCATCTCTCACACACACTTTCTGCTCTCTTACTCAGCACTGGATCCTCACACTCGTCTCGGCTCACTGTGGAGAGTGATGTCGCCTCTCTTCATGCGTGTGTGTCAATACCTGTACATTGATCGCTATATTCGTCCTCATCCATCTAAACGGGGATTGATCGAGACACTCAGCGTGTGTGCGATGGATTGTGGTGCCAGCAACTTGCTCCTGCATGACTCTATTGCAGAGATACATACACACACAATCACAATCACACACACACACACACACACACACCTGCAGTGAGAACAAATAGAGCTGTCTTGTTTCTGTATGCCAGTGTGTTTCTGTACACTCAAATATGTACACAAAACTAAACAGGGAATAGTGACCTGAGAAATGTTTATGGCTTTATTTTATTGGAAACAATTTAGATCTGATGAGAAAAGGCTTGGGTCTTCAAGCATGCAGCATATGGTTTACCCTCCAAATGCACCTTGCCTTAACAAAATTACACTTAATGTTTCATTAGCATCTAAGAGTGACCAGGTAATAATTTGTTTAATATGTTCTTTAATTGCCATTCAACTGAATTCGGTTACAGTCGTGATTCTGTTTGATCAGAAGATGTTGATTAATTTTCTATAACAGCAGCTCTGACAGTAATGCCAAGGCAAATCATAGTTCTGTTGCTGTTCTTATACATTATTGTTCCTATAGTAACAACTTACACAGGGACTTCACATAAACGGATTTAAACAGTTTAGTGCTTTCTGTAAGGAAATGTTCATTTAGCATTCTTAGAGTCTCCAGTGTCAGTTCTACCAATCAGAGGTAAAGCTGCAAAATAAAGTTATCCAACAGAGGGGAATCTTTAGTATTCTTTAGTATCTTTGCAGTTTGTTGGCAACATGACAAGCTGCCTTTTTTTGTCTCACCCAAGAGACAGGTAAAAGAAAGAGAGCTGCTATAACACAAGTGATAACAGGAACTTGTTTCACAGACATTCTAAACTTTAGAGTTTATAAATTGCTGTGGTATAAGAGGAATAAAACACTTCAGGACATGCTGTTATTGGAAAATAATCAACTTCAGGGTGGTTAGAGTAACTGCTTTGCATCAGGCTGTCTCACACTACCCTGTTGATTATATTGATTATATTCCTATAACAGTTTTATTTCATAGATAAAACACAAGAAACGGCTGGGTTTTAAAATGATTGTCAGAATACATCCTCACAAACATTCTTATTTTACCTTGTTGTGGTGCCATCCCTCACGTGAGTATGGCACACGTATGTAGGTGCTGCACTGAAATCTTGTCCGATAGCAAGTCTGAAATGACTGTAATGACCTGAACATAGAACCAGTAATATAATGCTCCGTATAAATTAACACTACAGATCCAGGAAAATAAGCAAACCCGATTTAAGCAAGTCAAAATGTAGTAGGTCTATTTGAAGTCTGCTTTATCATTTATACACCCTCTGTAGTGGGTCAGTGTGTTTCATAACTCAGCCAGCAACTTTCAACGCATGTAATTACACAACTGACATTTCAACCAGAGTGTCCATGTTTCACTTCAGCCCAGTAACACGCACACACACACACACACACACACACATGCATTTCCAACACTAGCACCAGTGTTAAAGCTGAAAAAAAGGAAGAGATGTGGGGTGGAGAGGATCGATAAGAGGTAGCATGCATTCTAATGCCTCCTTAATGGGCTAGAGTATTAATTATTCAGCGAAGGCCATTTTAGCTGCTCATTAAAGTGGCAGCTGGGTGGAGAAATATGCGCCATTGTACGACATGTCCAGGGTCATTACCGAGCTTGCCGTCTCCACACACACATACACACGCTGAGCCGTGAGATCATTTTTATCTGCAACCTCTTTTACTCTGTGTCTCTGTGTGTGTGTATGAGATCCTGGCTCGCTGAATGCATATCAGCCCATCATCGCATTTCTCTCACCCTATCCATCAACCCTCGACTCATGTTTACTGCCGGGGAATTAAAATTCCCCTGCATGGCCATGGTGGTTCCATGTAAACCCCTTCCCCTTGTGACGGGATTCCTAATGACACCACAGCAGCCTGGCCTACTAAATAGCTATGACTTGATTTATTTCTCCTTCTATTACCACCAAGCTGACACACACACACACACACACACTGCAGTAGGATGCCAGTGGCAGGGAACATCTGTTGGAGGAAGCCCCTGCCATGCAGTGTTAGAATCGCACAGGCCTTGAAGGAGCAGTGTGGCCAAGCATAAAACAAGCCCCAGGTATGTTTTCTCTCATATGCATACATACTTTGCTTTGTTTTATAAGCTACATTAATGTCACAGGCATTGTTGTACTGCCGTTAAAATGGCACCCCTAATGACACTAATGTAGTCTAGTTTAGTTTTTATCCTGTTATTGTTGTCACCGTATTGTTTCTTGAGCTGATGCCTTTGCTAATGCTGCCTTCACATGCTATCGGAATACGAGTTTCCCACTATGAAGTTGCACATGAAGTTGCAAGTCATAATTACGACTGGGAAACTCTGAGACAATTTTGATACCCGAGTTTCCGAGATGGGAGGAGTCCTAAACCTTCAACATGGCGGAGGAGAAGTACAGTTTCTGTACTGAATGACAGGTTTTGTTCATTTTTCTAAATGTTAGCGCTTGCAGTTTTGGTCATATTCATTTATGTATATCAGCAACCATTCCATGCATGTTGTACATTTTTACACCATGAAAATAGCTTGTATTTGACCAGAATTCCATTACTGTCAGCAAGCTAGCCAACTGAGCAATATGTGTTATGGTGTCAAAGTAAAAGAAAAAAAGAAAGAACAAATATGTATGAATGAACCCGGCGGCGTCCACGTTTCATATTCTTTCCGAAAACAAAGCATGCTCGTAATTACCACTTCAGAAGTGGAAAGTAGGATAAATCCCTCTGTCAGGCTTGGAAAATATCTGTCAAGTATACCCTTACCAAGAAGTCTTTATAAAATAATGTTATATACCCAAACCTTAGAATTCTCTTCAGAAGTAACTTTTTTTTGTTTGATGTATAGCAGACCCTTAGCTGGTCACACCAATCAGAATCATGCCAGTTACAATCTTACTGACTATCTGCACTGACCGTGTATACATTTTTTATAACCATGACAACAACAAGCTTCTTAGAGGAAGATATAGTCACTGGATTACACAAATGCCTGTACAGCACACGGGCAGTGCTAGGGGGCGTCTTGTGTCTTCAGCAACCCCGAGAATTGTCATAACTACCCCACAACACACCTAAGCAATTGGATCATATTAATCAAATAACAATTATATGTGACTGTCACATGTGGGGAGTAGTGAGTGCGGCAGGACAAGTGCATAAATTCAGTAATGCTTTTATTTGTGCAAATCTAAGAGTCAAAGTCAGGGTCCATAGCAAAGGTCAGAGCACAGGCTTAATATATAGCAATAAATAATCAGAGCCAAGGAATGGGAATTAGGGTCAAAACCAGCAAATACACTGTAGCACGGGAAACAAGGCTCAGACTTAACTGTACAAAAGCACAAGCTTGTTCAGCTGGTTCTGGTGGTTTCAGGAAACTCAAGGAAGGTTGAAATTTAAGTGCTTAGGAAAGTATCTGGTTTCAGTTCCACAAAGTAACTTTAGTGGATTTTAATGCTGTAAGCATGGCATATAGAATAATAGTTTATTAGATAGGCATATTTGCAAGAGTATCTTACCCACCACTAACTATCAATTCTGAAAAGCTTGCTGTGGTGTTCAAAATTTTGTTTACGTATCAGAAGCCAGTGCACATCCTGAACGGTTGTGGCCAGTAAAATGTTACAGCTTCACCTATAGCCCATGGAGTCTCTGAGGCTGAGGCCAACATTAAAGTAACAGTGTGACAAATGTACCCCCCTATCCCCTGGCTATACCCCTGTGGTTTACTGTAAAGTTGGCACCCTCATTTAACACTGTAGCTCAATTAAACACCAGTAAAGAAAAAATATTTACTGCCACTACTGGTAAGGTTCACAGCATCCAGCCTTTAAAAATTTAGATGTTACCTACCCAGCAATTTTCAACAATTATTGAGCTGTATTATGCTATGATGTTTCCAGGTTGGTTCATATGGAACAACCTACACATTTTCCAGATTGTGGCTGGTTGCAAACAATGCAAACTCTGTGACTGGCCTATTGTACTATCAGTTAAATGGCCGTTCTATGAAAGAAATTGGTTCTTGGGCACGTTTATTGCCGAAATGGACTACACTCTAGAGTGATAGCTAGAAATTGGGCTTTGTGAGACTTATTCACTGAGGCTGTAATAAGAATATTTTCCAATACCACAGCTATTGGATTTATTTAGTGAATCAACATTATGTTAGTGCTAACTGACCATAAACTACCATCATTTCTGCTGTAGCATGCCTACAATAAAAACACTAAGCAATGGCCATGTTGCAATTAGGTTAGTGCAAAAATTATAACATACTATCAGAGCATCAATTCGCAGCACCATATATTCCAGCTCATTATACTTCCTGGTCATGTTAGCACAGGATATCCCACGAAATGCATGTTTTCTGGGTGCACCTCAGTTATATTGCGTCTACGGCTGAGCAGGTGGTTAGCTTTACAATAACCACATGTTTGAAGTATTGTCAGTGATTGATGAAAGTACTGAAAAACTAAGGATTAATCTACACAAAAGGCAATATAATAAAGGCCTGTTGATGGAAGGTACCATAGGATTGAGGTTTAGTGGAGCTTGAAGGTGTCAAAGGTATCCAAGAAGCCATGATGTGGAGCACTCTGGTCAAGATTTATTCATTCTAAACATGTGTGTTTGTGTGTTTGTTCGGCTTCAAAGTGCCATGACCCCAGGCAGCTGCTATTTGGACACTTCAATCTCCCGTGTTTAGGCTGTTTAAATCATTTCAGTTCACGTAAGATTGCTGTTTGTCTATAGCAGCTATATCAGTCAGAGCAGCAATGGCTCAGTCACTGCAGTGGGAATGTGTGTGTGTGTGTGTGTGTGTGTGTGTGTGTGTGTGTGTGTGTGTGTGTGTGTGTGTAATCAAACCCTGGAGAGAAAGGATTTGGGGGGTTATGGAAAGCAGCAGGTGTGATTGTGTGATTTTGAAAATATTTTGGTTTTCCTTTCCTCCATACAGAATGGACAATAGAACTCTCTCTCTCTCTCTCTCTCTCTCTCTCTCTCTCTCTCTCTCTGTGGTCTATGGCCTGGTGAAGTATTTTATCATTCCATTCGTGGAGTCTGAGCTCAGTGGGCCAGGCGGCAGTGCCAGGTCTGATGAATGGGGTGGCCAGTGATGTGCAGCCACCTCAGGGGGGCCAAACGAGACAGCTATTTAGTGCCTGAACAAGACACATCGCTTTTCTTTTTATTGTTTCCAAACTGCACAGAGGGAGATAAAACCAAGCCGGGCCAATCAGAGCGGAAAAGAGAAGAGGAATATCAAGCGGAGGAACCTCAGATAGAGGCAGAATTCTCACTGTGGGACAATATCCATGTATAGAGAAAAAAAAGAGAGAGAGAGATCAGATGTGCTGAAGTGTGTCACTGCTTTGGCTCTCATTACAGTGTCATGCATAAACTATCCCACTGTGTGAACCCCTCCATTCACCTGGACACCATTCACTGAAAGGGCAAGGTTCTCTCAAGTAAGAAAATGACTGTTGACTTGATGTGTTGTCTATATTCAGTATTGAAAGTGGCCTGCCAACCCAGAAAAACTCTGGATATGAGGTCGAAACAGAGAGATGTGCACTCAGCACTGAAGCACACTGGTACGCAGAATTTAATTTTTGGAGAGATCTCGGTATAAGTCATTGGATATGTCAGGGTTTTCCAGGGTTATAGTGCCTAATTATCCAGACTTCAAAACAGGATATCGAAATCTTGAACATGATGAAATTGATAAATTATCCTGGAAAAGTGTAAAATCGGGCATGTTTTTGCTTTACATTTATCCTCAACATGGCAGATTATGGTGTTTTCATGCTATCCATGAAATCTGAAATTTGGGGATTGATTATCCTTTTAAATATAACATAGTAAACATGTATACTTCACTTCTGACATATTATTCAGTGAGCACGAAGATGTTTAAAAGATGTGGAAAAAGTACTCTCTGGATTTCCAGATATATATCTCTTAATTTGTCAGAAGACATGTGTTATATGTACTTCTGACAAATGAGCCTGGCATACGTGATCTTGGGAGTGTCTTCGTGATGTATGCATGGTCTTTACACCAAAAGTTGTGTACTACATACATTTCATATCTTTAAAGTGTACTGATTACACTGACCTTTATTATAACTGCTTGCTTCTAGGGCTTGTGGTTGTTCCATTACGTATACTGTATGTAGGCTATACCTGTGCTCGGAACACAATAACTTACCTTAGACCCCCAGACATGTTGCTTTTTAGTGTCTCCATACTGAAGAAAATTTCTTTCCCCACAGATTATAAAGGAAACTAGGTAAAAGATGGTGTAATCTCAGACATGGCAATGCACACTCTATACAAATGACTCAGGCTGGGACTAAAACCCCAGAGATACACTGTTATTAACTACATTACTCCACATCCCCATTTAAAACTAATCCAGTCTAAACAGGGCTAAAGACGTCTTTGCCAACGTTAATGGGATGGAAAGATTTGTGGTTGTATACAAGATGTCAAACTTAATATAGACCAAAGAAGATACATATCTTTATATTTATTTATATTTACTTATAAATGGAAGTCTATGGATGTCTTTGATCCATGTGAAAGGGACATGTTCTATGTCTGGCAATTCTCATCTCAGGCGTGGTCGGTGTTACTATTAGTTTTGAAGGAGGCGTGGCCTCCTTCACCCTTTGGCCAAACCAGAAAGCGCCAGTTTGAAGCACCAAAACCGACAGCTAATTTACACTAAACTTTGCTCATTGTGCACTTGAGCCATGCAGCTTGAGCAAAGTGAGCAACATTCAAGTGAGAATCTGTGATTTTCCAGACAGCAAACACTGATATATAAACACTGATAGATAAACACTATATAATAGCAGCTATTACCATGTAATACCAGCTATATTAACAGCGGAGGACTCTATGGTGGTTTTGTGAAAGGGTGTGTTATGACTGGCTCTATGAATAACAGCAAGGCATGGATACCACTGCTTTCAAATGAGGTGCTTATCTAGAAAAAGACAAAGAAAGATGTATCGATCTACAAAAGAATGATGACAAAAGGCCCTCCTCAGACATACACACAAAGATAAAAGTCTTGCAAGATGCATAGAGGACGTAATACAAAGTTATAGATTTTCAAGAAAGCTGGGGTATCAAGTAAAGGAGAGAAAATGAGAGAGAGAAAGAGATAGTAATGGGGCGGGAGAGAGGAGAGGAAGGAGGGAACGAGGGAGGGCGGGTGGTCAGGCGAAGATACATGTGAGGAGAGAGACAGGAAAAAGACGGAGACTGCCCATGTCCTCGCGTCTCCTCTGGAGCCAACGAACATATGTGGCCTGACAAGCTGACACTGCCGGTGGAATGAGCAGAGCTGTGTGTGTGTGTGTGTGTGTGTGTGTGTGTGTGTGTGTGTGTGTGTGTGTTTGCGTGTGTTTCTTGATGTCCACCGCACTGACAGCCTATGGAGAAGATTAGCTTCACCCTGGCTGACAACTGTCAGTCCGCCTGCACCCCATCATCACTCCTCCAGCACAGCACAACCAAGTGCCCCCTCAATGTCCTCTGTCGCTTACACACACACACACACACACAGAGAGAGAGAGAGAGAGAGAGAGAGATTGAGAGAGAGAGAGATTGAGAGAAAACCCTGTTTCCCATTTCACCTATTTTTATGAACAAGACTCAGAAAACATGTGATTGGCTGTGACATACTAAACAAGGCCTTTTTTCATGTGTGAAAGTGACCACATTTCACACACCTCATCTGTGTTCACATTTCGGCGTTGAAGTGGCACAAATCTCATTTTCAGCCTAAATGTGATCCAAATTACAAGAGAAACAGAATCCAGTCCAAATACAAAGCAGTTAAACATTAAGGGTCTTGCTCAAGGACACCACACAACCCCTTTCCACTCATACAGTGCCGGTTCTGGTTCTAGACCTGGTACTGAATCTCAAATTAACGGAGGTGTCACCTCTGGGCCACTCTGATATCATGTCCCACTGTGTGTGTGTGTGTGTATGAGTGGGAGGATAATAAAATGGACTAGAATCTTCCTCTTCCTGTCTCATCAGGACACAGCTAATCCACGCCATGTGCCAGCCGTGTGTAACACAACACTGACCGCAGGCAGCAGGTGTGTTTGTGGAGAGTCTCTGATTAACACACACCTCCATGGAGACACTATGGAGACGTTGTGCTGAGCGCACGACATAAGATCTGCTCTACACTAGGCAGCTAATCCAATCCAACATAGTGTGTGATACAGTGCGTCATTTGCACTTGAAGGCCCTATATAGTGAAAATCTGATTTTGTTGAGGTGTTGAGACTATAAATGCTGAGAAAATAAAAATAAATAAAAGTAAGATAAATTTGACACCTCTTCTTATTCTGTCAAATAAGCTAGACATATTTTGTAACTTGCACATCAACTTATGAATATTAATGAGCATTGTGGACCTGATTTATGAATATTTATGACTAATAGGCAGTGTCTGTGAAAACAGACATGTGTTGGAGAGGCAGTAAAAATATAGCAGCAGAGAAAAATCAGTCAGAAAGAGCACAAAACTGCCACTGTTGTATGTGTTGTGTAATTTCATATTTGTGTATAATTATACACAAAATACATTTGTGTCTAATTTTAAAAGGAAAGTGGCTGTGTGTGTGCTTGAGAGAGTGCCTGTTTTGTGTGTGCATGGCTCTGTGATTGTTAATGAGTGTTGTTTAGTGAGTTGTATCATTGTGTGTGTGTGTGTGTGTGTGTGTGTGTGCACTGACATTTTAGTGACTCTTGCAGTTGTATGTGTGTGTCGTGCACTAGGGGACCGAGTGTCATCGATTGAGGCTCACACACACCCCATTATCTCGCTCCACACACGTGTCACTGTAGCATTCAGGCGAAACACTCACCATTGTGTCATGATGTTCACTTTAATTGGCAAAGCGTGGTCAGTCCACCTCCACTGTCCTCCCTCACACACGCACACACACACACACACACACACAAAACAACATATACACAGACTCATGCACTTGCAATACTCCACAACACACACCTACACAAGAAAAAACACATTCTTCCAGTAAGCTCTCTCAACCAATTTTTTACAAACACACATTTATGCAGTTGCCCATAACACACACGGTGAAGATGCACACCCTGAGGAACACACAGATATGTATGTCTGTTCTTTGTTTTTCTGTGTTTGTGGTGTTTATGAGGAAATGAGAGCATTAATATCTGTGTGTGTGTGTGTGTGTGTGAACAAGAAAAGGGAGGAAGAAATAAAAGAAAGAAAGGAGGCAGTGAGGAGTGATGGAGACAGAGACAAGTGAAATCAGAAAAGATAAAGGAAAGGATAAGGAGAAAAGAAGGTAATAAGGATGAAGCCGAAAGGAACGAAAGTGAAAGAAGAAGAAGAATGGGAGGAAAGAAGAGAAGTGTAGATGGGGAGCTTTTGAAAAGGCAGACGCTGATCAGAGTCCTGGTGTGCTCATCACACTGGAAGTGTGCATGACTGACACTAAAGTCTAGCTTTTTATTGAGCTCTCATTTTCATCTCTATTTCTGAACCAATTCTCCACAGATGTAGGGTTTTGGAGCAGGCAGGGTGTCTGAGGCGTCATGTGTGCACAGACTGAGTGAGCACGTGCCCCTTTCATTTTTTCCACTCATGTGATATTTGATTGCAATTTAATTTACATTAATGTGTACCTGGTAGTGCAGTTGTGACAGCGTAATAGACCAGTCATTTATTTCATCTACTGTAGAGCTGCAGCAGAGCCGGTGCACATGTCGGCCAGTGTCCTGTTCCACTCTGCCTGTACTCATGTAGTCATTATGAGTGAGTCGCCTTCTTTCACTAGGCACAGTAAACAGTCTCACATGCTAACTAGTATTACAGTAAACTAAAACATGCATCTAGCTTAAATACACTAATACACTGTCTTTTTTTTTACCTAGCAAGACTGATTAGAATAAAGCTAATTTCTCTCTCTCTCTCTCTCTCTCTCTCTCTCTCTTTCACACACACACACACACACACACACACACACACACACACACTCTTGGGGGATGGGGGGGACTGTTTTTTTTTGTTTTTTTTAACAAAAACTGCAGCGTTTATTTTAAAAACTAAAAGAGCTCAACTAACAGATTTCCTTTTGGTTACTGATGTTAAGGTTATATTTAGCTGTAGGTATCACATTAATTAGCTAATTAGTTCATTAGTATCAAATTTTGACATTTTTCTAACAAATATAAATGCAATTCTGTAGACTGAAGTGTGTATGAATATTCAGAGCACACAACAGGAGCACAAAAGGAATACTGCATGCTCATTAGCACCATGGAGAACAATGGAGGGCATTAGAAAAAGACCGGGATTAAAGCTCTCTATTACTGCAAAGATAAGATATTAAAGTGTCTGGCTAACAAGTTGCCAATTTATTTTCCACATCATAAATTAATGCTTGTCTATATCGCAAACGTGCATTTGGTCCAAAACAATTCTGTAGCGGCACAGCTCTTAGAAAACTAAAGGATGACTGGGAAGGTCTTTCATGTTTTGTGTATTAATCATGGGTTGTGTGTAGTGATGCACTCCTCATGGCTGCTGTTGAAAGATACACACACTGACTGTGACCAAAACGAATTTATTGAAACGTATTAAAGTTATAGAGACTTTTTTTTTTAAATCAGTCAATAAATAATGCTTATTTTTATTTCTTTATATTGAGAGTGCTATGTTCTTGAGGACATCCTGAATGAAGAATGTGGTATAGATGCCGGGTTTCTTTTCAAAGCACAACACTGTGCTCTGGTGGTTAAAATTTAGAATGCATTGTACTTCATTTTTCACAGTTTTCTTTTCGTTCAGGTTTTCCCTATTTTAATCATTGCCACTTCCCAGCTACTAGCAGGTTCTACCCTATTTCATGACAGCTAACAAGCCGGGAAGGATGGGTGCTAAATGTGTTTCCTCTGAGATCCATGAAGTCACTTCATCTTTTTTAAACTGCTGCTCATGCTGCTCACAGCTGAACACACTCGGAGGAAAGCACTAACTGCCCTCTTCTACATACATGAGCTCATGGATGATAAGAATTCATTAATGTTGTTCTGATTGGCAGGAGAGAGAGGGAGAGAGAGAGAGAGAGAGAGAGAGAGAGAAAGAGAATCCCTCTTATCCAGAGAGCACTGCCAATTTTGCTCTCTTGAACTCCTGGCCAATTTTTTTTTTTTTTTGTGAGAATTGCACCCTATTTTTATTTTATTTGTTTGTTAAACCTGTTTCATTCATGCATGCATTCAGTACACACTTTGTCCAGGTCAGGACTAGGAATGAGGCAGGAATGCACACTGGATGGGAAGCCAGTCCACCAGAGGGCACCATTCACACACAGTCAAGGGAACGGGGCAGCGCTGGCTGAGTGGTTAAGGTTCTGGGCCACCAGTCAGAAGGTTATGAGTTCATATTACAGCACTTCCATACTGTCGCTGTTTGGTTAACCCTTGCTGCTCCAGGAGTGTTGTATCATGGCTGACCCGGCACTCTGACCCCAGTGTCCAAACAAGTTGGACTGCGAACAAATAAATGCCATTGTACTACATTTGGATATTTGACAATAAAGACCATCATCTTCTGCTTGAAACAGGAACCTTGGAACTGTGAAGCAGCAATGCTACCTGCTGCTCCATTGTGCCACCCTAAACCTTTTTCATATTATAAAAATAGAGATAGTGGACTCATTCCTTTGGTGTGCGAAGCGTCTTTTATTGCTTAACTTCTTGAGCTTTGTGCCACCTGCAGCTCGAGTGAAGACTGTTTTCTATGTTGTACCATGGACCTAGACATGTTATTTCATTACACTGTTCTTTGTGCCCATAGATAAAATTTTGCCTGGCATGCTTACTGACATAACTGTGACAAAGTACATGACACTCAACTATGACATGCAAATTAAATAAAAATTTAGTGGGCACATCAGCAGCTCAAGAGTCCAGCATTTGATCCTGAGCTCAGGTTACTCTCGGTTTTGCATGTTGTGCTTGGTCTCACAGTCAGTCATTTCCTCCGGGTACTGGTGTCCTCCCACCTCTTAAAAATATGCTGCTCGGTGGATTGGTGTGTGTGTGTGTGTGTGTGTGTGTGTGTGTAACCCCAAGGTGGACTGGCTTTATCCGCATGCAGGATTTTTCCCTGTACCCGGCATAGGCTCCTAATCCTCCAGGATACTTACCAGGTTAAAGTGGTTACTTATGATAAATCAACACAAAGAGAAATTTTAAAGTAACTATTCCAAGTTTACTATCATGGGACTGTAAGAAAAATAAATTTCAGTTCTTGAATAGTTGGGGAATTCATTCAGCCTGAACCCCATTGAGCTTCAGTGGACTTATTGAACACAAGACTGAGGGCAGAAAGTCTCCAAACAAACAGAGTAGCCGATGTCTGAAGAGAATAATTTTAATTACGATCATATTCATTTCTCTAATTATGCTCTGTCTCCTGAAACAAGGGAAATTTGTTTTAAAATGGTGTGACACTTCACTATAGTGATGGTTCACTCATTATAGACCTGAATTAAAGTGTAAAGTTAATCTCGTGGTTATTGTGTCATTTAAAATGTAAGGTTCTGGGGTATGAAGCCAAACCATGCTTTGTATCACACCATTGTTGGCATAAAATAATATAAATGCATTTTATAAATGCAGATTGTTGGCATAAAATGATGGAAATGCACTGTAGAAGGAATGTACATAATCACAGACTTTAGATTTCTTGATAAGGGTCAGATTGTTGGTGCCTTTTTGCCTTTGTTGTCTAATGTTCATTTTTCTGCATATCACCACATCAAGCAGTTTATTATGTATTATAGAAAAAAATCTATATCGTTTTCAAGAGTTGTTAAAAGAGTAATACTGTATTTAACTATACGTTCCAGGTAAAATTTCTTGTGATCGATTCTCTTTTCCTCTTTTGCATCTTTTGTCTGTTGCCTAGGATCTTGCCACATAGTAACTCAATCTAGACTCAGATATTGACTGAATTTAATTTAAATCGTTTTAATAGTTTTAATATCTCTGTTTGAGTGTTTCATGCATCTTGAGTATCAGGATTGTGTCCGGATAGGGATTGTCCACATAAAAAATGCAGGTGTAAGTGCAATTAAGAGATATCTAGCAGATTTAAAGCCAATTTGCAGAACTACTTCACATTGTAAGCCAGATAAATACATCCATCTCTCCAAGAACACATGAACACAACACTCTCCAACCACACATATCCCCCTGAACATATCCTGAACATGTACATGTGTACATGTGTACATGTACATCTTGTTTAATGAAACTGAACACAAAATCACAGTTGTCCTTGGCAACTTTTGCACAGAAGATTGCAAAAGATTGTGTGTGTTTTAGCTGATTTGCATTTTATATACATTATAGTAATCTGATTTTTGCAGTTCCTGGAGGACTAGTGGTTATGCTACAGTGCTGTCATGGCTGTGGCCCGGGTTCAATTCCCACCCAGGGAACCAGCGCCAGCCACTGGGGTTGCATGCAACAGTATGCTCTCAGTGCTGGTCCCAAGCCTGGATAAAACTGGGGTGGGTTTCATCAGGAAGGGCATCTGGTCCAATGATCCACAGGGTCCAATGATCCACAGGGGCGACCCCTAACGGGAGCAGCCGAAAGAGGAACAACATCTGATCACAGGAGACACATTTGACAATAAGTGTAAATGCATGATTAAAAGTTTTATCAAGATACAAGAAAACAAGGTGTATGAATTCCTGTAAGCATTTTTTCCCCAATGACATGAACGTGACATGAGTAAATAAAAAGGTTTTAGAAAAACTTCCTGCCTCAATTAGGTTTTTACGTAAATGTCATATTTGATGTCCTTTAAAATTCTTGTCACTGATTAAACATAAAGAAGGTAGAGATAAAAGTTAATGGTTTCCCATTTGAATTTTTTTCAAGCTGTTGAATTTGGTCATAGAGGAAGGCTGAGTCAGCAGGGGACAGAGTTCTTCCTCTCTGTCTCTCTCTCTCTCTCTCTCTCTCTCTGCAGGAATGAGGGCTCATGGGAATGGCCATGCTTGGCTGGGGGTTCAGCCAGCTGCTGCCCAGCGTGATAGAGACAGGTGGTGTGCCTTTATCCCTTAGAACACACACACAAATACCTACATTCATACCTCTACACATAATCAGCCTTTAGTTCACACACCAATATCCAGTACACTGTGACTTTTCTGTATGCTACACAAATAAATACACTTTGTTTTCTCAGACAGAGCTCACAAATGAAGATGCTCCTTTTACCCTGTGTGGGTTGTATTTCAGTACAGCGTGGGACAGAGATGGAGTAACAGCAGCTGTGAGGTCCAGCGTTGGTCTGAGGGCGATTTCCTCATTGCTTCCTCCACCCTCTTATGCTTGAATTATGACTACATGTACAGGATTCGTCAGACTGATTACTTATCTGTTGTTTGTTGCTGTTCGTGAGAAACTTACCAACACCAAAGTCATGAGTTAGGAGTACATGGACATTCTGCTTTTACTAAATCTGCACTATGACAGCAGTAAAAGGGCTTTTCACCATCATGTGTTCATCTGTACATTGAAACTACTGGTAATGTAATAATGGAGTTAGGTAATGCTGCAATGATTCGATGTTACAGTCCTGAGAGTGCTGTAATGTAATATAGTTTTATTTCCAAAAGGAAAATATTTACACAAAAAGTTATATATACATGAATCAGTCAAACAGAACCAAAAGGGGGACAAGCAAATCTCAAATTCCAGTAGACAAGCTAATGGGTCATACACCAAGAATTCACCGATGAATCACAAAATACACAGTAAAAATCAGAAATGAATTAAATTTCGCCATGACGATGACGTCATCGCACCTGCAGATGGTTGGGGATAGCATGTCAGGACCCCAGAATTGAATACAGCACAGGACACCTGGACACAAACACACACACAACTGTGGTATACCCTTTATTAGTTATTAAATAATAAAAGGAAACAGCTAGATAGAACAAAGCCAGTGTTTTATCTTACAGAATAATAAGGGTATTATATTTCAATAATATAAATTTGAGGTAACCTTAAAGCGTAGACCTATTTAGAACCTGGCGTGTGTGTGTGTGTGTGTGTGTGTGTGTGTGTGTGTGTGTGTGTGGGAAGGAGGACACGGGAGACAGGTGGACTTTGACAGAGCCTTGGGGCTCGCTTTACATAAAAGCAACTGTGGGTGCTGCCACACAGACACTCTAAAGATGGCTGTGGATGTTCTGTCTTGGATAGCTTAAAGACAGCAACTGCTAAGAACCGTTTACACTCAAGTCTCCATCACTGAACAGTTGATAACTTCAGCTTGATTCCAGTTACTTAAAGTCAAAACTAATGATGCTCATACTCAAGTACTCAACGCAAGTAGCTGCTTGACTTTATAGTATACAGTTATAGAAGTGGAACTATTCATATCGTACTATCCGGTGTCACCCAGATGAGGATGGGTTCCCTTTTGAGTCTGGTTGCTCCCAAGATTTCTTCCGCAGGTCATCTCAGGAAGTTTTTCCTTGCTCATTAGGGATCAATTTAAATTTAAATTTTATTTTTGGATTTCTGTAAAGCCGCTTTGTGACAATGTCTGTTGTTAAAAGTGCTATATAATTAAAATTGAATTGAACTGAACTACACTTTCAAGGTCACACTCCTTGAGTGTGCGTATGTGTGTGTGTGTGTGAACTCCCTCAGCATCTCTCTCTCTCTCTCTCTCTCTCTCTCTCTCTCTCTGGTTCACAGTGTTCACTGAAAGGATAAACAAAGCACACATAAGTTGACTGGCCGTATTCACACACAGGTAAGAATCATCACACATTACCTGCTGGTTCCACCTGCCTCTTCTCCATCCGCAGCCCACGCTCAACCACACCCACACTTCCACAGCCTTGCTGAGTAGACCAAGCACTCTTGCTCCTTTGTTTTTAGAAGCTAACAGCAAAATCTGACCATTATCAATTATGTTTAAGATCATTTACATTTATTCTCCTATTTAACACTGTTGAAACTGTGATAGCGCCCTGTGATGGCAGCACGACACACATTCTTACATGAAACTATAGCACCATAACATTACAAATATTACATTATAAACATTTAATGTGCTTCAGGACTTTTCATTTAAATCATGAGCTCACCATCATTTTCTTACACATCAAAGTCCATGGGCTCAACCTCATTTTCAGCAACATCCACTTCCTTCGGCTCAACCCCATCTTCTTTAGCATCCACTTCCTTTGGCTCAAGCCCATCTTCTTTAACATCCACCTCCTTTGGCGCAAACCCATCTTCTTTAACATCCACTTCTATCGGTTCAACCTCATCTTAAGCAGCATCCACTTCCTTTGGCTCAAGTCCATCTTCTTTAACATCCGCCTCCTTTGGCGCAAACCCATCTTCTTTAACATCCACCTCTTTCAGATCAAACCCATCTTCTTTAACATCCACCTCTTTCAGATCAAACCCATCTTCTTCAACATCCACTTCTAACCGTTCAACCTCACCATAAACAACATCCACTTCCTTCGGCTCCACGCCATCTTCTTTAGCATCCACTTCCTTCAGCTCAACCCCATCTTCAACAATATCCACTACCTTCAGCTCAAGCCCATCTTCAACAATATCCACCAGGTCTGGGAATGCAAAAAAATGTGAAAGCATGCTGTTGCTATCAATCCACTGTTTCTCAATTGGTCACCACACTATCATTATTCATGGAACTTATTAACTATTAGATTATTAGCAATATAGCTAGCCAGCTGGCTATTTAACTACTAAACTAAACTCTTGCATTATGTTCATGCTTTTATTACAGAATTCAATCCAGGGTACGTTATTTGCTAAAGTCTTTCTTTAAATAAATGCTGTATTGTTGAACCGTAAAAGATGTTATGTGAATTTATTTCTTCTCTTTAACTCCAACTGTCATGACAAGTTTTGAATATTGAAAAATTAACCTTAATGTAATCCATTGTCTTGACTTGACTTTGAGTTGAAACAAAGGTTATCTTAAGTTAAGGCAGCAGGTGAACTTCGTTTCTAAGTTTAACCAACTTGAAATGTCTTACAGTGTGTGATGCTACATTGTAATGTTGTAATACAGTGCTACGCTGTAATGCTGTAGTGTTTCAGTAGCACTGTTCCATGATTTGACCTTTATCTTCTGAAACATTAAGGCTAAAAGTGCAGTCATGCAGAATATTCTGGACCCTCATCTATGGATGCAAGACATCATTCATCACACAGTGTGGGGGGCAGAAATAGAGGAAAGACCAAATGTCTGGAGAACAGAGAGCCTGGAACTGCACCCCTCTAACCCAAACAACAGAGAACACACACTCCTCATTTCAGACCATCAAACAGAGCTGTTAGCACTCAGGGTCACCCAGAGTAGAGCTTCCAGCCAATATACATCGCACACACACATGCACACACACACACACACACACACACACAGAGAGAGAGAGAGAGCTGTTTTGTAGTTTGTTGAAAGCAAGTCAATCAGATTATTTATAGGAAACAGAGAAAAGCAGATGAATGAGGTGATCTCATTTTTCATGAAACATGGTTTGTATGTGCTAAGGCACCTAGGACATGAATCATGGTGAGGTGAAGGCCTGAAGAACCCTATGTGACAACAGAATTCCCAACATGCATCTGTGGGTCTACCCGAGAATTCTGATGACCTCCCTGTACTGTAACACTCCTGAAACTGTGTTTGAAGTTAATTTTCTTATAACTGGAGGGTGACAAATCAGGTAGAGAACATAGGGAACTATTCATATGGAATAAGTGATTATTCTGACATGCATGGGTATGCAAAATCCTCTGCACATTCCTGTCCTACAGCTTTGAAATCCTATCCCTGATTAGCACTACTGCATAGCCACTGCTCCCTTCAGAAATTCCTCTCTAACCTGAGATCAAAAAGGGAGAAACTGCATATTATTTTTCTTACTGTTTTCTGTATTAGTATCTGTGGTAAAAACCTATACATTGTTTGGAAATATTTGTTTTTAATGTAGCAGAGAAGGTAGGAAGTGTGCTAATAACTGTGCATGTTGTAAATGTTAAAACAGAAGACAACAAGGCAAGAGAATATTTTTAAGTAGCCACTGTGCATGTATGATCAATACAGAATCACATGGAGATTTTTATTTTATATTTATATTTTCATTAATTTCAGAGCGCATCACGACTAAGCAAAAATGGCTACTAAGAAGAACTGTAAAGCCATTAAAACAATTACTATTGCGAGTTCTGGCAATAAATGTATAAACAGATTTTTATCCAGCTCATTGAAAATCAAGAATAAACTGGGTTTGTGATTAAATTGGCTTGTAGTAAATTACCAAAACACAGGCAAGGCAGAATAAAATAGAAGAACATAAATTTCATACTTAGTTTGCATTTAGGTGGTCAGCAAAAATGATAGTCATGCTATTATATATTTAATTTTAGTTTTAGGTGAGCGCAATCTGACTTTCTTTCCTGTCACCGGAAGTGGATGGCTTTGCACTCATATTGATATACAAATACCATCCAAAAGAGCATGTCATACTAATGACCTAAACCATATCAGAGCAACACTATCCTCTGGAAATAGTGACAACTACCTAGACCCAACTATGCGAGCCATGAAATATGATACACATGTAACTTTCTGTTCCAGAAACAGGATTGTAACAGAGATAATGGGAGGACAAAGAAATCAGCTTTGAGGAGCTGTACATTATCCTCCTTCAGGCCAACAAAGGTCTAAAGCATGAAACAGAGAGATCACTCATTATAATCAATGACTAGCATTACATTGAAGTCCAGAACCTTTTACCCGAATATGTGGTTATTATGAATGTCTTTGTGAAGTTGTGACAAAGGTTAAGCTGAGACACAGGTGGTGGCTGGTAATGAGGAGGTCAGGGTCAGTAGGTACGATATTCGACCAATAGCATGCTGAAATTTGACCTTCCACATAGCTCTCTGCATTACAGAGCCATCTGCTCTGGCTCTTCACTGATATTCTTCTTTTTCTATCCTCCCTCCAAAAGTTGTTCATTAAACCAAATTATACATAAAAATGAACGTCCATCTTATTGGTTATTTATTTCTATTCAAATGATGCTACATGATGAGAAGCAAGTAGCAAAACTCGAATCAACAGTTGGGTGAATATTAACCATTGTCCAAGTTTTTGGGGAGTTTGCACTTCCATGAGCAGGGTTCATGCCATGGCCTAACCTTCCTGGGCTGAAAACTTTGGGGTGTGTCCAAGCCTGGGGATCTGAAGGGGGGCTAGGATTACAGACTCTTCAGGCAAGTCCACCACATGTGCTGTCACTCATATCCCCAACACACAGTCGAGCAAGAGAGAGAGAGAGAGAGGGAGACTGAGGGGTTCAGCAGGGTTTACTCATCCTCATCCAGAAAACAGGCTAACAACCATATTGCTGTCTGGGACGGTCCTTTCTTGGAGATCCAGGGGCACAAAGTAGCTACTGAGGTCTGAAGGCCATCGAAGAGAATGGCAGACAAGCTACTGGTGGGAGTGTGTGTGCTGGTGGCATCTCTGGGCCAGGTAAGAATATAATTTTCTTTCCTTCTTACATAAGTGTTGAGGTGAATCAGAGTCTAATGCTCGGCCCTGATCAGATTAGCCATGATGCATTGTATCATAAGCAGTAAGTCTCGGTTTTGAATTTACAATGCCTTTGTGAAGTTCAACTTCACTTTAAACATTGAATCTTTTTATTTTTATGAACAATTGTATTTGTTACTTTGAAATGTTATTGAATTCAGTTGAAGTAACTCTATAAGCCAAACAATAATGCTATTGAAGTGGACTCATTTGAAATAGATATGGTGATGTAGAGTTTAAGAGGTGCTTATAGCCCCAGGCCACAGCTGCTGAACTCATCTATACCTACACATTACAACTCATGTCAGAGTAATGGATTATTAACTTCCTTTGTTTGAGTCCAGCAACATGACGTCAGCCATTAGCTGCCTAGCAGTCTCAAACTGTGGAGGTGGTTGGACCAAATATGCAACACTGCTGATTAAAAGGATGATGACAGCTAATCAGTAATAGCAATAGCAGATTTCATGATTTGTGTTCTACTCTAACAATATGGTTTATGGGCCTTCCAGCTTGTCAACATTGCCACTGGGAGAAAATGAATAAATGAGGAAAAAAACAAATGATAATCATGTGAAGATAAACACATGAACATTAATCACAATCAAGTTATTGGCATTGTTTGTGTTTGCAGTGGAACTCAGAAGTAATGAAAGTCTTTAGATCCTTAGAGGCCTCCATCTTTTCTTGGATAAACAAGACACAAAACAAGAAACAAACACAGCATATTGTGATGATTAGGCCTTTTAATAGTAAAAAAAAAAAAAAAAGAATACTCCATCAAATGTGTGTGTGTTTACTAAGATGGCCTTCATTTAAATTTTTTTTCATAGATTGTTTCCAGTATAGCAAGACAATATTATTTTCCAGTTATTCATGATAGTTGTGGTAATGAGATGTTGTATTGTCATTGTTTGACTCTATTTACATGTCACCTGTGAATTAGGCGTGGATAAGTCTATTTGAAATATGTGATCATGTGGTCATTTGGCAAAAATACATCAAAGCATTCCAGCATTGGGCATGCCATTATATGATACCCTTAAGCCTTCATTATTGCTGCCCAGTTACTCAGCTTGATTAATCACTTGATTTTTTTCACCAATTGTAATTTTGTTCTGATTTGGTTTCAAAATGTATTATTGTCAAGATGGGCCATCCTTCTGCATGCTTTCTTTGATTATGAAGCCTATGGTTACGGTTATCAGTCAACTATAGCACCTGGGAGTGCTTACATCCCCTGTGCAGATGCCAGAAGAAACGCCCACAGCATTCCCCGCAGTTTAGGAAGCAAACACCATTTTTTTCAGAAGAAAGCACCATTTCCATGGGAATATTACAGAGTAAAAAGTGCTCTGAGTGGACCTTCGTGTCTGTACAGTGAAGGCTTTTTGAGAACCAGTGATGACAAATGGCAGCTGTTCCCAGATGCGTTTATTCGATGCCGGTTGTCCTGCATGGTAATCCCAACTGCGGAAAGAGAAAGCCAGCACCCAGAGACCGTGAAATCATGGACAAATCGGTCTATAAAGCAGCCAGTGTTGAGCTCATGCTCATTGGAAACAATCACTCCAGACAGCTGGAGGGTTTCGATTTATGGGCAAATCTCTTTCCTCGCAGTCCCTCCCCAGTCTCGCCGCAGAAGTTGTGCCAGATACTAATGAATAGTGAATATGTCTCTGTTGTGGAGGCATCTCAGAAGGCTGAACTGTGACCTACATATAAAATGTTTTTTCATCAGCTGTGTTGCTTCTCAGGTAAAGGGAAAGAAATCAGAGTGCCAATAATGTATCAGTTAAATATCATTTACTTCTTGTGTGTAGAAGCATGACTATGTACAATAGTGTAAGAAGAGCCTTGTTAGTTGTGTCTTCCCAAAGTACTGACTGCAATTCCACAGTATGGCAACTGTTACTGTTTTCTCTTTAAGATTTTTGAACAGGACACTCCCCATAATGGATGGCACTGATAAAGATCAGGCATCTGCTGTAGTGAAACATGGACACCCTCTAAAAATAGGAGTGCTGCAATGACAAAAGCACAAATGGTGGATGGGTTTGAAAGAGAGGGAGAAACACTGAGAATAATGGCAACCTCTTCGAGATGGAAGTGCTGACTGGGTTTTGGGTTCCACTGGGATTCACACCCAGGCACCTAACTCACCAGGACAACTGCCAGATAGAGAGCACTCAAAGTTTGTGCAAGTCTTCCTAATAATGTGTATAATGGCAATGCCCTATCCTGATTTATTCTCGATAAGAATCCAGGAAATAACTGCAGTGTACATCAGTAAAGATAGCGGATAGTAGAAGTAAAAAATAAGCATAGTCCACATACGTTTTCAGAGAAATTGTTCAAAAAATTTTAAAGGAAAATAGTAACAGTTGCCGTACTGTGAAATTCTAGGCAGGGAGGATACCACTGATAGTGCTCCCATGGTCTCTTCTGACACATAGATTTTTGATTGTAGTCATGCTCATGCAAACAACAAATAACTGATATTCCACTGATAAATAAATTCCTTTTACCTTAGAGCAAACACAGCTACCAAAAACCACTCCATATGTAGGTCACAGTTCAGCTTCCAGAGATGAATCCAGAACAGAAACATATTCAGTAGTCATTTGAATCTGGCATATCATCTGATACTGATACTGGAGAGTGACTGTGAGGAAAGAGATGTGCTGGTAAATGCGGGGCATGCTGCTTCAGAAAAATAATCAACAATATAGTGATGTGGTGCTGCCTGACACAAAGTAGAGTTACTGTTACCACTGCAAAGTTGATTTTTTCCAATAAAAGTATGTCCCAAAGTGTTTTATTCCACTCACACCATAGCAAATTGCCAAGAATTACATTTCTTTATCAGTTACAGAATGACACATCATACTTTTTATCCATTTATAGTTATATGTTGTGGAACGTGTGTAAAACATTATGTTAGTTCCCAATGTTAGTTCCCATTATCACTTACGTTATAGCAGCTATAAACAGTCATTCCTACACTTTCTCTTTAAGTTAATAAGACAAAATGATACAGCATGGTCGCAAATGTAAAGGAAGTGGAAAGAAACAGTTTTATCTCTGACTGTTACAAAGCTCTGACACTGGAGACTCCTTCCAAAAATGTGAAATAAATGTCTCCTTACAGAAAACCTCACCATATCAATGATTATATATTTTTCTTTGTTAAATAACACATTTAAATCCATTTATTATTAGACTTAGATTGTGGATTGTTCACCACAGAAGTGAGTTGTTACAGAATGAGTTGTTACTATAGAAAGTCTCTTCCTGACTTACATCAATTTGCCCCAAAAATGTAGTATATCATGTCCTATTAATCGTGCATCTAAATTCCAGCAGCCACCTCCCATTCTGGTATGGGCCAACTGACAGTGACAAAAGTGGCTTCTTTGGAACGCCGTTCTCTTGTAGAGGTAGGGGTAAGTGGGGTTAAATGCAAGACAAGGTGCATGGGGTAAACATGTGATGATGAGTGGTAGGTTATGTGTGGTTTGGGGTTTATCGACAGCATTGTTTATGAACCCAGTTCTCAGGTCAATACTTTCTAAAACCAATTTTTTATTGTTCTAATACACCTTATTCAACTTATCAGCTAGTTATCACAAGGAAGCATGTCATTCCTAGAATTGGAAATAAATAATCTAAAGTGAGGTTTACCCTCACCCTAGTGCCCATTCCAGTGCCAGTAACTGTGTCTGGGATCTAAGCCAGTACGTCTTAAAACAGACCCCTGTGCTGTGTGATAAGCTTTCATTCACTGTATCCTGTATCAGAACGAAGGCGTCTGCGAGACTGGTAGGCTGGCACATATTCACAGAGAGGGTGGGGCAGGATTTGTCTTGATTATGAGAGCATCTGTAGGCAGCATGCCAGAAGTCATGTCAGTCAGAGTTCTTCCATTTCCTTCCAGTTCCTCCAGGAGAAGGCCATAAGAAGGTTTGTTAAATCAAAATCAGGTTTGCAATGTTAAGTGCAAGCTAAACCACTGCTCAAGATGGTTGAATCCATCATATATACAGTCTACAGGTCAGACATGCTTATTTTCAGCAGCAGATTCTGAGTGAATACTTCCTCATCAGCGAATCCTTTATCATCTGCAGCTGCTATACTGTATATTATACCAGTGCACCACCATATGTGTATCTGTAGCTGTATCTGTTCAGTGCTCCAGATATTCACAAACTGGAACTGGGGCTTCTCTAGGTCCCAGCAGAAATATGCTATTCTGTGCAGAGAGTGGGGCTGGAAAGTGACAGGGACATTTTAAAAAGGCAACGTTAAACTGAAATTGCATTTACACAAACGCCACCCAAAGCCAGAACACCACAGCACAGAGGGTCAGGCAGCCCTGATATCACGCAGAACGATGGCACCAATCAACTCAAGCAGAGAGTTAAATCAGGAGAGCAAAATTCCCCAGCACTGACCAAAACAAATGACATGTCCTTGCACTCAATCCATGGCCAGCGGACATGCTTCATGCATGGAAGATCAAGGCCAGGGGAAATCCGCCGCTCAAACCTGGGCCTGGAACTCCACTAAAACTGTAAACCAGTGGATAAATTCAACAAGCCAAAAAAAAAAACCTAGAATAGTGCGCTTCATATTTGTATGTGCATTTGTATTCTTTTTGAAACACATTATCTAAGTAGTCCAATCCTTGCTTTATACACTGTGCTGTTCTCTTCGTGCTCGCTGTCCTGATGTTGTCCAGTTTGGACTGAAGCATTATTTGATGGTTCATAGTCAAGAGCCGACTGTCTTTGTTACTTGTTCAGGGTTGGCATGCTAACCTAGATTCCTGGGATAATGGCATATGATATGATAACATAACAGGGCATCACCGTGGCGAGAATAGTCTACTGACTACCCAGGGTCCCTAGATGGAGTGGCCTGGCCTGGACTAAACAGGGGGAACTATAAGGAGGTTGAATTTGCACAGGCCCAGAAATTTGTGAAACATAATATAAACAGGAAACACTTAGCTAGCTTGCCAACACTGGCATCATGGCCTAATTTGAGGGAGGGATTATTTGGGTGGTCAGGACAGGTGATGGGAGCCTTTGCAACCATCCAGATATCAGTGTATTCCATTCCGAAGGAAAATTTCCACATAACCAAAAATAGTTTTGGAAAACATGGCATCTAGTACAGCGTCTAAGAGAGAAATAATCTCCTCCCCCTAAGCCTTACCTACAACTGTTCAAACACTGCTGCTGGTCATAGGGTCACGTTACAGGCAGCAAAGTATCTGAGTCACAGGCTTCACCAGGCAATAAAATCTTAAGGAAAGTGAGCAAGTGTGGCCTGTCACTGAGACTAAAGGGGCATGGTTAATTGATAAAACTGCAAAGTAACTGAACTCTCTACTGTTAAATACATCAGCAGACCTCCACGGTGTACCACCCACATAGTCACTAGTGCCTGGGCTAGTGCACAAATTAATTAGTTTATATCTTTATATATTAGTTTTTTGATATGAATAACCTTTTTAAGCACAAAAGGCACTGAAGATACGACTAGGTTTCATCCATTTGACTGAATCATTTATCAGATTAAATCTTAAGGTGTTTGGAAATGTTTTTGACAATTGCATGTGGAGCCACTCAGAAGCTGAGGTTTGTGGGTTTTCCCAAATGATAGACTGGATGTACAAGAGCACAGAGGTATGCAGAATGGGCTAAGATTAGTGTGCTCTAACTCAGCCTGTGAGTGTTTAGCATGACTGCCATTCTGTAGCGGCTAGTCTCAGGCATGCCGTAGTGCCAGAAGTTCCCTCCAATACCACTAGCTTCAAACATATCAGTCAACCCTTACAGTTACAGCTGTTACACCGTCAGTGGTATTTGACAAAATTCTCCATGATGGTTCCAAATGGTAGCAGACAATATTAATAATGTCTCTATAAGGTGGCTCAGGGTCCCGGATTCGATCCTGAGCCCATGTTACTCTCTGTGTCGAGTATTGCACGTTCTAGCCATGCTCACATGGGTTTCTCCCTGTTTCTTTGGTTTCCTCCCACTTTTGAAAAACATGCTAGTAGGTGAATTTTCAACTTTAACTTGTTCCTAGAGGTGAATGAGTGTGTGAGTGATGTGTGATGCCCTACAATGGACTGGCATCCCATTTATAGGATAGGCTCTGAAGTTGAATGAAAGAATAAAAAAGACATTGCTTTGACTTTGACATTTAATGGATTGCAGGTAATTTTGCCTTTTTCATAAAAGCAAAAGGATTTGCTTTTTTTTCTTTTTTGTGTGAATTTAAAGTTTGATTCCAATTTTAATTTTAATACCATGACAAAGAAATGAACACAATAACAACATTTTGTGAAAAACACCAAGCCAGAAACTCATTTCTCTGGGCTAATTTATTCCCTATTCACATGCTTGCTAGTATTTTCAGTGTGGAGTTTCATCCATGACTCCTACACTCCACTCTTGGGTCTTTGACCTTCAAGTGAAAACAGAGGACAGCAACAACTTCTGACTTCTTTCCCTTTTCTACAATTTTGTAGTCACTCCAGAAAATCCAATCAATTAATCAAAAGCAAAGTCTTTATTTGCAAAATGGATGTAGGATCATTTGTAGTTATTTTAAGTTCTCAAAATAATATTATATACAATATATGACTGCGCTTTCATATGCTTTATTACAGTTTAATCACTAGCAGTAACAGCTAATTAACATAAAAAAGTAGACTATTAAGCAAGTCTTTGTATTTAAGGACCTATTTAAAGACTGATAGAAGCATTGCTTATCATCTATTAACTATTAACTGAGTGCTTATATTAAGTAATTAATTATATATTACAAGATCTCAGCCTTTTCCAACTAGATCTAGATTGTTTCCAGTAAAAAGACACAGGACACAAAAAATCTCAACTTACTTTACCTTTATTATTTTGATTTTCTTATTATTAGCTCAGGGATTACACTCTCTGTCAAGACTTTTCCAAGCAGGCGAAGGCAGCCTGTGGTGTCAGGGAGTAGGTTTGTGGGCAAGTGTGTGGGTTACTGTGAGTGTAGCAGATTCAGAGTTTGACCTGTGCACTCGGTTAGGTGCAGTGCGTAGTACAGAATAATGTGTGTTAGTGTGGCAGGCCGTGGGTGGGAAAATCGAGCTCATTCCTCTAGGAGACAGCTGTGGCAAGTGTGTGTGTGTGTGGAAGTGGCTGTAAGGAAATATACGTGACTGCTTAGATTTGAGTGTCTATGACCAAGTGGTGTGCATGTGGCATGTGTGTGTGTGCAGAAGGAGGAACAGAAGGGTAGAGAGAGCTTTCACTCTAAGAGTTCAGATGTTGAATTCCACATTAGCTATGCTTCAGAATGGGGCTCAGGGAACTGTTTCATCTTTCACTTTCAGCATTAAAGTGGCTTCGGATTAAAATTAGCCAACAGCCTTCATATTTATGTCACATTAGCACAGTCTCACTCTGGAGCAAATTCTTATAACAAGTGTTATAACAAATGGTGGCGAAGATACCAAGAACATACATTCAGTATGAATGATGTTTTCAGTCTTTGGTCAGTCCATAAAAATGCCATTTACATGCACTGCAGGTTATGAGCAGCCCCCAGCTGAGGAGAGATAACCTGAACCCAGAGGTGTTGTACCCCTGGAGAACGAAGACTGCAGGACTGGGCCGGGTAAAGAGAGACTGGATCATTCCACCCATCCGTGTTTCTGAGAACAGCAAACAGGTCCCTGAGTACCTCGTCCAGGTAATTAGCATAGACACAAAGAAAGAGAGGAAAGCAAAATCAAGAAGAAAACTAATACACATTCAACATTATAAACGTCATTTGTATACTAGCATGAGGTAAAACCAGTTGATATTAACTTTTTTAAGATGCATGTAATATATATTTCATGCAGTTGCAAACTTCAGGGCATAAGAAATGTAATGGTAATGAAAATTGCAACATAATACACAAATTTCCCAGAAATACAGGACATTTTAGACAAACGCTCTTTATATTCAAGCAAAGCACTTCTAAAGCTGTAGGAGGTGAAACCAGTTAATATTCAAAATGGATAATCATATAATAGTTGTTTATGCTTCCCTGAAAACTTAATGTGTTATGCTGCATTTTCTACTACCTTTACCTTTATTACTGAATTACACTGCACTTATTGCCTGGATTTTTCTTCATATACATACATACATTTTTTATTTTTCTTCATATACATACATACATATACATATATATATATATATATATATATATATATATATATATATATATATATATATATATATATATATATCCAATGCGTCTTTTTCACATATCGACCTGATGACCTGTTTCTAACGCACATCTGGGATCTGGGATGTGAGTTGTTTACCATGTGTCTTTAACAATTTCCATTCCTCCCTTTGCAGATCAAATCAGACAAGGTTTTCACTGGAGAGGTGATCTACAAGCTGGAGGGGCCTGGGGTCGACCAGGAGCCTAAGGACCTCTTCGAAATAGATGATAAAACAGGATGGATTAAGAGCAAGAAGCCCCTGGACAGAGAGACTCATAAGAGCTTCACGGTACATTGAGGGCCATAAATAGCAAAGACTGTTCTCTTGGGAAGTGCAGAAGCAGTTTGTGAACAGCTGTTTCATGTTTCGGGGGGTTAAGTGTTTTTAAAGAAAAATGTGACTTGGGCATTTAACACAAACAGGAATTTGACAAAGAAACAAATAAAAGTTTGATAAATAACATGATCCTGTGTCCTCAGCTTAAAGCCTTCGCCCTGTCACCCAGTGGAGAACGGCTAGAGAACCCCACCACCATCGAGATCTACGTACTGGACCAGAATGACAACAGACCGACCTTTATCAAAGAGGAGTTCATTGGCTCTGTGCCAGAATTCTCTATTCCAGGTTAAAAAAAAAAATCCTCAGTGTGTATAACAACCCTAGGGAGCAATCAAAATGATGGAGTGACAATTTGACAGGCTTGTTCTGTTTGCTAGTAATGGATGTACGGTTCACGGGTCATATTGACTTTGAGCAGCTGAGGTAGATAATAATATTTGAAATGAGCAACCTTGAAGACATTTATGTATATGGGGAACAGTAAAGACACACAAACCGCTTCTCATGCTCCTATCAGCAGGTGTGTGTAATCAAGTATGCCATGTAAGTAAGACATGGAGGTTATGTAATACAGAGTACTTTAAATGTACTTATTTGTTGTATTTTTTTTGTAAAAAGCAGTTGGTGTAACTTTATATTTCAACACTTTAAAAAGAAAATTAATATATATATATATATATATATATATATATATATATATATATATAAAAAATTCAATATGATCTGAACATAACCTGTCTAATATAAATATTACGGGTGGGGGTGGGGGGACTTTTTCAAAATAATCCATGTACATATGTTGTAAAAATTTTTAAATATTGTTCCACCACAAGTAAAGATTTAAAATGAGTCATTTTGACCCGAACAGAACACAAGGGATGAAAGCGCTTCTTGTCCACTTTCCATACTGTAATATAATCACTGTATGTCCTCTGTTCAGGTACTTCAGTGTTGACTGTATCAGCAACAGATGCTGACGACCCCAACACAGACAACGCAGTGCTCAGCTACTCCATAACAGCTCAGGAGAGCTTTCCACCTTTCAGCATCAACAAGACCATGTTTGGCATCAATAATGTAACAGGAGTGATCTACACCCGAGATGTGGGACTGGACCGAGATGTAGGTGTTGTGTGAAAAGGATATATAGCAAAGATGAGATGTGAGGCTGCCACTGACGTTTTTAATTTTACTTTTTACTTTAAAATAACCAAAAATGTCCTAAACAGATTGACTCAAATGGTTGAAATGATGTCATGTAGTGTAGCTGCCATTTTATGGTCCAGTAATCAAATGAGTTATTATAGTTATTAGCCTGTTTGACTGGTCTCTTGAATTCAGTGGGTTTAAGCCAAACATCAACAAATGAAAAACAAGTAGGCTTATAAATAGGTTTGTAGATAATCTCTTTCCTCATATACTATATGGCCAAAAGTATGTGGACACCTGCCCAGTCACACCCATATGTGCTTTTTGGGCATCCCATTCCAGATTTGGGCTTTCCACAAGACATTCATGGGAAGGCTTTCCACAAGATTTTGGAGCGTGGCTGTGGGGATTTTGCCATATTGCTGTGTTCTCTCCCCAGGTGGTGCAGTCTTTCCGGCTGACTCTGCAGGTGGCCGACATGTCTGGAATGGGCCTGACCAGCACAGGACGAGCCATCATCCACATCTCAGACATCAACAACCATGCTCCGCAGTTCAACCCTAACACGGTATCTACACTACACATCCACTCTCACACATATACACACATTACCTTCCTTTTTAGCACAATGATGTGAGTACTCTCCTGTGTTCGCAGTACACAATGTTTGCCATGGAGAATAAAGTGGGAGAGGATATAGGCAGAGTGAATGCTACAGATAAAGATGAGAAGAATGGTGAGAACTGGAGGATTACTTATTCCATTATTAAAGGAGATTCTTCTGGTAATTTTGCCATCCGGACAGACCGTGTCACCAACCAGGGAATTATCTCTGTATTGAAGGTGTGTACTCTCATCAACAGTAGCAGTAATAGTAGTAATACTGTAGGTAGACTGGTGCTATATCCTGGTCTGCCATAGATCTGTCAGCTTCAGAATTTCACTTAATTATAAAAAGGCTGAAACTAACTTGAAATGCATGTGTTTTATTTATATTTTTATTCTTATTAATGTAGTTTTATATTCATGTTGGTTTCATTTTTAAATAACTTTCAACAGAATGTTGGAGTTCAAATACTGTAACCATTAAAAGCAATATACTGTATATATGTATGTACAGTATTTATGCATTTTGTTAAAGTTTTGCTTCATATTCATTTTTGCAAAATGACACATTTTGAGAAAAAAAAAACTGGTTACGCCAGCTGACTAAAACAAGGTACCCCATTTGACATTGCTCTTAACTGCTGTATTGGCCTTATTCAAACGCTTCTTCATCAACAATCTAAACTTGTTAAATGAATGTCCAAAAGAATTAATCAGTGAATTCATGCACACCATACAAACATTTAACAGTTTAAAAATACAGATACCGGAATGAAGAATAACTGCAGAATCAATATCAGAGGCAGGTTTTTATCTCCAGGGTGTTGGACCATTACTCTCAGTTCTCTTAAAGGTGGTTTGTAGTGGGGTCTCTAGCTCTCAGATCTGAAGAGTACAATTTCCATCCTCCTATCTTGCAGCCCCTGGACTTCGAGTCACGGGCAGAGTACCAGCTCACTGTGAGAGCAGAGAACGAAGTCCCTCTTAGTATTAAAGCCCCATATGAACGGACCAGCACTGCTACCATCACCATCAGAGTTCTAAATGAGAATGAAGCACCACGTTTTTATTCAAACCCCATAGCAGTGTCTGTCCCAGAGTCCACTGAACCAGGGACTGTCCTCATCTCCAGCATCGCTCATGATGCTGAGAATTCCAAGCTCAGGTATGAAAGATTTGTCTGTAAGCATTATTTTTACTTTCATGCTATAATCATGAAGTTATTTTGAAGCTCCTCAGATGAGACCGGAAATACTGTATATTTAAGATTATACCACAGTTGCTAATAATAGGTATGAGATAATGACTTGGATTACTGAAAGCCTTCATAATCAAACTATACCTGGATATCTACAATATTCTAACGTATAAATGTAATCAATCAGATTAGACATATCTGGTATCTGACATTTGCCTCTCTGTGTTTGCACTGGTCAACCTTTGCTTCAATGCCATACATATGAGAGATTTTATTATTTCGTACTTCATACTCAGATTTGAAATTACTCAAGATCCTGAGAAATGGCTCTTGATCAACCGTGAAACTGGAGAGATTTCAGCCAGGAAGAACTTCAACATCCGCTCCCCATACGTCAAGAAGAACAAGTACAGGGCAGTAGTAAAGGTCACAGACATGGGTGAGTGCAGAACGAATTTAATAGTAAGCCCTTTCATTGTAATTGAATAAAAAAGTCCATCACTCATCACTTCACCCCCCTTCAGATGCAGGCGGTACTTCCATAATGGCCTCTCTGGAGATCACACTGTGGGAGACCAATGATTTCCCCCCTGTGCTTGTCCCTTTGAGTGGTATCGTGTGCAGTAACAGAGAGAGACACCGACTTGGCCTGCTGATCAGCGCTGTAGATGATGACCTCGCCCCTCATGCGGACCCCTTCACATTTGAACTGGCTGATGGAGACATGGCATCCAACTGGACCATCATACAGCTTAATGGTAAAAAAAAAAATAATGATAATAATCCCATAAAGATTCTGCTTTTAATGAATAGTACACAATAGATGTCCTTTAATGTCCTGCTCTTTTATGCACTGTGCATTGTAAAAATTTCCCTAGTGGAACTGATCAATCCATCCATCACACCATCAGAGCATCCATTCATCCAGTTACAGCATCCATCAATTAATCAGTCCATCCGTCCATCCATCGATCCATCCATCGATCCATCCATCAGTACTACATACATACATGCATCCATCCATCCATCCATCTACCCATCCAGCCATCAATCCCTTCCATCCATACTACATCCATCCATACATACATCTATACATACGTACATACATACATACATAGATAGATACATACAATCTCTCCATCCAATCCATCCATCAATCCATCAAATGAGAATTTTATCAGTGATGTAAGTAGAAATTAAACTTGTACAAATATCCTTAGCATTTGTTTTATAACTGTGCAAACCCAGTTTTATAATTTAGCAGAACCAATCAATCAGTCCATTAATTATCCATCCTTCAATCATCCCTCAAAGTCTTTCACAACCTTCATAATATTAAAACTGCCATGTCTCCTTTGTCTGCAGAGACCCATGCAATGCTTCAGCCTGTGATAGATATAGATCAGGGGCACTTCTCCATCCCAATTACTGTATCAGACTCGGGTTCACCTTCTCTCTCCTCCAACGCACTGGTGAATGTGACGGTGTGTCCATGTGACAGGGCTGGACAGTGTATGAGCGCCACAGCGGCAGCCATTTTTGGAGCTAAAGTGGGCATCAGCTTTATTGCCCTTATGATCATCATGGCCAGTGTTGCTCTTCTATTGTGTAAGTATACATTGGGACCTTTTTAAACTTGATGATGGAGATGAAGTCATGAGTGCATTTATCCATTCCAGTTAAAATGGAAGATGAAGAGAAAATCTGAAAGGGACTGAATTCTGTATTTTTATCTAGTCAGCAACTGACACTGTTGTCATGTATTACCTGCATCACTTAAATGGCATAATTTATCTAAATAATCAGTGTCCTTTGTAAAATATGTTATATATGTGTGCGGTGCTCAGTGTTGCTGCTCCTTGCCGTGGCCGTGAGGAGCTGCACAAGGCGCGGTGTTAAGAGAGGAGGAGGCCTGCTGATTGGCGAATCAGACGATGATGTACGTGACAATGTATTCAACTACGATGAGCAGGGCGGGGGAGAGGAGGATGAGGTGAGAGTTAACAAACACTGCAAAATCCCACAAACACAAATCCTTCACTGCAGCAGTGGGCTAAGCATGACATATAATATATGGGCTGAGTGTGAGCATGAAAAATTGTGAAACAGCCCACTGTATGTGCAGGGTGAGGCATAGCTAGGGAGTGGACAGCAGCAGCTGGTGTGTGGTGAGTCTGTGGGAAACACCGATTCACACCATGTATGGGCCAAAGAGGTTCTGAATTAGCCTGGGGAATTCATGCAGCTGGCACGTTCAGTTTCAGCCTCCTAATGATGAGCACAAAGACATTTAAAAGGCATTCATGGAATGTCTACATTTTTTAAAAATAGGTTTTAATGTCTTTTAAAATGTCACCTTGGTGATTTTTTTATTTTATTTTTTTAAAACCATATTAGGACCTACATATCAGCTATAAAGCCAGTATAGTCCTGTCATTGTGTGGCCATTTTGGTGCCACCCCTTACTGTGCTCTGGGCCCATTTGCCATGTTGAAACTCCTGGACATGTCATCACAGAAAAGACAACTATACAAGACATAAAACCTATTGTGTACTTAAAAGTACATCCAGGGACCAGTACTTACAAAATGGATGAATAATAGTGTCTGTAACATCCACGAACATCTTTCATCAGTTAGTGCTTAATGTGTTCATTCACAGATGTGTATAAACCTTTTCTATCTGGTAACTTTTACTTTTAAGCAAGCTAATTTGTAAGCTAATATTAGTTTCCAATTCAACGTGTTTCCTTCTGGATAGTTAGCAAATAAGCTACAGCTACTGGCTTAGCATTCAGTAGGCTAGTTAACCAATAAACTACAGCTACTGGCTTAGCATTCAGTAGGCTAGTTAGCCAATAAACTACAGCTACTGGCTTAGCATTCAATAGGCTAGTTAGCCAATAAACTACAGCTACTGGCTTACCATTCAGTAGGCTAGTTAGCCAATAAACTACAGCTACTGGCTTAGCATTCAGCAGGCTAGTTAGCCAATAAACTACAGCTACTGGCTTAGCATTCAATAGGCTAGTTAGCCAATAAACTACAGCTACTGGCTTACCATTCAGTAGGCTAGTTAGCCAATAAACTACAGCTACTGGCTTAGCATTCAGCAGGCTAGTTAGCCAATAAACTACAGCTACTGGCTTAGCATTCAGTAGGCTAGTTAGCAAATAAACTACAGATACTGGTTTAGAATTCAGTAGGCTAGTTAGCGAATAAAATACAGCTACTGGTTTAGCATTCAGTAGGGAGAAGATTGTCTAGCTAATGTTTAGAAACCACTTCCAAATGTTTGTGAAAACAGCTAACTCACTATTATATAATATTATCTAGCTAAGAACAAGCTAGCTTATGAAATGCAAGTAACCATAACGCTACAACTGTAGTCTGTTTAGCTAACTAACTATCATAGCTATCTTGTCTCACTAACAAACATTAGCTTTCATGTTCTATATAATTAACAAAGCCAATAGCATACAAGAATGAATTTAGACTTATAATACATTTAGCTTATGTACATTTAAAGACAGCAATCGTCTAGTCGTTTTCCCCTCATAAGCACCACCTTTTGTCTCTTTCAGGATGCCTTCAACATTGATCTCCTGAGGACCCCTAATGGCATGGTTCTTCCCCCAGAATCCTTCAGTCAGCCAGGATCTGGTCTTCCTAAATGGAAGCAGCCACTCCGGAAGGACGCTCCATACAACCTACCCTCGCCTGCGTACCCACGCAAACCTCAAGGAGAGCCCACTGACATTGAGGATTTCATCAGTGATGTACGTGAGAATATAACCTTTATCTGTATAGCACCTTTCATACCTGAAGCATCTCGAAGTGCTTCACAAGTAAATGAAAAAGACAATAAGAGATAAATTATAAAATCAAATAGGGACATTGTATGAGCAGTAATAATAATAAAATATAAATAACAAAGCACTTAATGGAACAAACAGCCATGGAGTTTCTTGGACTACTGTATGGCACAAGTACAGAACAAATGTAGAAATCAAATTTTAAAAAAAAAAAATTATTGTCACCTCTTTCAAAAGTGGGTCACCCTGTTTTGGAATCTTGTAATGTGTTTCATGATGTGTATTATGAAAAATCATGATACCACTGAATAGAATAATGTAAACTTTTATTTTTTTTACCTCAATATATCATTTGGAATGCGTAACCTTCGAGCTTCTAGCATGACTCAGCTTGACCTCTAAATACAAGGAAGACATGCATCAAGACTGAACTTCCCCTGGCCTTCTTCAGACAAAGATTACACACCAACCTCTTCCCCAAGCACTTACATAAGCACTCAAAAAACTCATTGTACTAACTCCTCTTTAACAGGGTATTGGTTTGATATTATTCTTAAATCCTGACTTATCTGTACTAGTATGAGGATGTACTTTTGATGGTGACTACAAAGTACTTCTGCAAGGCTTCTGCCAAATGTGGAAATGTAAATATGCAACCACATGGCTAGATGAGACGATGTACCCTCTAGATGTCATGTTCTGGAGATAGCTTAGTACCCACATCCTTCAAATGTACCCTTTTCATTGGACAGTATTTTAACTGAAAAGAAACTTTATTGTGAAACATTTTTCAGAGCCATCATATGTCTTAGAGTGCTGTACCTATCACGGACTAGTTTTTCCTTAGCTTATCTGGAGAATGGTCCAGAATAAGCAGAATGATTCATTTACATTTGTAAAATCTGACAACTTTGATCCAGTATATTTGTTGAAAACTTTTATCATTCTGGTCTGGGGAACAGAATTATGGGACTGCCTACAAGAATACCAATGATGCTGCCCTAAAATTTTGCAGATGCCAGTAGATGCCTTCTGAATGGGGAAACCTTTAATGTGGGAGTGGGCAAATGCTACCCAAATTTGTTGTCTACTCTAGTAGTGGTTTTCTGATTGGCAGGCAACGATCTTGTAATTCTTCCTAATTTCTTTTTTTATTCTTATGACTACAATTAGCATGCATGTGAGATCATGATAACTGCACTCACAGAGCCCGTTCTTTATTGTGTCCTTCCCGCAGTGCCTGGATGTTGCAGACAACGACCCCAACGTGCCTCCATTTGACACAGCTCTGATCTACGACTATGAAGGAGATGGTTCTCTGGCAGGCAGCCTGAGCTCCCTCGCCTCCTCTGGCTCAGAAGAGGACCAGGATTATGACTACCTTAATGACTGGGGACCACGCTTCAAGAAACTTGCTAACATGTACAACCCGCGCTAGTTACCCCACAGCCATACAGAGTTTTACTCAGAGCTCACGTTCACTTATATAATTCTCACCAAAACCTCCAGGAGAAACTGTTTCAACATTCCCCATTGTATACTTTTGGGGTCGGTGATGTAGGCACTACTGATGAGGATGGGATGTGTGTGTATGGATCATCGATCAAGAATCTGCAGAAGCTTTTCAAATTGGCCTCTGGTGTGTTCTTTCAAAAGGTCAATGCTGTCATGTGAGAGACGGCTTGAGCTGTTTTTCTCCCGCAGTGCCGTTATGGATCAGTGAGCTATTTCACTACAATGACATGACAGCGCGCCTTCCACCGAAAAAAAAAAGGCAGCGATCAGTGCATACTAATAAGAGCTAGAAGTGACAAGACCCAGTTTTCTTTAAAGATTCATAATAACACCGAGTTCATAGTGAGCTTTAGCACTCACTGATACAATTCTCAGTTCCATTCCTGTGTATGCCATATCTGCAAATGTAGATGTTTTCCTGTTGTAACGCGGCATATGAAGTCCTTGACAAGTAGAATCAAGTGTGTAGTTTCCAAAGTTTGCTTCTTTAGTTTAGAACTAGAGTGTAATGGTTTTGACACTTATAGACATCAGATGCTTATAACCTTCACTTCAGTGTCTTGTTTAGAGTAAATTATGTACATTAAGTACATTTCATTTCACACCATACAAGAAAACACAAACATTTGTTGAAGATTACCAGGACTGGAATTAGAAACATATCCTTAGTACTATGATTCCCAGAACTCCTCCCCAGTCGCATGGCTTATCACGTTCGTTCATTCATCTTCAGTAACTGCTTTATCCTGGTCACGAGAACACTAGGCATGAGGCAGGACACACCTACTACCACACCCACAAACACATTCACACCTAGGGGTAATTTAGTGTAGCCAGTCCAGCATGGTTTTGGATGGTGGGAGGAAACTAGAGAACCCAGAGGAAACCCACATTGGGCATGGGGAGAACATCTGCACCACCTTGTTGCCCTTGCTTAACACCGCTAAACAAAAAAATGGTCAGATTCGACAGTGAGTGAGGCAGTGTGAACTCGTGAACGTAAGCAGAGATTTTCAGGAACATTTTAACTGCAGGAATAAAGAAAGCAAAATAATGTAGAAGTGTACAAAACAACCTTGAAACAAGAGCCTGTTTTAAAGCTGGCACTAGGAAATGGTTTTCTGACAAATGGAACACTGTAAGTTGTAACATTGTAATGCATTATTAATGAATTTTGTGATACTTTTTTATATGACTCTGTATAGATTTGCAGTTCTTGCCACCTTATCCAATCTCCAGTCTCAAATCACCATTAACAGGACAGCAATCCCTTATTCATTATTGCCTTATAAACATTTTACTCACAAACACCTATAATTCCTTTTTTTATTATTTTGTTGGTTTGTTAGTGACTCTTGTTTTTGAAGAAGAAATGTTTGTTTTACTATTTATTTCTTACAAAATGGCAAATAATTGTCATGACTTATTTTGTAAAATAACTCTTTCAGTTCACAATAAAAGAACAATTGCAGTGCTGTTGAACTTATTGAACACGAAAATAACATCTATATAAGAGAACATGCACGGAGAGCATGAAAGGAAAATATACAAAATTTTACATGTATTCAACATGTGTGGTTGTGCAGATTAATTCTCTTCTGTGACAATAATAATTTCTAAATCAGTGTTTTTAAAGTACGTCAGCATGGCTCATCACAGAAGCTTGTCATGTCAGAAGAACACCATGTCAGAATAAATAAACAGTGCACAGCCCGCTTTAATTAATTAAGGGATGTCCATTTCCACTTAAGCATAAGCAGACAACTGCTTTAAATAGCAACTGTGTGTAAAAACACTGCAAGTAATCACATTTATCTCCAAAAAACTGACCAACCAGCTTCCTCCTACAAGTGCCTTCTTCACACTGATCCTCAGAAGAATAGCCTTTTTCCCTTCTATGCTAAGAAGCACACGTTACCCACAGTTCCCTGCGCGAGATTTGCACTCTCTTTTTGATATATACTCTGAGTTCTGAGGATCATGCTGGCCCCAGGTTCTCATGCTCATCTTCCTCGTCCTTCCTCTGAGCTCTGGGGGGTATGGGAGGCTCCTCCTCTCCCACGTCCTGCTTATCCTTCTCAGCTTCGATCCAGCTCTGAGGGGCGATCATCTTTTTGGGCCCGTGTGGAGGGGGACCGAGCAGAGCCTCTATGTCATCGTAGTTCACCACCTCTCGCTCAAGAAGCGCGTTGGCCAACTGAAAAAATAAACAAATAAAAATGCAGTGTGTCCATTTGTCTCTTGTGATCCACTACAGCAGCTGAAATATTGGACTCCATCACAGAACATCTTTTGTTTAAGCTTTCTAGACTTCAAGCTATTGTTGTGCTTTGGTTTGGCTGGAACAACAGTTCGAATTTTAGTTTCCTCTTCAGCTCAGCTCTGTTAAAAAAAAAGTGATTCATACAAAGCAAGTGGATATAGGAACTAAAGTTGCGAATTTACTAGACCTAATCATTTATATTTTTTCATATCACTACAGGCCTGTGAGATGGGCTCAAAAAATATTTTCATTTTGGCAGTACAGTTTCAAATATTTTTTAGAAAGTTGGGATACAGAAGGTCTGCCATTTTGTAAGCATTTACCAATGATAGATTCAAGAAAAACAGATCCCCAGCTACACCTAAAATCTACAATAAGGCCCATTTTCTGTTGGATCAGAATGAATGATTGGCAGCAGCATCTCCCTGGCGATGTACACAACTCATGGCATGCTAGTGCTAGAAAAGCAAGCAAGAATGACTCCGCAGAGCTACCACAACGCTTTTGTTGGTACACATGAGTCATGAAAGTTGTGTGGTGTTTTGGTTTTTTTCGGTTTGTACATAGTTCTAATGCCATGTTGCTCATGGACAACGGCAAGATCATTGCTCCCTTCTAGCTTGTTTTAAAAAGCTACACTGCTCAGCACAGCATGGCACTTCAATATGCAGAAGAAGTGCACACATTACATCTCGTTTAATAAAGAACATTTTAAATGAGCTTTACTATTGTCTCATTTAACGTCCTACTGTTATGCGGAGAGGAGAGGCTTATTAATCATTCATTTTAGTAACCCAGTCCTGCCAGTGAATCTCGGCAAGATCAGACTTACTTGGCCATCTTCTTCTGCTTATAACATCATGATACTTTATCATACAAATAGGAGAAACATTTTAGGAAACCGTAGTCTTGGCTTTTGAAGGTACCCACATGTAAGTAATGAGTATTATCAAAATGTATTAATTAGATAAAAGATCAGCTTTTTATAATACTAGTCGTAGATTGCGACTCAATCGTACACAATACTACTACTACACTTAATGTATATCAAATGTTAAAAATTCTACCTAGATTCTAACAAAAGACACTACAGGAAAAACGTTTGTGTGGTTGGGGTTAAAAGGGGAGCTGATGTAAGCAGATGGATAATTTCATTGGTACATTTGTAGATCTGATATCGCCTCTACCAAATTTAGTCCCGCCAAACTCAAATCACCCAGAAGAAAATGTACAAAAAAAGAAATTCAGAAATCTGTTAATGAAGACAGAGCACATTAGATACAGGGAAGAGCAAGAAATACATAGACTGTGATATTTCCCTGAACTTGACTCACCAGTACAAGTTTATCCCTGTTGTCCAGGAGCAGTTTCTCAGTGTGTCTGTATGCACGAGCAATTAGCATCTTAGCTTCCTGAATAACAACACAATCAGAATTTATCATTCATCACAGCAGTCATTTGTTGACCCGTAAATGAAATCATAGACTGGTTATTGGTGTGTGTGTGTGTGTGTGTGTGTGTGTGTGTGTGTGTTCACTCACATGGTCCATCTGGTGCTGAAGGCCCTGGCTGAAGGGCCTGCGCCCGATACCAGCCTGTTCCTCGGTTTCAGGGAAGGACACCTGGCCCACACTGGGCACCATGCCATACTGCTTCACCATGGCGTAGGCAACACGCGTCACTTTCCGCAGATCATCCTGAGCACCTAGGCACATGGAGCTTAATTTTTCATAAAATTGGCTTAAGGTAGAGTTTCTCATTTGTAATTCCCTGTGCTGTGTATATTTTAGGGGTTCTGAGCTCCAACATTATGATGCAACACAATATAGCACAATACAACACAGTGCAAACAGTATTAGCTTTAAACACTGGGAAGCAGCGCCTCCTTCTCTGGGACTGACAGGCACAGAGACAACATTTCCATCATTGAGACCAACAGGCATAGAGGCCATGTCTTCTTCTTTGGGACTGACAGGCACAGAGGCCACACCTCCTTCATTGGGAATCTTTACAGATTTAGTATTTAAACACATCTGTGTGTGCATGTGGATGGACCATACCTGTGGTGACTTTGTTGAATGTAATGGCTTCAGAGGCTCTTCCACCCAAAGCCATGCACATTCTCTCAAACAGCTGCTCTTTGGTAAACAGGTACTGGTCCTTCGGCAGGATCTGGGCGAAGCCTAGAGCCGCATTGGTCCTGGGAGCTATCGACACCTACCAGGGGCAAGAAACCCCATACGAAGAACACAAATACCTCCATAACCACTGCACATGACATACCAAGCAAGCCAAATACAGTCAAATACAAAGCATAAAGCAGTAACAATTATGCACTGTTATTAAAAATCAGTTTTTTTTCATATATATTTACATGTTTATAGAATATTTACTGTTTTCTGTACCTTCATGACTGCTTCTGTGTGTTCCAGCAGCCAGCCAACAAGCGCGTGGCCCGACTCATGGAAGGCCACCACCCTCTGCTCCTCTTTGGACAAGATCTTGCTCTTCTTCACACTGCCTACCCATTACACAAATCACAACCAAAATCAAGACTAGACTGCAAACATGCTCATAACAAAGATAACAGTGAGTCAGAGGATGCTGTACTACCTGCAATAACTCTCTCCACAGCGTATTCAAAATTAAAGGTATCGATGGACTTGTAGCCTTCGCGGGCTGCATGAAGAGCAGCTTCATTGCAAATGTTTGCAATGTCAGCACCTGAGAAAAGAAAGATACAAACATGCAAAAGGAGCCCAATTAATATTCGGTTTCTGGAAAACTGGGCAAATGCTCTAGGAGAGGAAAACCATGTCTAAATACTGTCTTGTCTGTGTATTGTACTGTAAACTGCCACTCATCTGCGGTGCTTCATCACCAGCTTTCTGTCCAGAAAATGTCAGATGACTATAATTACAGTTCCTGTAATCAGGAAACCCACCACTAAAGCCAGGTGTGAGCTCAGCCAGACGCAAGGAGTAGAAATCTGCAGGATGGGAAAGCTTCAGGATCTTCAAGTGCTGCTCAAAGATCTCCTTTCTCTCCTAGAATCATCAGAACCATCAGAGATGGATCATTATTCCACATCTCCAACCAATTTACATGATCTTACCATCTCACATACAGTACCTGAAGAGTGGGGAGGTCAATAAATATGTGTCTGTCTAGCCGGCCTGGTCTCATCAGTGCATTGTCCAAAATGTCTGCTCGGTTGGTGGACGCCAAGACAATGACATGATCAGTGGTACCCATTCCTGTAAGAAGGAAAGAAGGAAACAGTGTAAAGCAAGAGACTGATCCACTGGTTGCTTGGTAAAATTGGTTGATGTTAAGGTTTTCAGTACTCAATGAAAATTACACAGACAAACCACAGATAATAGCTTTATTAAATGTTTTGTAGGAAAACGAGAAGCCACTAATTACAAGCAGAAAGTAATCTGACCTTATAATATTCCAACAACAGGACAACTGTGCCTGAAACAGTGTACTTTATATTTGTTCTTGGAGAATTCAGCATTGCGAGAGCTTGTCACTGAATTTAAAAGTTGTTTTATATGTACTGTGTTACAGCTTGATAAATTGAAAATCATATCAGTAAGCCCCCGTTTAACCAATACTACTGGTGTCTGCTTAAATATTACCTTATAAAATTATCCGTCCATATTAGCAAATATCAGAATATTAGCTCCTACATAATAAAATAAAAAAAATGGCTTGGACTCATTGAAAAATCCAAATCCAGTATGATTCATTTATCATTTCTATCATCCAGCATCTCCTTCATACCATCCATTTCCACAAGCAGCTGGTTGAGGGTCTGCTCCTCCTCGGTGTTGCTGAAGCCGGACATGTTAGTGGACCGTTTTTTACCCACGGCATCGATCTCGTCAATGTAGACGATGCAGGGTGCCCGTGTTCTCGCTTCTTTAAACAAACTCCTCACCCTCGCAGCACCAAGGCCTAAAACAGATTCAATCAATCGGCTTTACACACAAATGAACAGAAACACTTCCATCATGGTATTGCTGTATGTAGAGTGATGGAAATAGAAAAAAAATTTAAAATGTCCAAAATAGACACTTCAAAATTTCATAATCCTTTGCTCTGCATAAGCATGTTTCTGCTGTAGGAAAGGGGTCAGGTTTTAGCCCTTGGGACACAGTTCAAGGACACTTTTAAATCTTGCAACAGAGAAGGACCAATTCTATGAGAGGTTGTTTTTTTTAAATAAATAAGGGGAGCTTTTCTCAGATCCCATGGCACTGTGTCTGCCTGGAAAAAGAAAAGACTTTTTCTGTTCCATGTTCTTTGATCTGTCAAATAAATGTTACATCAAAGCTGACTTCTGGGATGTAGTGAGAGAATGCCAAACACCAAGCTGAAGTCTTACCTCCAATCACCTCCACAAACTCGGAGCCAGCCATGGCGAGGAAGGGCACTTGGGCTTCCGTAGCTACTGCCTTAGCCAGCAGTGTTTTGCCACAGCCTGGCGGCCCGAGCAGCAGCGCACCCTTGGGTACCTTCGCTCCCAGGTTTAAGTATCTCTCTGGACTCTGCAAAAACACTCCGTCATTACTAATTCTATAGCTCCTTTTGGGATTGATATTGGTCTTTTTTTCCCAATACTAGAAAACACATTAATTTGTTTATACCTTCAGATAGTCCACAAACTCCTTCACCTCCATCTTGGCCTCGTGCATCCCGGCTACATCTTTGAAGCTCACTCCTTTCCCAGACTTTCCGTCAATGATGGTGAACTTTGCCATTTTTAACTGATTCTAGGTACATACGAATCAATCAATCAAACCAATAAGAAACGAAACTCCATATGCAGTCAAGGAGCCAAGACATGTTTGTTGCCTGAAACTGGCTTCTTTAGTTTTGCAGCTACAAGGCAAAAGTAGCTATGTGTAGCACTGTGCAAACACTGATGGGGCTACTGATTCAATTCAACTCAAAATTTTATTTGTATAGCACTTGCCACAAAGCAGCTTTACAAATACCCAGATGTAGATTTAGATTACACAATCTTTTCACTTCATAGTACCAAATATACTTGTTTATACAGTTTGACAATGTATGACCCACTGTTATCTATAAAAAAAATAAACTGGACAAAAGAATTTTTATTTGTAAAAACAGTAACAGGGGGGAAGGTGAAATATAGGTTAGAAGTTAGAATTCATATACATATACAGTTCCACTCTGATTTGCATATTTAATTTTGTAATGCCTGTGATGCCTATTTTATGAAACTTATGTGCAAACTGTGTTATCACGTGTTCTTTATTTATTAGAATTCTAGCCTCTGGTACAAATCTAAACAAATGTAAACACCACACATATCTTGGCTGATTGAGTATATCTGGGAGAAGTTGCATACATCTGCATACTTTTGATATTTGGACAAACTGTTGCCTTAAAAGGAATGTATTAAGAGTCATAACTTACAAAAGCACTGAATCCACCCTCTCTTACACCCATCCCCGCCAGACGGAAGATGTACCAGAGGATTCCAACGCCGACGGCAGCCATGCCGAGAGCGTACAGGGCACTGCAGCAGTGAAGAGCAAACAGACGGTTAGCGTTAGGATGTTGTTTAAAAAAAAAAAAAAGAAGAAGAAGATTTCTGCATGAGACGAAATGAACCTCAGATTCAGTTCACTACAAGCAAGTTATTTCCTCCTCAGACCACTGATCTATCGTTGCAATGCCTATTTTGCTCATTTTTACCAATAATTTTCAAAACTATTCATATTTAGATTTTATTTCAATAGTGGTCATGTAAATATTCAGGTCAGCAGCATCTTGGTGCTGGAACCAAACTGTATTTGGCAGCCGAGAACCTTATCTTCTGTGGTGGAAATTCATGGAATTATTCCTAATTCAGAGCTAACCTCAGAACCAGCACCAGCACCAGCACCATGTCAATGGAAAACGAATCTTGGCTACAAATATTAAAGTCTTGAAAATACAGTGTTCATATGTCTAAGATTTGTGTGATGCACGCAACAAATGACTACTTATGGGTAGGAAGCAGTAAAGCTAGCTAAATCCCTAGACCACTTTTGAGGTTAGCTACACTATATACATCACCAAACATTTGTGGACACCTGACCATCACACCCATATGGGCTTTTTGAGCATCCCATTCCAAATTTAGTCCCCCCTCCTTGCTATTATAATAACCTCCACTCTTCTGTGAAGGCTTTCCACTAGGTTTTGGAGCGTGGCTGTGGGAATTTCACTCACAAGAGCATTAGGGAGGAGAGACCCTGATGTTGGGTGAGAAGGCCTGGGGCACAGTCGGCATTTTTAGTTCATCCCAAAGGTGTTCAGTGTTGTTGAGGTCAGGGCTCTGTGCACATCAGTCGAGGTCTTCCACGCCAACCTTGGCAAAAATATGACTTGATGAAGCTGGCTTTACGCACAGATGCATTGTCATGCCGGAACAAATTTGGGGGTCTTAGTTCCAGTGAGGAGAAATCTTAATGCTACAGAATTCAATGACATTCCATATAACTCTGTGTTTCTAACTTTGTGGCAACAGTTTGGGGAAGAACCACACATGGGTGCGATGGTCAGGCGTCCACAAACTTTCGGCCATATAGTGCATCTTTTAGATGTGTGCTAGCGAGTATTCTGGCCTTTTATCTTAAATTAGCATTACAAAACCTGCCAAGAACTGGTATTATTGCGGTTATCCACGCAGCCGCATGCTGAACTACTCACTTCCCAAAGAAGCCTGTGCGCTTGTAGGACACTGGTATTCTGTCCTTGGGGTCTATATTGAGTTGCTCCTCTGCAGCACGCAGCTTCTCCTCAAACTTGTCGATGTTGGCCACCTGCATGCGGTACGTCAGGGCAAGTCTCTGGAAAACACAACCATAATTTGGTGCTACAGAGCAGGTGGAGGAAAATGTCAGAATGATGAAGGATGATAGGGAGCTGGTTTTCCTGGGTCAGTGTGCTAAGTAAAGAATAAAAAACACAACATGCTGTTATAGGGTGGTGTGATGCGGCCCAACACGAAGCAGAGCTACTGTTAGCACACTTAAATTGATTATTTTCCTGTAAGAGCATGTCCTGAAGTGTTTTATTCCTATCATACCATAACAATCTGCCAACAATTAAAATTTTCAATTTATTAATGACAGTCATGCTTTTTTTTTTTTTTTTTTTTTTTT
>CM040999.1:11313459-11382715 GCA_022985145.1 Pangasius djambal | reverse complement strand
TTTTTTTTTTTTTTTTTTTTTTTTTTTTACATTCATTTGTTTTTGTTAGTAGCTAATAGCCAACAGCTAAACAACCTGCTTGCTAGCTGTGAAATCTGCATTTTAAGATTTCCAGCACACGACATGGATACAGTAAAACACTAAAACTAATCAGAGTCATATATAAGTCTACTGAAACCTGGGGTTGGAGCTCTGAAAGAAAACAAGTAACAGCGACACATATACAGAGTACAAAACTGAAGTATCTGCATTAGTTGATGATATCTTTGTACTCAGAATGAATACTTTTTACATTTTTTAGGGGAATTAAGAATTTAAGGTATTTTTTGCATTGAACAGTGGTGCAGCAGGTAGCATTGAGTCTCCCGGTTCGATCCTGAGTTGTGGTTGCTGTCTGTGTGGAATGCTTGCACATGTGCGTGGGTTTCCCACCTCCAGAAAAACACGCCAGTAGGTGGATTGGCTAGACTAAATTGCCCTTAAGTGTGAATGAGTGTGTGGATGTGTGTATGCAGGTGATGGACCTAAAGGGTGTGTTCCCATCTCACGCACAGTGTTCCATGGAGTCCATCACCCTGAGCGCTTACTGAAGATGCATTATCCATCCATCCCTGCATCCATTTTCTGTACCCCTTATCCTACACAGGGTCACGCTGGAGCCTGGAGCCTATCCCACTCGGGACTCGGGGCACAAGGCGAGGGACACCCTGGACAGGGTGCCAACCCATCACAGGGTACAATCACACACACGCGCGCACACACTACAGACAATTTGGAAATGGCAATCAGCCTACAACACATGTCTCTGGACTGATTTAAAACACTGATGCTTGCCTACAAAGCCAAAAACGGACCAGCACCCACTTATCCCAAAGCACTTATCACACCTCGCATGGCACCATGCTCCCTCCGATCCTCTAGCACTGCTCGACTGATCCCACCATCTCTCAGGGTACAAGGATCGAGACTCTTCTCTGTTCTGGCACCAAAGTGGTGGAATGAACTTCCCCTAGATGTCTGAACAGCTGAGTCGTTGGCAGTCTTCAAACAATGTCTAAAGGCTTGCCTCTTCCTAAAGTACTTAAATTAGCACTTAAAAAAGAAATTGTATTGGCTGAGCACTTGTCTATTACCTCCCCAACAGAGTTTTTGGACCGATGGTATTCCTAGTTTGTGACCTAGCGAGCCAGTATCAGAATGTATTTATTGATAGAGACTTCAAAGCTCTTTTGTAAGTCTCTCTGGGTAAATGCGTCTGTCAAATGCCATAAATGTAAATGTAAATGGGGGAGGAAACCGGAGCACCTGGAGGAAACCCTTTTAGCCCAGGGAGAACAAGCAAACTCTGCAAACGAGGATGGAGGCAGGGTTCAAACCCAAACACCAGAGATGCGTGGCAACAGTGCTAACCACCAAGCCACTGTGCCCTCCCTGAAGATGCATTATTGTTGTTGTTGTTGTTCCTTATTCAGCTGCTCCCGTTAGGGGTCACCACTGTGGATCATTGGTCTGCGTATTCCCAGGCCACAGCGGTGAGTGCACTGTGGCCTAACCACTAGTCCTCCAGGGGACTCCTCCCTGAAGCTCCATTAATAAAAGAAAATACTTCTTTAATCACTAAAAACCAATCTCTATACAAGAAACACCACCGATACCTGTTTATTAAATATTTTGAAATCAGCACACTCCTACTGTCTAATCTTGTGTTGCACACTAGACAGCAGGGGTAAGTGGTGAACTTTAGTCTGTGGACATTGTTACCTAATGCAGGTAAATCATTACGTTATTGCAAAATAAGTGTTCAAAGCCTTTACCGTCTGCTGTACAGTGTGTGATTTACCGCAGGATAAAGCTGTCAAAGACAAAAACTGCAAATCCAGAAAGGATTCCTTGGCTGTGCCTCCAGTGTAGTGCTCATTGCTCCATTTGCACATCCTGCATCCTATTCAGCAGATGGCGCCACGTAGCTATTAATATATTAAACAATACTACTTTCAACTGAAACTCTTTTAAATTGCAGATTTCCATTTGTTAGGATGACCTCACGTATACATCAGCTAATCACAGGTCATGATTCTGGTTGTGTCCTATCTTCATCAGTACATTTATATTTGCATTTATATCACCTGTGATATGCAGAAACATGAGATGTGTATAACAGCAAATTTTACAAAAAAAAAAAAAAAAACACCCAAGGTTTAGGCTGCACTTCCTGCTCTGTACAGCAGATGGCGCCATTACAGCAGCAATAAATAACACGAGGGCCAATGAGGTAGTTTAATAAGGACACAAATAAGTTTTTGTGAATGCGTTTGTCGGCCTGCTGATGTGTGTAACCAGCATGTTTAACCCTTTCATGCACAAATTAGTACTTAAATTTTGACTTAATTTGGGAGATATACCAGAGAGATAGTACAGAGAGCAGTAGAAATCTATGTTAAATTACAGTAATGGTCTCCTATAATTTGGAGGTGACTTCCAGCCATCCATTCTCTGTGCCGCTTATCCTACACAGGGTCACGGTGGAGCCTGGAGTCTATCCCAGGGCACGAGGTGGGGGACACCCTGGACAGGGTGCCAACCCATCACAGGGCACCATCACACACATTCATACACTACAGACAATTTGGAAATGCCAGTCAGCCTACAGGGCATGTCTTTAGACTGGGGGAGGAAACCAGAGTACCAAACTCCACACACACACACACACACACACAGGGCAGAGGCAGCATTCGAACCCTCAGCCCTGGAGGTCATCCAACTTTTCCTCTTATTAACACAAGAATGGTTCATGAACATTTATTTCAGTAAAAGCCGAGTTATGCTTAAATAATTAAATAAACAAATAAACAAACAAACAAATAAGCATTGAACTGAACAAAATTGAAATCTAAATGATTTCGAATTGCATCATAAATTATTGCAGCTGCTGGTCTGTCATTTCTATAATTTCTAATAATTTCTTATTAAAATCATTAATTGCTTATAATTCCCTAACATGTTTAAATGGTGCCCTCCTTGCCATTACGGCTCCACTAATTCCACCGAGTTTAGAAATGTTTTGCACGTATGAGCCGTAATGGCGCGCGTGCAAGGGCAGAATCTCCAATAGCTTCCTACTTCCTATATAGCCAAACTATGTAGGGTTTGATTCGTTGGTCCTTCTTAGTGCACTTTATGTTTAATGGGAAGCCATTTTGGGACACGGCCCACGTCCTGAGCGGAGCACACAGTGACCGCCCATCTGCAGCAGCCTATCGCAGGTCATGTTTCAACTGGTTGCGTCCTCTCCTCGTCAGCAGTGCGAGTCAAAGGCCGCTTGAAACGGTTTCGCAAAGAAGACGGACGTTAAGGGGGAATTATTTTGATTCGAAGCGGATATTATTTGCCCTAAATCTCCAAACCAAGCCTTAAAATCGATACGCGGTTACTGTAATAAGCAGTTCGCTTGTACAAAATCATGGAGATTTCATGATTTTTCTTCTCAGTCGCCTGCTGGAGCCAGTTGGAGAAACATTTTCGTGGGATCGAAAGCGAGGAATTAACTTTAGCTCATCTTTAACGGGCGCCCGCGCGCTGTGTGTGTGTGTGAGTGTGTGCACCGCGGCTTCTCGTGAGCCCGGGACTGAGATGTGTGTCGCCTTTGTCGGATACCGTCGAACTCTAGCCCGCTGATTGGGAAGGCCTCAAATGGGAAAATCAAGCGTCGGGAGGGAAATATCAAGTATAATTGTGTAGATGTAGCTCACATTTTGGACGAAGGTAAGCAGTAATGCTTTTTTTTACTCAATGCACATCCTTGTTTGCGAATTTCCTTTTCTGCTGTAGCGCTAGATGCATTTAAGCACTTTGCTAAATGCTAAAGTTACGGACAGAGACACGCTAGCAGAGGTGCTAATGTGAACTACGAGTTTGTTTTCAGTTCAGTTTTATAAGCAAGCGAACCTTTTCTGGCTTTTTTGGTTTGTTTTGCTTTTATTTATATATACACACACACACACACACACACACATATGTGTATGTGTGTGTGAAGCTAGCTGTGCTACAGTTATGGGGAAAATGGGGCACAGTGTAAACTGAATAAACCGTGTTTGGTTGTGTTGCGTTGTTGTTGTTTTAGCTCGGCTAGCTCATGCTGCTCAGAGATGAGTGTGTGTGTTTTAGAGAGCTGGACAAACACAAAAAATAACAATAATGCAGGGAGATACCACTTTTGAGCTCATACACTGAATATGGGATAGAAATATTGGATATGTAGACTGTATTTGGGATCTGTGTTATTGCTTAAAAATAGAGATTCTGTTCCTGTGATTAATCTTGCTATTTGTACAGATTCACAATGAATCCTGTATGCTGGTCAACTCAGTTATTTCTCTAAAAATAAATAAACCTTTTTTTTTTCTTTTTTTTACATCAGTGATCTTGGTGTTGGATTGTTTTAGATCCTCAGAAGACTGGCTCATTTTGGACCCAAGCGGAGCTGCATGGGTTTTGAGTTGTTGTTGTTGTTGTTGTGTAATGAAGGTTTCCCACACTATGCTGTGTGAAATGTGAATGTAAAGTTTTTTCATATGCCATCTGTTGAATGCTGATTTATTGCATTTCACAAGTCTTGGCGAAGGAGCTCACAAGTGGGCTTGCTGTATAAGATGATGGCCCGAGGCAGTCCAGTCTTCATGCTTTGATTCACGAGGTTCATTAGTTCTGTGCTGGTTTAGTAATTTCCCTCAGTGAGGAGGAGCAGGATGGAGGATGGTAACACTGTTCACTTGGTGCAGTGAACTGAAACGTGCACTGCACTGCAGAGAAGATACCTGCTGTAATTCCCAGCATATATTCAAGCACATTCTGAACATCAGCAGTACCTACGTGCACCTGCATGCAGAATAATAATCTGTAAATAATCAGGATTAAACGTTCATGTTTACACCTCCGTCGGAATAGAGTAAACTGATTGAGTGATCTGAATGAAATGCGATTAATACTTTAGAAACATTAGAGCGTTCTGAACACCGTCAGTACCTACGTGCACTTACGTGCAGCATAACAATCTGTAAATAATCAGGATTAAAACACTCATGTTTACACCTCCATTGGGATAGAGTAAACTGATTAAGAGCGATCTGAATGAAATTTGGTTTGTAAATACTTTAGAAACGTTAGAGCGTTCTGAACATCAGCAGCACCTACGTACACTTAGATGCAGAATAATTATCTGTTAGTAATCAGACTTGGCTTAATCAGAATTAAAGCATTCGTGTTTACACTTGTATTGGAATAGAGTAAACCGATTAAGAGTGATCTGAATGAAATTTGGTGGGTAATTGTTTTAACATGTTAAATAGAAGTGTAGTCTCTGTGAGGGATCTGCGCATGTGCGTTTGGCTCGGCCTGTGAGAATATACAGATTTTAATCTGTTTAAAATGAATTATAAGGTGGGATGGGTGTTAAAAAGAACTTTATGAGGCAGATGTGGTTCAGTATAAGTTTGGCTCAGTATTTGAAATTCTCCCGACGTTCAGCAAGGATGCACAATATGTGCATATTTTTTAAAAAAATTTTTTTTATATATATATATATATATATATATATATATAAATAAAAGTGTGTGTGTGTGTAGGGGGGACTTGAATAAAAACCTTTATTTCTTGTTCAGTTATTCCCAAACAGTGGCTTTTGATGTTGGTTACATTAGAAGATCAGTAAAGCCGTTATGCTGGTGGTTACTCTGCTGGTGTACATTTCATGTTATTTCAACAACCTCCTCGTTCCAGATTGTGGTGCAAATACAAGCCATTGACCGCGCTCACAAACTCTTCTGTTCGCTGTCTGGTTAATAGTCGCACCTGGATGAGGTTTTATTGTGACGGAAATTTAAAACTCGAGCAGCGTGATTACGAGCTGAAAGCGCTGACCGAACTCGAGCGATCCTTGTTGTTATGGTAACGCTGGCGCTAAACCTCTCTCTTTGCATGTGCATAACTTTGGATTGGATTGCACTTAACATGCATGTAAAGACATATGAATCAGATAGGCGAAAATCTGTGTACACTTCACCGCTCTAATCGTTCACCATCTGTTTCCCGCCTCGTCCATTTCTACGCATACATTTTAAAATCCCGTTCCTGTTTATATTCCGTGATTTGGAGTAGGGTAGTTATGTTCCCGGCTGCAGTCAGACTTTAGCATCACTAATTTCGCTGATTATTACTATTCTTATTTGCAGTTGGGGCTTTCTGCTCTTCAGATCTACGCTGATTATTAGTTTAAAGCGAACTTGAGTTGTGTATTGTCTTGGTGTGTGTTGTGACATTTGTTTCTTAGGTGTCTGTTTCTCAGTCCCTCACGTGTGCCGCGTTCAAGATGGAGCTCGTCTTGTTGTCTGGTTCCACGGTGTGAAGCAGAGACAGGAAATGGAGCCCTGGTCGAGGCTGGAGGGTCAGGAGTTGTTACTGAAGACTGGAGTTTCTCGTAGCGATGACTTTACCTCACTGCTTGCTTCACTTTAAATAAATCATGCTTTCCGAATGTGAGAACTGAGAAAACTTGCTATAGCTTAGTAGCAGTCGTAACAGAGTACAAAATGTTTATGCAGTTCTGCTTGTCTGGTGATGAATTTTTGGTGAAATGAGTCGGTGCTGCAGTTCATTTATAGTTAAGATGCTCATATTAAGAATTCATACAAATAAATATGGTCACTTATTTGCAATACAGTGTGATAGGAAATAATCATGAACATTTAATACTGAAACGCACCTATAATTGAGTGTACGTCTCTGTCGAATAATAATTTGGGAAGTGATTTTTTTTTCCCCTGGCAGTGAAGGCTTGTGTGTGTGCTTTTTTTTCTTTTTCTGTTTTTTTTAAGTGTCTGACTCGTGTACTCTGTAGAAATTGCGTAACATTTGAACTAGTTAAGCCATCGAGTGCTTTCCCACGATTTTGTCATATCTGACAGACAGTGAAAACGTACTGTTCCGTAACACATCATTGTATCTATTGTATCATTTTTGTTGTTTAAATGCATTTTGTAGGGTTTGTTTGTTTGTTTGTTTGTTTGTTTAAGAACAATAATACCTTCACCAGCTCTGTTTCTGTTTTAAAGACTAGCGATGGAAATAGTGAAACTGGAATTTGGCACACGCCTAATAAGCAGCATAATAACTCACATGATTAGGCTGCTAATATTCAGGGAGAAGCCTCTGGGGGGAAATACAAGCCAGTTCCACAGTTTTCCTCTCAGAAACTTTTCTTCAAACTGTAAATAGCTTGCGACAGACTAGATAACACAGATATATGTTTTTACCGAAAACTATATTAAATGAAATGGAGAACGGTTTCACTAGCGTAGCACATTTTAATAGGTGACATCTGGTTCTCTAATTAAGTTGAAATGTTTATTCTGCCAGAATCCTTGGACTGATTCCAAAGAAAAATAATCTGCACATCATCCTTGGAAGCCTGTGATTCACAGCTGGATAAACGTCTGAGGTTTTTCCCTTTTCACTGCTTACTGATGATGTGAAGCTAACATTAGTTGCACGTTTTATCAGCTTCTGTCAGAAGCTGCGTCATGTATAAATCAAACTTTGGCACCCCCAACAAAACGAGATATCCTAACTGAGCATTGCTGTGGGAGGTGAGAGAGGGGTTCGGTTTCTGCACTGGAAGGGAGCCATGGGGTTTTTTGGAAACATTTTGAGGAGGTCGTCTTTGCACAATATGGGAACAGTCCTCGGGCTTCACTTTAAAAACAACTACAGAACCATACAGGCTTTGAGAGTATGTGAAATGTTCAATGTTTTCATTTTTCTAAATCAGCAAAAAAAAAATGTGTATAAGCACCTGGTTCGGTTTATAGTTTTGGACATAGTTCTTACTAAAATTCTTGACTTGAAAGATGGGAGGGTTAAATTCTGTAACAGTTACATACTTCCCTCATGGAAACTTGACTTTGTTTATGTCATATCTATAGAGAGCCTGTTTTGCTGAGCTGTTTATTCTTTTGTGGTCAAGTTGGGCAAAATTGTGAATTTAACTACTGAGTAGTTTTAGTGCTTGCGGTTTAACTGTGACTTAGAAACAAAATTGAGAAGTGGCTGATTCTGTCAGTAGATGTGCACCGCAGAAAAGGCATGTTTACAGCTTTAGGTTTTAGGTTTGCAGCTTATAATTGATTTTGCCCTTACTCTGCATGTAAAATAACTCCCAGACTGATGCATGTAGCTAGAACTGTGGAAACTTGTGTGTCTGATTTGGCTGTGGGAAACTGGTGTGTGTGTGTGTGTGTGTGTGTGTGTGTGTGTGTGTGTGTGTGTATGTGTGTATGTGTGTTTGTTTGAAAGAGAGAGAGAGAGAGAGAGAGACATTTCGTTAATGTAGTTTTCCATTTCGGGAAGTGGATGACTATACAGGCAACATTTCTAGACAGTTGCTACTCCAGAGATAAAGTTTGCCCCATTCAGGCCTGTTTTCTAGAGTTCTTTATTTTGAATAGACTGTAGTTCTGTGTTACATGTTACTCTCAGTCAAAGCAGCTACAAAAAATTTGGTCAAAAGTCCCTCAAAGCCCCAAATGCTTAGACTTTCAGTTTTGAGGATCAGTTCTGCCAGCAAGAAATTTGCATTTTTAAAAAAAAATAAAGTTTGTAGCCCAAATGTAGTTGATCAGCCAAGTGATTTTCAACCTCCTGTTGGTCAAATCTCTTTACACTGGTCGCTAGTTCACTGCTGGTTGCCACGGTTACACTGGTAGCATGGCTAGTGAGAGATCCAATAACAATCCGTCTTCTAACAGTGACATCCATTACGAGCTAGCTTGCAAACCACTCATTTAGCCAGAAATTCTATGTGATTTCTGTAAAAAATGAAAGTTATGGAGGGAATTGCTTGTGTGTAAAAAGCATTCGTGCAGCACACCATGGTCTACTAGCGTCAGAACCGTCCTGACCCCGCGCTTTGCTCTTCACAGTTTGTGTTGCCCTGACCCTAACTCGAGACGAGCTAGAAGGCTACCGTCTTTAGGTTCGGAGTCGAACTGTGTGATCATCCACATCACTTCCAGCTGTCTTCAGGCTTTGGGAGGAAGGGCCTAAATGTAAAATAAGGGTGATAATAGTTTCACTATGGATTTTATTTTTTTAATTTGTAAATATGGGCTGTTCCTGCTAATGTGTAAAATAGTTTTTTTAAAATGTATTTAAAATGATTAACCAGCTTAACAGTGTTGTTTGATGCAAATATATGACGATTTGGGCTTGTATTTATGTTGCATAAATTGGCTGAGAGATTCAGATGAGGTCTGTCTTATACTTTAGCTTAAATAACATTAAATGTATATGCCAGGGAATATATAGACAATAGAGTGTGTGTGTGTGTGTGTGTGTCTCAGCTGCATGTCTGCTCTATTCCCTTTTCATGCCCAATTCAGAGCAGTGTGTCTCTTGTATTGGTCATTGTGTGTTGGTTTCCTCTGTCCATCCTCTTTCCTCAGTGCTATGTGTTTGGTGTGTCAGTGAGCAGGAACATTCCTGCCTCTGTTTCGCTTCTTTCTTTCTGTCTAAATGGTTTATAAGCCCCTCCTTGGAAGCCAAATGCCATTTAAGCCCCCTTTGAAACGTTCCCCTCCTTCCCCTGCAACCAACACACACACAAAGTTGGGGTTGTATTTGATGCTTCACATGCTGCTTACTTTATGTACATCCGGAGGATTAAGAACAATATTTAGATGGAGCCGAGCCAAAACATGTGAAACACACAGTCGAGCTCTGTTAGTTTCTCTTTCTTCTGCCGTCCTGATTTGTCATGAACTGTGACCATACAAAAGTATTTCCTAATCCAGACGATCTAGGAGATTTAATGAAAAATCCAAACGCTAACCGTAACAATAAATGTGCTAGTGTTGATACTCAAGTCTCTAGAATCATACCTGAGTATGCGATTTGAGATACAGCTCTATAGATTATTCAGTCTGTAGCGGATGTCACGTTTATGTCGTTATTGCATCATGCATACACACAGCAGAATTTTTTTTTTTCAGATGCACAATATCAACGTGCCGAATGCACACAGGATATGTGCGAAAGCAAGTGTAAACCCGGCCTAGGCTGAATGGCTGGCTTTCACTCGTACCACCGATGCTGCAGCAGTGATTTATACTTGATTTGGACATTCGAAGGGTTTTACAGGGAGATGTTGATCTCTCCAGCCCAGGTTGTGCTTCCACTGCAGTGCCGTTGAGCTCTCTCACTGAATCTTATGCATCAAAAAGAGATACTCTCTTCTCTTTTCTCCTCTGCTCTGCATTTGCCGCAGTGTTTTTTTGCTTGAGATGCTTTCACCCAGTGTCTCTTTTCATCTTTTGCAGTAAGCCCTTTTGAAATGAACCACACTGAGCCTCAGAAATGTGTAGTCGGAGGACTGGAACACACAAGAACAAAATTATCTATATACAGTGTTTGTCAGTGTACGTGTGTGTGTGTGTGTGTATAAATATATATATATATATGTGTGTGTGTGTGTGTATGTGTGTATATGTGTATATATGTACATAATATGTGCGTGTAATTTTTTTAAAACTATTTATCTACATAAAAAAATTAGATTTTATGATGGTTGGCAAATTATATTGGTATCCTTGTATTTTAGATTTCCATTTGTAATACGAATATTACCTGTGTGTGTGTGTGTGTGTGTGTGTGTGTGTGTGTGTGCGTGCCCCAGCCAGAGACTGCAGATTCACTTGTGTGGGCTGAAGTGAGTAGGCAGGAGGAGGGAGGATTGGAGACAGCAGTTGTTATGATTGGATGTGCTGAGCGAGGAGTGATGTATTATCCATGTGTGGCTCACTGGGTGTTTGAAGCGAGCTGATAACAGAAAGCGAGAGAGAGAGAGATGTTACAGAGGGATTGTGTTTGTACAGCAGAGGAACAGGTGGCTTCAGCCATGTCCTCTCTCTCTCACTCACACACACACACACACACACACACACACACACACACACACACACACTGAAGTGTAGGCCAGACTCTCTGAGAAAAGCCTTTCTTTTTTACTTCTAAACACTTTTTGTTTTCTGGCTATGGCACGGTGTTTACAAAGTTCTGCAGAACTCACCAAAGCGATAATAATTATAGTTTAATTGCTGTAATGATTTTGTCAAACACTTGGCTACATTACAAACGTACTGACTACAGGTTATAGTCGTGTATAGGCTTTTTCAGCTGTTTATGACTACGCACTGTGTATCGTGGCACTGGTTTTGTAACAATCGAGCTCCCTACCAAAATAAAAGCACAGACCTGTCTTTGCATCATGGTTTATAATTACACAGAATGTAAAGCAGAATTTCCCGTTGGCTGTTTTTTCCTGATGAGGCCTGGGGCATTTTGGAGAAGGCGAGCATGGCCTGGCTGACTCTCAATCCCTGGCTCCTTTAGCACTGCTCTCCTTTTGAAGGGGCAGCTGCAGCCATTCATTCGGCCCATTTACATTGAAATGCGGTGGTGACAGGAAGGGGGGATGGGGTCCCAGGCGCTGTGCATGACTGAAAAGCCCACCTAACCAAAGAGCAAAGGGAGCACGGCCACCGCAGGCCTCTGACACCCCATTGTCTTTCAGCGGCTCGGTGCCGAGTGTGTAGCACAAAGGCTTAAAGTGCCTCCCTTCCATTCGTGCCACTCGGCCTCTTTTAATGCCTGTCTGTTATTTATAGGTTGCCTCTTTTCTGGGGATGAAAAGGGAATTGGGGGGGTTTTATTACTGCATGCAAAAAAATCCAAACACAGATTTTAAGGAAATTTTCACCAGTGGATTTTGATCTGATCTCCTTTCTGTATATTCCAGTGATGGCCTAACTGTGAGCTTTGGATACTAACACCAAAATGTCTTGCTTATCCTCTGGATATGGCCAGTTTTATATATCCTAGACTGATTTCCCTGATGGACAGGACAGTGGTGTTATTACATTACATTCAGATTACTGTAATTGCTTAACCTTTTGTCAGGGTTTATGCATGGGGAACAGCATTGTTACAATATTGTAATAAAATGTATTGCATTACCGAGGTCACTGATATGGGAAAAAATATTGAATATATGAAGACATTTTCATGTTTGTATGTATCCCAGTATGCTGTTTAGTATCTTGCTCTAGGAAAAGCGCGTTATGAAGTGGGCCTAATTTACACAATGCAGTGGCGAACAAATCGATAGCCTGGACAAGCAGATTCCATGTTTCTTTATTCATAGTTGCCCTGCGGACAGCTAAGGTCAACTAGCACTTACTGACTTTCACAAAACCAATGTTTTCATTTGGTATGTGGCTATATTTAAAGTAAAAGCTCCTCAACGCTAAGCGCAGTGTGTGTTTCCGAATCCCAGTGCCTGCTGCACTACACACATCAGCCGAGGTGTGATCTGGTCGATGGTATAACACTATTTCCGAGGCAGATTTTAGTGCGAAGCCTGCTATCTCTCCCCTGCCAGCAGTCACCGTGCAGCCGACAGAAAATGACGACGCTAGCTACACTCAGATAATGACTTGTAAATGCAATGTGGGGACAAAACACTTTAGCTCATAGTCAAAACATTCAGCAGCGACTTGATTTTGTTAAGGGCTCAAACACATTAACAACTTTTGTTAGAAGAGGCTAACAACTGTATTCTCTTTTGTTTCCCTTAGTCTGTATTAATGCACTTATCTAGCTAACTAGATCACCGTACATTGTTATATTACGTTAGCTATTGTTTTTTTTTTTTTGCCTAGTCACTTTTCAGGTAATCAAAAGGACTGGACTTTTACTTCCTGATGGGCTAGCTATTAAATTTAGCTACCACGCCACTGTAATAATCTTATCATATGTAATATGGTCCTTCTACAGGGTGTCTGAAAAGTCAGCAACCACTGGGAATATGTTGAGGGAATATGTTGAGCAAATATGTCAATTAGAATATGAGCGAAATCCGCAAAAACATGAGGAAATGGCTAGAGGGCGAGGGTGCGCATGTAGTGCATACGATATAAATAATGAATATAAAATGAAGTACATGTAGTTTCTGCTGCTAGAGCTATGGGATGACCTTTACTCAGGATCATTGTACGTAATTCTACATTCATTTTACAATAAGTGACTAAGAAGGCAGCTGTTAGTACAAATGTATGCGGGATTTAGCTTTGTACTGAATAGAAAGTCAGAGTGATGCAAGAGTTCACAGTGACCGTTTTGTATGTTGAAAATCACAGTGTATTGCTTAACCACCTGTGGCCACATGGCTGTATTTCATCCAAACCAGGCCAGTGTGTCAACAGAGATCATGCAGCACTTTGACCTTGTCGTATCACAGCGCACTGCTCGGAGAGGGCCGGGTGTTTTTTTCCACGGCTGTACGTTGGGACAGGTGTGGTAATCTTCCTCTCCGGCTGTGCGCCAAGCCCCGTGCATTCTCCTAGTGCCATTGATTGCCTGTGACTCATCGCTTGTTTTGAACTTGCCATTTCCTGGTATTGCAGCAGAGCAAACCAGTTTGCGGTCAGAGGGGCGGGGTTTTTAACAGCATCAGTTTGCTGTGCTCGTGTGCTCGTTGCTCGAAACACGTTTGGCAGCACTTCTGGTGCAGAAAGGCAGTCGGTTAATCCAACCAGTTGTTGTTTTTTTCATCAGGAATCAAACATGCATATCAGTTACATTTATTTCTTAAATGTACACTTACATTGCCAGTATTGGAGTATAAAATGATTTTTGTTGATTAAAAAAAATTATTTATTTATTTATTTATTTATTTATTTATTTTATAATGGTGCTTGGGATGTTTGGACCTTTGAATGAAGCTTATTCTCTGACTACATTCTCAGGCTATTGTTTGATGATTATTTGATGATTACAGGCTGTAGATGTAGTGTTGAGGGATAGTCACAATCCATTTAGATATGCAAGTGTGCAGCAGATTTTTATCAGCAGGGTGTGTGTGTGCGTACGTGTGTGCGTGTGTGCACGTATGCATGTTGTTTTTTTTCCCCTGGGGCTGCAGAATGGGCATCCCATAACAGAGCAACAAGCTTGATCAGTGCTTTAAATAGATCCATGTTTGTTTGTCAAGGAATTATTGCTTTTTAGTATGCACTTTGTCATTAAATTTTATTGGGTGTTTTTTTCCATTGGCCAATCACATATCACACGTTACGAAATCATAAAATGGCATCAGTTTTGCTACTGTTTTGAATCTACTGCCGTGACTAACGTCATTAGGAGCGTGATCACAGTTGCGATGCTATGACGGAACATTTAATGTTTATTTTGGGCGATGGAGACAATTATTTGCCATTAGACGTGATTAGGACATTGCACAACATCAGCGAACGCCCCGCAGGAACCCCGTCAGGAAGCAGGAGCATCTGTGGCTCGGCGTGAACGCGCACGCATTCGCAGCATTCAACAGGAACAACACAGAGTATTCTCACAGGACACACAGAGACGGCCTGCTTTCTTCCAGCGCTCATTTAATGCACATAATATATACAAATGCGCAGGTCTGGATTAGCACACAACGATATGGCAGTCACTAGTGGCTCTTTGCTATTAACGTTGCTATAAACTGCTTCTGATTAATGTGCGATAATTGTGACGCTGCAGGCCCTGAGGCACTGCTACATTTATGTTACAGTACTGGGGATGGATCTGTTAAATGCTCTGTGGGAAAAGCTTTTCCTGGAGTCGTGTATAGAAGACGAATTCCCATAGAAAGCTAATTTAGGTAGCCACATCCTCAGAATAAAGCGAGATGATTTTCATTCTCAAAGGACATTGAGTGCCCTTTGAGTCTTTGTTGGGAAACATTTTCTGTAGATAACAGCTGTATCATGGCTTCTCGGTGTCATGGATTGAAACTGAAGCATAATTACGTAGTTTACGCAGGACTTGTACATGACGCTGAAAAAGGAGTTACGGTACTTTGCATCACACTGTATTTTGCTTCAGTTTCTTGTAAATGTTTCTCAAACAAAGGCAAAAAAAGTCCCCAATAATTGTTCAGTGACCGCTTACGGTTGACCCGTCATGGCTCAAATTACATTGTACACACACATTCATACACTTATTCCACCAGGAAGCTTGTTTTTGACAGACACTTACTGCTTTGAGTGCCAGTAGTGGTAGCAGTGTTTTGTTGAGGAGAAACCTGTTTGGTGTCAGCAGTTTCTAGTTAAACATGCTTTAGAAATGGCAAAATACCTTGGCTGCGCTTTGTTTAGACACCTTAGAAAGCCAGAAAGGTGATTTCACGATGTCATGGTGAAGCCTGACTTGCACTTTGCATTGAACTGACATTAAAGCATATCCACTCTGACTTGAGGAAACATCTGGACACGTTGGAATTTTTTTCAGTGGTGGACATCATGATAACATAGGAAGTGTCTTTGTATACGTGGGTATATAGATAGGTATTTTGACTGAACAAACTGGTGTCATCTGTTAATTGTACAGCATGTATTATTTAATTTGTCTAGTTTCTTGCTTACAGAGTCACGTTAATCCGTGTAAGTGAGGTCATTCTGTTTCCCACGTCACAGTTCTACGGGATATTTTGAATTCAGGATTAAAATATAAATTCAAGACGACAGCAATTCAGCAGTGAAAGTCCTACATGGTTAATAATCTATCACGTATAACAAAGGCTATTGTTCCAATCCAAACAAGAAGAGGAATGGGAAAGAGACCTGTTTCTGTGACTGTTCAGTTGTCTAAACCAGTAGCCACGCTTACATGCAGCCTAATAATCCGTTAATAACGGACTGATAGCTCCAAGGTTCATATACACACTTAAATGTAAACGTAGCATGAACTGTAAAAAATGTAAGTGTAAACCGACTGAGGGCAACCCAAATGAAAATCCTATGTGATCGAAGCCACGAGGTGGGGAATCCTTTTAATAATAGCCGTGTAGACTTTTGTGTCTGATTACCTTCGCTGTCAGTCATCGCGTGTGTGTTCTGCACATGAGCATTTGAGTCACGATGCGCTTCTTGTGCAATAAAACGGTCCTGTAAGAAAATCCAGATCATGCTACAGATTTTAATTTGCTCAGAATAATCAAAATAACGTTGCGAGGCAGATGTGGGATGTGGATTGATCTCAGAATTTCAGAAGATGCAACTCGCACATGGTAAAACAGGAGAAAAATGTTGATAAAACCTGTTTTCCTCTGCAGTTATTGTTACAGTAACCTTTAATGTGGCTAACATTAGCACGAGTGAAGGCGTTTTGTTTTTTCAATGTGCGCATTTTATATTATTTTCAAACAACCAGATGGTCCTTGACTCAAGCTGTCATGCAAGTGTATAATGTTGAGCAGCTTTACTGCGGTCACAAACTCCTTCTCCGTGCTGCCCGTTTAATAATCACACTCAGACGATGTTTTGCTGAGACAGACACAATGTAAAACTTCTTAAACACAAGCAGAGCGATTGAATAGCAAACCGTGCTGACTGGACTAAATGTACTGACCGAACTCGAACGCTTCCTGTTGTTATGGTAACCTTCGCTCCACACATGCGCCTAATTTTATATCAGATTACCCGTGACATGCGTATGCAGACTGCCCAGTTTGCCATTAAGAATCTGCCATGTGAATAAATTAATTCAGTTTGGTGAAAATCGTTGCACGTAAACATAGCCAATGATTACGTTCTGCTTTGTGAACATTACATTCATGTCAGGGGAAGCTGTCACATCGGTGGTTGTACACTTCAAGTAATCTTAGCTACGTTGAATTTATTGAGAAACTGTCTGAACGAGGACGAGTAGGAAGGAACTTGTGGAGCAAATGTCAGGTTTACACCAAAGAATTCCTCCTGAACTGTCGGATGATAAAACTGCTATATGCTTTATAAATAGCTGTATCCTTTTATTGCATTTGATGTTCCTGTGATTCCGCTGCAACGTGCGAATCATGTCGAGCAGTGTGTATAGTGTGTACAGAGCAAACCACATGCAGGCTGTCATGAAGCGTGTGTTTTGTGCAGTCCTCTCAGTCTAAGCACTCGCACCATGAAGGTCAGTTGATTGCATTCAGCATGCTTCAGTGTGTGGTTTTGCAGCGCTAGACACACACCCGATACTCAGTAGTGATAACACGGGAGCCGTCATATCGCTAGCCTACAGAAGACACTGCAGGATTATGAAATCGAATTGAAACGTTGCAGTGTGCCGAAGGAAGTCAGAACTTTATTTTCAGATTGACCAGACATTGGTTTTCTCAAACTTTTTTGCAGCCAGAGACCTCTTTTATTGTAAAATGCACTATATGACCAAAGGTTTGTGGACATCCGAAGAATCAATGTGCTTATTGGAGATCCCCTTTTGGATTTGGTCTCCCTTTTTAGATTTTGGAATGCGGATTTGCTCATTCAGCCATAAGAGCATTAGTGAGTTCTGCTAATGCTAATGTTGAGTGAGGAGAGCTGGCGTGCAGTCAGTGTTCCAGTTCATCCCAGAGGTGTTGAGTGGGGCTGAGGTCCGGGCTCTGTGCAGGCCACTCGTGTTCTTCCAGTCGAACCTTGACACACCATGTTGTCATGGAGCTCGCTTTGTGCACAGGGGCATCGTCATGCTGGAACAGGTTTGGGCCTCTTAGCTCCAGTGAAGGGAAATCTTAATGTTACAGTATACAAAAACATCCTATTGTGTGCTTCCAGCTTTGTGGCAACAGTTAGTGGAAGGCGCACACGTGGATTTATTTTATTATTAAGGTTTGAATTAATCTAGTTATACCGGTCAAACAGGCCGATATCTAAAAGAGCTCAGTAATAAATGTATGATCTGGTAATAGCGAACTGTCATTTCCACCACTGTTACAAAATGTAAAAAATCAGGAGCCCTCTGGCTCAGCTTTATGGACCCCTGGGGGGTCACTGGCCCCCAGCAAGAGGACCACTGCTCACGTTTCAGGTACCAGTCTCTGCTCTGGAAAAAAGACAGGGAAAATCATGTAAATGGAAATTCTAATGTAATATGTGCACAGTAGTCTTTTCTCCAACCATTTCTAACTCTCTGTATTGTTCTTTGCAAGTGCTATTGGGGAAATTGTCAGTTACTTGCCCTTTGTTTCTGTTGTGGTCATGTGACTTGACATGTTTCCTTTACAGGATGTTCTCTTAGAACCACCACAAGTGAATATTGCACAATTTCAGTGAATCCGAAAGATTTAGCAATCAGCTATTTCAGCTTTTCAACACGTGCAAACATGTGAACCCGTCCATACTGCAGCCAAGATGTGCTCTCTCCACGCTTAGTTACTCCTCTGCAGTGTGCCGAGATGTAGTACCTCTTTGCGTTTCTCCAGTTCCTCAGGAAATGAAGGGTATTGAAACTTGGCTGTAGCTGCGTGTTCTTTCAGAGGTGCCATAACTAACCCGTGTATCTTTGTTGCTTCTTTTTGTTTTGTTTAATCCTCCACTCTTGTGTCTTGACTGAAACGATAAACCAGTTGTACAAATTGGCTTGGTGTGTTCATGCTGACGATAGGGCTGTGGTCGGAGGTAGATGTTGCGGTCTTATTTCCTGCATCTGAGAACATTGTGTGAAATTTTTATCTCCGATTGCGTGTATTTTCTAGAGTACAGCAATGCTGTTAATTTGAATATACCAGTCCTCTTGCCTCCTTGAAAAGCTTCATTTGAATTGTAGTGTGTAGGCTGTGTGTGTGTAGTGGAAAACAAGAGCCCAAGGGCCATGCTGGTGATTATATATGCATGGATTCAGAAGAAATTACCTCTTTCACTTTAGGGTTGCATCGTCACGCCATTTTGCTATCTGTACTCTTGAGCATTTTTGTTTTTCATTCAAGTTGATTGGGATCTTTCTATTTGAGACCTTCTGCTCTGGGAGAATTGGTGTGTGTGTGTGTGTGTGTGGCCATGTGGTGGGCTCTTTGTTTCATTAAAATGGAATGAATAATTGAACGTGTTGCAGGCTCACATGATGTTCTCTTCATTTTATTATAAGATGGCCTTTTGACCTCACGCCTCCCTTTCGAAGACGCCTCTCTACCTCATCTCTTGACAGGAAGCTAGAAGCAGGGTGTTACTGTGGTTTGTTTGAGTGCGCAGGGCTGCGTGTGACTGCGAGAATAGGGAAAGCCAGACTCTGCTGCATATCCTGTTAGAAAATGAGCTTGTAGTGAGCTAGGTGTGAAGATGAACAATGAGATTAGCGTTTCAGTAGGGTGAGGTGTTGGTCAGGATGTCTTTAGGCCACTTATGATTCAATGTGAATTTCGAGTGCCATGATTCAGTCATAAGAGTTCTTGATGCACGGTGAAGTGTCTAGCTTCTAAGCACAATGGATAGTGTAATTGTTACTGTTTTTTTTAATTTTTAATTTTTTTTATAAATATAACTCTTAAACCATAAAGTAAATGCTGTACCTTGGCTCTAGCATGTGTAACGTGCGCAAGTCTTCCGAGATGAAATCCGGTAATTCGCTTTGCCCTCTCTGAATTATGTGGAAGCTTTGCCACTTGCTTGAGGGTTCTCTGTTGAGCAGGAAGCACACACGACCTTTTTTCTTCAATTCCAGATGGAAATGTGCCTTGTGATTTTAATGTTTCCATACAGCATCTCTCCTGTCCAGTTCTTTTTTTTTTTTTTTTTTTTTTTTTTTTTTTTTTTTTTTTTTTTTTTTTTTTTTTTTTTTCCCTTTTTTTCCCCCCCCGTTTTCTTCTTCTTCTAATCTATAAAACTCAAAATGCACCCACACAGTCGCTTTCAAAATGGATGGCTCAGATTTGAGTTTGTCCTCCTTCAAATCTGCTAGCTAGCTTAGCTGGCACACATAGCATTCTCGCTAGGCTATGCTTTTCAAAATACGTTTCATGTTTTGACTTGGTGGGGGGAAAAAATGTATTTTAAGAAAAAAATGTTAATATGACTTTCTTCTGATTGTGTTTGGACAGTTTTTCATTTAAAAATTCTGCTTATGAACATCTGTGCATGGGTGCAGAATTGTTTAAAGAGAGACTCAAGATGCATTGAGATATATATATGTGTGTGTGTGTGTGTGTGTGTGTGTGTGTGTATATGTATGTATGTATATGTATATATAAAACCCCCCCACCCTCCTTAGGCTGTTTTTTGTGGAGTGATCTATCCTGAGAAAGAATGAAGTGCTACTTGCTTATGTGCCTCAAGCAACTTGCTCGCTATGTGCTAGAATATCACAGTTGCATATAATTAGAGTGCTTTATTAAGGTTGACAGTATTCTCCCAATTATATTACAAAGAACACTACAGGTTTACAGTGTGCAGGTAATCAGAACTGAGAATAAAATGTTCATTAGGCGCAGGCAGTTAAATTAAGCTTTCGAAGAAACGCACATTGGGAACGGGTTTAATGGGGTTGCATCAGTGACACGGCTGTCACGTTTGTGCCAAATAATAGACTTGAGGCAGGTGTACTAATGTTGCCTATCAGATGGGACAGACTTTATCACGAGGCTTCTCAAATAAGCAGCCTTTCGAGGCAGCCCTGCTCCTCAGTGTAGAGGTATTGGCAGTAGTTTGGTGTGTCTGCCTCTGTGATACTGTGCACGCTGAGTGTCTGCATGTAGACTGTATGTATAAGTCATAGATTGAGTGCGTCTAGTGTCTTCTAAGAGGATTAGATTTAGCAATAAAGTCTGTATTTGTATGTTTATGGCGCATGGTACTAAATGTCCCCTTGAATCAGTTTATAACTTGTACTTCATCATGCCTCACTTTCGCCTTGTTTTAATTTACTGCTTCACCAACATGACCCTTATCAGTAGTGAATACTGATTGGCCCTGTAAATACTCGCAGGTCTACCGGTATTATTCATATGAACGCTGGGTAGAATGATCGATCTTCACATGCTTGGTTTGTGCGTAAACTTTTGCACCTGATATTTTTATTTTTCACACCGACAGGACTTTACGTTTCCGTTACATACAGGCATCGAAAAACAGTTTGTCTTTGAATAACAGTCAAGCATCCATTAATTGAACCGATTGATTTAGCTGTCCTTATGGTTCTTCGACCTGCTTTCATCCCTCGGGTCGGGCAGTGTGTTGGAGATGTATAGGAATGACACTGATGTATTGACACTCCTTGATCGAGCATTAATGCGGTTATGTGTTGGCTCAATACGTTGACTTGGAGCCAGACTTGTATCTGATAGCTAGAATTTAGGAGAAAAAAGATAGGAGAAAGAAAAAAAAACCCTATTAGACATCTGTGTTTGTCTTGATGCGGATATGTCTTTCTCTCTCACGCACACACACAGAGGGACAAACTTTTTAATTTTGCTGTCTGTGCTCCAGTATATAGGTGTGAAGCCCATAATAATTTACCAGGAGTTGTTATTATCAAAAGAAGTAAAATAATTTCTCAACCGTAACCAATGTTCAGGCATTTTGAAGTGTTGCTCCCTCCACAAATTCAAAAGCATTTAACAACATTTCATTCTGCCTTCCAATGAAAGCCGCAGGCACATATTTATTGCTACTGTGCCATTTATTAATTTAGCTTTATCTGTACTTTGTACACAGCTCTATTTTTAAACACTGTAATATACAGCTCTGGACCTGAATGGGTTACTTAATGGTGATTAGTGGTTTAAAACATCTCTGTAGACATGTCCTCGCCTGGTTTGATGTGTGATACAATGCTGCATACGCTGACAAGTTGACAGCTGTCTACGGTAAGCGACTATTATTCACACGCAGTTTACCAGGAATCAGATAGATATGAATAAATAAAAGTGGTGTGTGATAATTATCCTAATTGAGCAGCATCTTGGGATGAGCTGCCGCACTGTGCGCGTCTGTAAGGTGTGCTTGAAAAGGTTTCTCTGGTGTTGGTTAGCGAGTTAGGATTTTAGTCCTATGATTCTTACAGCGGCTGAATTTATTATTATTATTATTATTATTATTATATAGTTGATTCTTGCTGTAACAAATATAAAACATACACAGTGGAAAATGTACGAGTGTATTTAAAGGGGGAAAAAGGAATCTGGAAAGCAAGTTAAACTTAATTAACTCTAATCAGCAAAAACACACTGCAGGTACATCGTCTCCGGTTAAAGCCGGTAGGTTTTTGTGTTGGGCGCGAAGGCCATGCTTTCCTTCATCACTGTCTGACAATTTTTCATACCTTCTTCCCTTCTGTGTTTTGTGCCCGTGAAGTAGATTTCGTGTTTAATCTAAGGTCGGGTGAAAGACGCTGGTTTGTCGTCTTTGCTACTTTATTTGCGCATTAGCTGAGTTTCATGAATTCATTCAGTGTTTGATTGGTGTCGGTTTATTTTTAGCCTTTGACCCCAGCAAACAAGGTGACCACAGTAAAGTCTTAATGTCGTTATGCTAAATGCCGGAGCAGTTGTTCATTTTGGATTCTCGCAGCAGTACTCTCTCACACTCGCACCCTCCCGCTTTCCTGCCGCCAGACTCATTTCCCCAGTCCCTCGTGTTAACTCGATCGTAATTCTCCCTAGCTTTAATTCATGCATATCCACTTCTCCTGCAGAGACAGGTTTCCGATGAGGAGAAAATGAGAAAGCGGGGGCAGCGTGCTGCTGCTCAGCTCGAGGACGATTGGAAGTGACACCGGGGCCAAGCATGAGATGGGGGCTTTCTGAAAGGCGACTGGCGGCCCACACACACCTAGAGCCCTTTGTTTGCCCTCGAGATCAGCTTCCATTACGGTTGAGACCCTGTCCGGCCCTCACTGCGATAGAATTAGAAACCCCGGTCTGAGACAATTACCCCAGGCTCTAGCTGGTCCTGATGCAAGGTGCTTGAAAGAGGGAGATTGGGGGAAGATTAGCCCCTCTGGAAGCCTCCCTCTGTGCTTCTCAAGTCGATGTGTGGCATTCACAGCCTTGTTAAATGGGTACGTAGGCTGCATAATGCCGAATAGCTTCCTTTCCCTTTAATTTCAGATACGCTCCGGTGCCTTCCTCCACTGCTATGGAAACGGCCGATGGTAAACAAAAGGCTTTTACAAGAGTCAAGGATTTTTAGAGCACTGCATGTCCTGGAAATTCATTCCATCCAGAGTGAATCCTCAGCATCTGTAGAGAAGATATGTATTGCGTGTTATCGAGATAGTGTAGGGAATGAGTACACTCTTGCCATCAACTAAACTGCAGCTCTGGGTTCCAATCACACAAGTCACATCTCGTATTAACGTCTGCCTTCGGTGATCCGATCACAAACGGCTAGCCGAGGCAGATTTCACTGGTGTCGCCACATTTAAAAATATTCTGCCAGTTTCCAAAATCAAATCACGGCATTCTCGTGATGCTGTTGCAGCATTATATTGTATTTAATGTTTGTCTTCTACGCCGTAAGCACATACTCTGATATACCCGAGACTATAATATTGACTTGTACAGTCGTTGTGTTGTTCGTTTCGTCCCGAGACAGTAGGGAAGCACAGAACGGACAAAATAGCATATAGATTATATTGTGACACACGATGATTGTAATATATTGTGTTATAGATCACCCTTCATTAATATAGAGATTTAAAAATTTTTTTTCCTGGACAGCAGTGCCACATACCCGCATGTCTGTACCCTCTCTGATGAGTGAGGACACTTAAAGAACACAATAAAAATTGCATCTTGTTGCATATGCAGGTCATTTGCATATCACAGGCTTGGAGTAAAAGTATCCTTATTACCAACATGCTAATAATGATGAAAAATGACATACTGTGCAGCCACGTTACAGCTGCTCTGTTTTATTCAGGCGCGGGTTCTGTTCGTATCGGACTGGTTTGACATGGGAAGGTGTCGTAGTAGTAGTAATTATCTCTGGGATTTTAGTCTTGCCTGAATCAGTCATGTCAGTATTTTTTTTACAGACTGCATATGTCCGTGTCAGGAAATATTACACCATATTTTACCTTCTCTAAAAAGACCGGTAAAAAATAACCCCGGCTAATATAAGCCTAAATCCCATTCGAATGGACATGTTGGTAAAGATTGTTATGTCCTGTGGGAAAAGAGGATTTATGCTTTATCATCAGTATTCTGTCTCTGTGTTGAATTCTAATCAAATGTGTTGAATCGAATTAGACTGCTTTGTGTTGAACTACACTTTGACCTGGCACTAACATTTTTCAGTATTTGAAACACTGCTGATGTGTGTGTTTTTCTTAGGGTTTCTTCTGCAATTCTTTCTCTTTTGTCTTTTTTTTTTTTTTTTTTTTTTTTTTTTTTTTTTTTTTTTTTTTTTTTGTCTTCTGTACCCAGAATATATACTGAAACTAATCTGCAGCTTCACACTAAACACTTGCATCTCTCTCCTCCCTCATCTTTTCTTTCTCAGTGAATGCGGCACAGAAATGTGAAATGAATGTGTGTTAAATGTCAAGGCTAAAGCGGAGTCGTTATGACAAGCTGCCATTCAGGCTCTGGAGTCACTAGAAATTGCTATGGTGACAGGGACTTGGTTTGCGGAGCATGTGCTAGGATTGGGGAGTGCTAGTAGAGTTGGATTTTATAACTCCTGATATTGGCTTTCGAAATTGATTTAGGGAACAGAATTCTTTTTCCCCATTCTGTTTAGAGCCCAATCAGATGCTTGTCTAAATCCATTCCTCTGCAGAACCATCTCTCAGAGCTGGAAGCTTTAAAAATAGCGTCCTTTTATATGAAACGGATAAATTTCTCTTTCTAGCACTACTGTCAAGTTTTCAGGAGACTTCAAGAGGAATGTGCTGGTAAATGGCTGTATGATATTCTGCAATATCGCGACGTGATCGTGGACAGAATATAGGCCTTTTTGCTACATCAGTGTTTCATTTAGGACGACGCTGCGTCGTGTTTTAGTTTAAAAATCATGTTGGACAGAACCGTCTAACATTTATTACTGCTGAACTTCTGTCCAGTGAGAGTGCAGTAATACAGCGATTCCGTCCAATAGGAGCACAGTAATAAAAGCAGTGATGTGTAATATGGTGTGTAATGTGACGAGATAAATTATGACCCTGGCTCATGCCCACTCCTCAGTTACAGAAATGATTTTCACGAAATCAGCCGTGCTGTTCAGAAAGCTTCATGGACAAAACACACGTTCTGCGATGAAGCAGAGCTTTTGAATTTCTTGGATTATGATTTTTTTTTTTTCTTTCCTGTACAGAGAAATGGTTACCTTGACAACTAGCGAATGTCTGGTGTTTGAAAAGGGTTTTTTTTTTTTTTGCCCAGCACGGCTGTACTGAATAAACAGAGCTGCGAACTGTGTCAGGCGTGGTGCTGATTCCCAATTCAGCTACTTCCTCTTCCTCTCCCCCTTCTTCTTCCCCTTTTGCAACGCCTTCGCCTTTTCCCCCTGCTCGCATGCAGTCGTTGTGTTATTTCTGTCACTCGATAAAGCTCTTTGGGTTGTGTCATTTGTCTGTCTGTCTGTCTGTGTGTGTGTGTGTGCGTGCATAATTGGGTCTAAGATATTTGCGAATGTTTAAATGCTATGGAATGGGCTTTTTTTTCACATCACAAGCAAACGGTCAAAGACAGAATTTCTATCTTTCCCCCATATTCCTGTATGCATGTTTGTTTTGATGATTTTACATTTGCAGAATATTCGACCTTTCCTACATTGCCCAATAGCGTTGTACACTGAGGCTTACCACTATATTGCTATATAAGTTTTCTCACTGCCAGTGGGTTTTTTTTTCCTTCTGTTTTGTTCTTAAGTTCCTGCACATTGCCTGGCAGAGTCGCAGAAGTGTGGGCTGTAGCAGTGCCTAGCTGTCCGCTGAGCCAGATGGACCTCTTGGTTCCTATTGAGCATGTGCAGATTAGCGATACGTTCCCTTCCCTTCCCTCACTCTCATTCTCCTTAAATCTGTCCAAGTCCAAAGTCCTGACTTTAAGCTCATGTATTGAGCTTCTGACCAGGTTACGGTAGTTTTATGGAGCTGTTAACTCTGAGTGCGAGCGGCTTCATTTCAGAGGTTAATTAAAGTTTACATAATGACGGCACATTCAGGTTGAAGTGCAGCATTATTTGTTTTCATGTTTGGCCTGCTAGGTTTGTTTGATTGTTTTTTAAAACAATTGGCTGGGTTGATGGGTGCAACGCTGGTACAGATAAACATACAGCAGTATGAAGGATGCAGATTTATTTGCAGAATGATTCCATCAGTTGTTTTGTTAAAGCCAATTGGAGCGTAAACCGGAGAATTGATCCAGTCAGAAGCGGAACTTTTTTTTTTTTTCTCCTCAGAGAAAAAAATTTGCGATAGTGTTACCATAATTCAGCGTAAACACATTCATTCTGAAATCTGAGTATCACAGTATTTTAGCTGTACGACATCAGTAAGAGTGATGTAAGAGTGGTGTACCGTGTACTTGTAGTTTAGTAACATTGTAGTTTGAATTTGACGTCCATTGTAATGTTGTTATTTCTCAGTTATTGTAAACTCGCGTCATTGTCTGGCCATGATTTGCTTATAGGCTACGGGTGCAGTGGGTAGGTTAAAAAATGCTGGAGTATTTCTTTAATACTGATACATACCTAATTTTTCTAGTTTTTTTTCCTCTGTATAGTATGGATCGAATGGAGTCGCACTGAACGTAGAACCGAAACAAGGGAGTGCTTTGGAACAAGTGAAGCAGGGGGCTTGGCTCGGAGAAGCCATCCTGATCAATAATGTAGATGTTTTTGAAGAGGGACACACACCCACACACACACACACACACACTCTCTCTCTCTCTCTCTCTCTCTCTCTCTCTCTCTCTCTCTCTCTCTCTCTCTCCCTCTCTCTCTCTCTCTCTCCACACACTCACACTCGTGTTCCTCCTTGTCTCTCTCAGGAGGCAGTGTCAGGTTCCCTTGCCCTGTCGAGGACAGATAGGATAGCTCTATTTATTTAGCCTCAGTGAGATATTACAATAAGCAAGCTGCTGCTGTTGATACCTGATCCGCTGAAATATAGCAGACTCCACTCTGGTTTCTCTCATATTGAATTGCTGCTGTTCAGTGCAGGGGCTCATTACACACGCTTTCAGATGCAGATGGTCGACACTGGAGAAGGTGGACCAGGACAAAACAGCACACACTGCCAGCCCCCAGCTCGACCCCTTTTTTTTTTTTTTTTTTTTGCATGTGTGCTTGTTAATAAATTGACATTTCTGGGCTTCTGTGTGCCCACGCCTGTTTCCTTTTTACATTGTTGGAGAATCAGGACATGAGGTGGATGTGAGGTTTGTGGGTCTCCTGTCAGATGTGTTGTGAGATATGAGGAGGAAAAGTGCTGTCTGGAGTTTAGCCTGATTTCTTTCAGATAAATAGAGTTGGGTGTGTTGTGGAAACGGTGGCACTTCCTGTAATCTGATGCCCAGCGGTGGAGAGGAGGGAGGCCTTGGGGAGTTTAGGATAAAGGATAGCTGTGTCCTGTGGGTAGCAATAGAGTACCTGTCACTCCCTAATCCCACAATGCATTGTGTACAGCTTTGATCTGTGTGTTCAAAAAGGCTAGACCATACACACCAACACTGACACTCTGAACTGAATCATACATTATGCTGAATGTTGGTGTAGAGCAGTACTCTGTTGTTTAAAAGTCACAATTATTATTTAAAAGACTGTCACTTCTTTGTAGTGAGTTGTGTGCTAATGAATTTTTAGACCAGTGAGACACTGATTAGCTTTTCAATGGCTGACACAGGTTTCTGAACTATTACTCTCATCCCAGAGGATACAGAAGTGTCTGATATCTTTTGTGCACTTTTCTGGCCTCAAGCTTCAGAATGTTAAGTCACAGTCTGATGAGGATTTCTGCACTTCAGTGCATGCTGGTTTTCAGCAGACTTTTGAAACCAGCATTTAATTTTATCTTTTAAAAGTTATCAGAGTTTGAAGCACTGGGAGATTAAACAAGATAATCTTGTGTTTTTGTTAACAGGACGTGGGAATAGTTCTGTGATTGGTTGTCTGCCGTGTCAGTCATAAAACCCCGTTCTGTGAAAGTAGACTGTTCTGAGTCGGCTTTATTGGTCCTCCAGCGCAGATAGAGGTCTGACTTGCGAAACCAGTTAACTACCTGTCTTGTAGCAGACATTTTCTTTGCTCTTTTGATTAACAGTCATTTTTGTGTTTGGAAATTGACAGAAGTCTTTGCCCTGGCTCTGTGCAGATATGATGTCCGTCTTAGCTTGATGTGAAGGAATACAGGTTTATAATATCCAGTATCATTTTTTGTATTTAAAATAATACAGCGCACTATGATTATTTTGTTCCTAGATTGCCCGAATATTTGCTATAAATGCCGGTAATCTGAATAAGTAAAATTATCCCGATGATCAGTTTAGCCATCTTGCAGCTCTGTATATCAGTGGTTCTCAAAACTAAAAGCACATCTCTTAGGCTTTATACATGAACCTTATCTGTGTGCATTAGTCAGCCATTAATATATTACAGCACTAATAAAGTGTAGTATGACAGTGTTTGGATGGCTGGGATACTTGTTGCTGTCGGGTGGAAATCAAATCCATGTAGTGTGTGACTGCTGAGCGAAATAAATATTCCAGGTTCATGTCTGTCCCATCAGAAGTGCGTGGTAAGCGTGGCTTGATGCAGCACGTTGTAAGTGCGTTCACGTTTGAGGCAGATTCCTGCCCTTTTTGTTTTTCATACCTTTTTTTCCTTTCCAAGTATTGTGATCTACATGGTGAATCTGCATAGACATGGTTTACGTGATCAAGTTGTGCGTTGAATTCTCTTTTTAATTGGAAGACAGCAACTGCGTATAATGAATCCTGAGTCACTAGAGTGTATGATATCCTTCTTGTTCACTGTGTTTAGTATGTTTCTTGCAAAGCTACGTTCAAGTCTCTTTTTGTTTTATAATTCAGAATGTCTGTGTATCATTTTGATTATTTCCAATGCATTAGTTTGTTCTATAGTTCTGCTTGTTGCTGTTAATTCTGTGATGTATTGGTGAGCTTCTTTAAATATTATGTCACACACGATGTTCTCACCAACGCTGAGCATGTGACAGATGTAGAGGTGCGAGTCTGTAGTGGGTGGAGCTCATTTCTTAATGTGCAGTGGAAAATTACTGAAAACAGTGTACTCAATTCAGATGATTGTTTCTGTGGTGTGTGTGTGTGTGTGTGTGTGTGTGCGTGCACGCACACTGCTTATTTCCTCCATTGCTTGCTTGTTTTTATGCCTCAGGCAGGACTAGTGAGGTCAGTTATGTTTTCTTCTTTCAGTGCCGCTTCAGACGTTAGAATCATGACCGCCGTCTTTGCTTAGAAGTGGTCTCTGGTTTTGTCCCATCGATTTTTCTCATTATCAGTCTCTTATATACAAGTCCAACTATATTCCAGTTAAACCTTGCCAGAGTTTCAGGTTTCTTTCAAATGATGTTGAAACTTTGACCCTCCTCCTTTTTAAAGCCAAATCTCACAGTAATTTTTAGGCACTCTTTTTCCAGTCACACATGCTAACAATGCTAATTGTTAACAGTAGTTCAACTAGTTATGTATTTATAATGGGTACCAATGTTGGATTAATCATTATTATTTTTTTTTTTTTTAAGTCACATGTACAAGGTGTACCAAAACTCTTCATACGTCAGGGACTATGTACGCCAGCACCACGTCAGTTGTGCCTTCGTCAGTGGATGCTCGTAGACTTTGGTTGATGTGAAACATTTCCAGTCCTTTTGAATTTGTTGACAAATTTGGCAACAGTGTGCTGCGCTGTGAGGTGCTTGCCATGTTTCCTGTAAATGTCCATCACAACCTCGCGACAGCTGCCTGATCCAGCCATGAGAATGATTTCAATACGTTCTTCTTTTGTCAGAGGCATTCTTAAAGTCTGTCTGAAGAAAAAAAAAATGTATGTGTATATGTATGTGTATGTGTATATGTATGTGTTATTTTTAAATACAATACTAGTCCCGTGCTTTACCTGCTGCGTAATAAAAGTGTCTTTTGTGGACGTACTATGTAGTGAGTTAGAGAAAAAATGTGGTGGAATACAGGGCTGAGTGTAATATGGTAAATGTGTATCTGTCTGGACATGTTTACTCAGGTAAAAAGTCATTCCTGTTAAAGCTACCCCTGTAATTACAGTTTATTTAAAAAAAAAAAAGCCATTTTACTCTAAAGTGTTGAATCTCACTTCTAACTGAAGTACTGAGCCGCACACATGCCTCTGTCCCGCCCACAGCGTTATTGGATTGCTTGAAATGTGGATGACACATCGAGCACAACCAATCAGTACTTCTGTGGTCTGTCTCTATGTCCCGCCCATAGCGCTGTTGGATTGGTAGAAACGTTGACCACGTGTCGAGTAAATCCAATCAAACGCGCTTTTCAGTGTTTGTGAGAAACGCAGGAATGAAGCAGCGTCTGCACGAGCGTGTTTTCAGTGAAGTCACAGCGATATATGAAAAGAATAGGAGCAGTCTCTCAGGAGAACGTGCTGAAAGGCTGTGCTTTCTACACTACAGCTTGCTGTTACTCAGTTGGACTGCTGAGGACATGCTGGACTTTTTTTTTTTTAAACCTCATTCTACTGAATTTTTCATTTTACTAAATTTATGCAAGCTGTTTATAGAGTTATTGTCATTGCCGTTGTGAGTTGGGAAGCTGTCTTTGTTATTTTAAGAGAGCTATTTAAGTTATTTACTTTAATCTTTTTAAAAAATTACTTTAAAATGTTTTAAGTTACTATTTTTGCAACCTTGATGCCCCAAATATCAATTATCGGTGTCTTTGATTTACTAATAATCGATATCTCTGTCAGCCCTGAAGAACAGCATATCAGTCGACCCCCCATTAGGAGCTAACAGCTAATAGTAGGCCTATAAGGTTTTCTTTTTTAGACAACAGCAAATCTCTTCATTATTCGCCTTAGATTATGTGGCGCATTCTTCATATAAGTCCCTGTAAATGAGTTGTTACTATAGAAACAATAATGTATTAGAGCGAGCACATTAATACAAACCTGCGATTTGAATTGTAGCTGGTGCTGCTGTCTCAGAAACGTAATCAACACCTTCTGACCAATCAGAATCAGCAATTCACCAGTGGTGTGTGTGCTGATGTAACATTACACTATCATTATATTAGCATTACACGTTTCTTCAGCACAATCAAGAACATCAGGAAGAGTTTCGTTGTTGAAAAACGAAGCTTTATCAGTACTTGTCATGACAGCTCATAACTTGTATGTAATATTTGTCTGAAAATGGACTGTGCAAGCACTGTATCTGACTCCTCGTCTCTTCAGTATTGCGTGGCCCTTTAATGAGCATAAGATACACTTAATGTGTGAGTGTAATTAAGAGGCATAGATGAACCTAGTCGTCTCTGTGCACTCCTGCTGCTCTTCACTTAAGTAGCTATGCAGACATGATGTGAGTGAAATCTCTTGGGCGTTTGGTCGAGCTCTGAGCCATGTGTTTAAAAGACCTTTCGATTTAGATTCTGTGCTCAGCCCAAATCCTGCACTGCAGCTCTGATGTTGAAAAGCTCTTGATCTAATTTATGAGGCGAGGCTTGGAAAAATGGCCCTGCACCTTTTCCATCTTCTCCGAGGCAGACACAGGATGGCCTTATGTGGTCTCGAACAAGATGGAGGCTGGGGTTGGAGCCATTACTGACACAACTGGCATGCAGAAAGAGAAAATTCACGGAGAGGCAGGGGAAAGGCTCGAGACGGCTTTTGCCAGAAGCCATTTCTATTAAATGGAAAGACTGCCGTTTGGTTGTAGTGCACAATGCGCAGGCTTGCAGATCTTATTTCAGATAACTGTGTTTGTGCGAGACGTGCATGGTAAAATCTGTGCGCGCGCCAGACTCATGCTGTTATTTCTTTTCTCGACTGTCTGTCCATATGAAGGGACTCTTGATAATTTGGGGGAAATGTGTGCTTTTGCTGAATCATTTTGTGCCTCAGCAGTTTTCTTGTGTGTTGGTTTTTTTTTAATCTCGCATGCTGAGTCAATCCTAATTAGTCAGCATGGTGCAGACAGACATGAGCACTAGCGAATCCTCTGAACACCTTCGCTTAGCCGAGGTGTGTGTTGGGGCCTGTACACTTCAGCTGAACACTTAGCCTGAGCATTATTTGAGTTCCAGCTTCTGCTTCTTCTTTTTTTTTTAATTCACATTTTATCACTTAAGTTTCAACAACTATAAAAGAGAGGTATTCTATGTTCCAAATTTATTCCTTCCAGCAAACCGTGCTGTTTCTACGTCTCGAGCAAAATGTCCGCAAGCTCAATAAAGCCAGCTTTCCGCACTGATCACATAATCAAAACTACGTTCAACGGAAATTCTTGTCATTGCTTCTACTTCTCAGACGTCTTGTAGCCAGAACTTTGCACATGTATACAAGTTAAACTTCGGTGACCTTTTGTCCAAAATATTTTCAGTGGCACTGAGGGACTCTAGGGACTTTTATTGTAATGCCAAGTTTGAGTCGCACATGTTGTTAAATTGGTGCAGCTTTGTTAGTGTGTGTAAGTTTGGAAAGGCTGATGACACTTAGGCCCACAAAACGTAGCACAGTTTGAGAAGGCGCTGTTGTTGCTCCGGGTCAAACCACAACTCGTGCAGCGGCGGAAACATCTACGGCTTAGCTGTGGCATGTAAGATTTCTTACCTTTTGCTATGATGATTCAGGAGACACGTGAAAACTATGCTTTTTAGCTAAAGCAGCCTTCAAACCAAATGCGAAGAGCCAATTCACTGAAAGGGAAAGGACACAGAACTGAAAGACGTGCATGTGCTTTGAGTAGTAGTACTTTTGCTTCACACTGACTTTATCTACGTGAAGTCTGACCTGTGCGTTCACGAGCCTCGCTCTTCTGACCCAGTAGAAAACAAGTGAGTGGGACTGTGGTGTTTTTGGGGCAATAAAACAATGGAGGAGCTGCTTATTATCCACAATAGACTCATTGTTTTCGTACTGTTGCATGGTGCACACCTGGAAACACGTTTGCCTGTTGCACACCGGCGTGGTACATTTCTCTGTTCCTGCTTGGTTTTTCTTGTTAGCAATATCGGGAGCTTGTGTAGGTGCGCTACAGTGAATCCAGACAGGGCCTTAATGATCAGCACTTCCTTTACTTGTATGGGATTGCTTTTGCACTTCGAGTTCATTTAGTAACATGCTGAGGCCCCATTTTCATTTGGGTTGATTTGGTCCACACTCGAATGTGTTTTGCTTCTTCAGCTCGGTTAGTTTTATCAGCATGGGGTTTGAAACAGCTAAACCAAGTGATGATGGTGAAATTACTGTATTGTATTATTCCTGTAGAACGTCTCCTGCTTTAAAACCGTGCACAAGGGTAACAATCCTCTTCTGTTATAATCTCACAACAGTCGAACAAACCGCACCGCACACAAAGACCGCTTGTTTTTGTCGTTATCCTTTCGCCAGTTGTGCTAGTGTAACTTTTGTTTGTCTGTCTCAGTTTGTGAAGACATCATCTTCATATCTTATTGTTCAAGGCAAAGCTCGCCATCACACACATTATCCTGTTATCTGTGGAGGTTAATCAGACAGCGCATTAATAATGTTAATAACGTGCATTTGTGTAGCACTGGAAATTGAGAAACTACTGTAAGTGCTGTCATCTGACATCATGGATAATGTATGCTTGTTTTTTCTGGACCCTTTGCCTTAAAAATATATTGAAATAAATAAATGGCCTGAGAAATGAAGAGATATGACTGAAGCCTGAATGTAAACAGTTCTGTCTCTGTGTGTGTGTGTGTGTGTGAGTGAAGCATGTTAGGGTCCTGGTGTGGCATCATCACGCTCCATGCCTTCATGCGCACTCTAAACACTCCCATATCTGTGCGGGGGAGCTGTTTTCCGTGGTGCCTGATCTGGCCAGTCCCATGGAGATGTTTAGAGTTGGATGTCCAGGATGTGGGTAGCTGGAGCGAACCCTGTCCCCCTGCCCCCCCACAGTGCCGCTTCTTTCCTTTCTGCTCGAAGAGAATTGTGAAAGCATCCTCTTTCGGCTGCAAAAATAAACAGGCCTTTGAGTGCATGAGCGCTCTTCCTCGAGCCCAAAGTTTCCCTTTTAAGGTCAGCAGTGCGTGCACTCTGTGCAGGGAGGGAGAGATTCAAAGGAACGGCCTCTCCTCTCACTGCATGCTTCTAATGTGGACCACAAACTGGCCTTTTAGACTCTTATCTGGGTCGCAAACTGGCTTGTTTGGTATTGCTTGGAAACCGTTTATTGGTATTATTTTGCACAGAAAAGTGCAATTCCTGATATTTTTATGAACTTGGCCGGGTTTCGCTATCATTAGCCATCACTCGGGCTGCGCTAACATTTATTTTTATATCGCAGTGCTTTCACAATGATACTTTACTTACTGGGTAGCTATTTTATTACAGTTTATTTTACAATGTTAGTTTCTCCTTCTTCCTGTCTCACTGGATAGCAGTTTGTGTCAACCTCTGCAAGGCTTTTAACCATCATCATCATCATCATCATCATCATATTTCTGTTCACGTGGTGTTTATTCGTATGCAGTCGTTTGCCAGAAACTTTCCAGAGCTGAGACAGTTATTAATGTCCAGCTGTGCCACTTCTGTGCTGATAAAGCTCAGCTCGGTAGCCACATTATCAACTATATTATTTAATTTAATTTTGTTTGTATAGCACATTTTACATTAGACTTTGTCACAAAGCAGCTTTACAGACCTCTGGATGTAGATTTAGATGAGCGTGGCAGAGGAGACTCTGTACTATAAAGTCATAAAGTACTATAAAGTATGAAGTCGCCCTGCACTATAAAGATAAAGCAGTGCTGAGTGTGTTGGAAGGATGTTCAGTATGAGCACCAGGGTCTTCATGATTACAGCAGCGGTGCAATTCATCGTCTTGTTTATGTATAGGTCTGTAGATACTGCTCTTCTTTTTCGATAGCCGCTGTAATGTTCCTATCAGCGGTACCTTTTAATTAGCCTGGTTAACTTTCAGATATTTTATCTTTCCTTCGTTATTTTCAGCCTCTCATGTTTGTGTCACACCACGGTGTTGCTAGTGTTGGTGTCGTACAAACAGAAGTTTTAGTTTCCATTGCCCCAACTAGCAATTTGGCAAGCTTCTGTGTTGACATGTTGAAGCGTCAGTGTTGTTAGATGCAACTGCTCACGGCGATACAAATTCCCTTATTGTCTGAGTGTGTTCTGTCAGGAGGTGTGCTAATGTTAGTTATAGTTAGTTTGTCTTGCCCATGTTTCATAGTCGATTCTTTAACTAGCTGATGTTCTCAGCAGAGTAACAGACTTCCTTGGAACATTTCCCTTCATATTTACAATATCCAGCAGATCTTTTTGATGGGGCCGGTGGTCTGTGCCGTGTCTGGCTGATCTGTGTTTAGCGGCTTTGCTGGTGTCTGTTCTGCGTGTGTGGTCAGGAGATTTTTGTGCTGTAAGATTACAGGCCTCTTTAGGAGGCGGTGCACTCTGTACTGGATTAGTCCAATCTGTCAGATTGCTGCTGGGAAAAGCATCAGGGGCCTCGTATACTACCACGGACGCACCACAGCGCTCAGGCCTGGCCTTAATCTGGGTTCGCCAGCTCGCCATTAACAGTTTGTAGGCTGGGATGCCTTTCTGTGCCTATCGGGTACAAGCGAATTTATTCCCATCGGCACGGCATTTCTAAAGGATCATTTGAAATGTGTTTTGATCGCTACTTGGGGACGTGCACTGTCGAGTTGTTTTTTTTTAGTTCTGCTGAGAAACCTTTGTAGTTATATATAGCTTCTTAAACTAACTCGTTAAACACAAATGAAACGACCCATAATCAGTGTGAGAATTGGTTGGTTGTGTGTGTCATTAGCAGTTTAACAGCACAAGCTAACTGTACTAGCTATGTACACTCACCAGAGGCACCAGCGATCTCTGCTCCTTCCTTCCAAGCTTTCTTTTTCTTCTTTTTCTTCTTAATGTCTCTGTACACATTTAATGAGAGCTCGTGTACGACAGGATAAGATGAAAGCGTGGCGTTTCTCTTCTATGCTTCGAGTCAAACAGTAAAGTAGGAACTAAAGTTGTGAGTGAAGAAGAGTGAGGGAAAAAGTGTCAGAAAAATACATGCAATCTGATTGGTGGGAAATGATTCCAGCCAAGTGTTTGGAGTTGTCCCTTTACCGCGTCATTCCTAATTTGCAGAGGATCTTAATTCAGATGTTGTGCTGTTGCTGTGTCGCTCGTCGCTGTAGCCGAAATCACAGCTGCACACACGGAAAAGAAATGAAATGTCGCCGTGTCGCTCGCTAGCGTGAACACAGGGTTTGCCAATTGAGCACAACGATGCAAGACAGCTTCGGGTATCCAGAGGGTAGGATATGCAATAAAGGTCCAAATAACCATAAACAGCAGAGGTTTTTAAACGCGACACTGCTCGGGCACTTTATTAGCACTCCCAAATATTCTGGTACATTCCGTATTTCTTTTTAATATAATCAGAGTGGGCGACATGTCGTCTCATTGATATTTTTCATCATTTGTGTTAGAGCCGTCCATGACAACAATATCCATGGCAACACTCGGCAATCAGGTCAGAGTGTAGGAGCGTTTAAGTTGTGTGTGTTCTGCATCTTTGCAGCTTTGCATCTATTTATGTATGTGTGAATACTGTAGAGTCAGTGGCAGGAAAGAGGTATTAGACATCACTGTCTGCCTCTTTGCTCAAGTAACTGTTTAGTGATTCTGCTGAGGTGTATCCTGTTTAAGAGGCCAGAAACAGCAGAGACTTGCGGTCTGTCACGAGCTGTGAAAAGCTCTGTAGCACTCTCTTTCTGATGATCTTTTGACCTGAGAGTGCAAAACAGAGACTCTCGATTCAGTAGAACAAAACAAATAATGTCAGTGTAGTTGATCAAACAAGACAGCAGAGCTAACGTAGCTGATAAACCAATCACCCCACCCCAAATCACCAAATCATTGCTCTAAATGTGCTAGTTCAGTGGCTAGATATGGCTGATTTCAGTTCTTGGAGCTTCTCATGATTAATCTGGCAACACGCCTGCAAACTGGAACAGAAGATTCCAGTCAGCTGAACCCGAGCAGGGAAAGCTGATCCTCCACGCTAGATCACGTTAGGAATGTGAAATGCTGGCTTTCTGTGAACTAATCTGTTTCCTCTTGATTTGATTGTTTTGCAGGGTACCTTGGACTTCGCCGTGAGAGCCTGTCTTTTTTTTTTTTTTTTTTTTTTTTTTTTTTTTTTTTTTTTTTTTCTTTCTCCCCCTTCTCCCATTGGATTTTAATCACTCCCCTCTGAAGACAGCCATGGAATCGGTAAATATGCCTTTCCTTTCATACTTCCTAGACTGTTCATACATTCGTTTGCTGTTTTTTTTTTCCCGTTTCTTTTTCTGTGACAGTCGCGGCCACGCTGTTGGTATCAGCATCGATCTGTCATTAGGGAGTTTCTGGCAGATCGTTGCCTCTGGTCTGAAATAATCTTATTTAGCGTTGATGTTCAAAAATGAACCTGGTTGTTAGCGTATGAATTGCTTGTTGGGCCTTTTGAACTGGAATCACATTAGCCCTTTGTAGCTCAGTTAGAAAGTGTGTGTGTGTGCGCGCGTCTGTGCTAGTACAAACATGCAAGTCTAGTGTGCTGGAATGTGTGTGTTAAAAGCAGGGCTTAGTGCATGTCCAGGCCCTGTCTGCCTGCTCCTGTGTAGAGGAATTTTTTTTTTTCCTCTGCATGGGATTTCAAATATGATGTCTGTGTGTGTGTGGTTTGTTTGCTTGTTTGTTTTTGTTTTGGGTTTTTTGTTTTGTTTTGTTTTTTTCCCCAAAAAAAAGTGGGTCAGCTCTGTCGCGCTAATAAAGTTTCCCTCTCTATCATGCGCTTCATGTGACTGCTGCGTCAGAGGGCCCTGGTGGTTCATGCCTACACACATTCACGCACAGACAGAATTAACTATTGTTCCTCATCCTCCCTCGCCTCACAGCCACATCCATGTGGCCACTTTATCACGGGCTAAAATATGTCTGTGTGTAGCACTTCCTTTCCAGCGTTTCTAGCCTTCCTGCTGGCTGAGTTATGCCACTTCCGTTGCCTTAATCTTAGTTTTGGGTTTTATTAGATAGACTTGTAGAACGTAGGCAAGTTTCAGTAATCAGATGTATGATATACTGAATTATTCAGCAAGTACAGTTTCTATAACTGACATTGCAAACTGTTGTGACTTGACCATGTTGGTTCTTGGGGTCTGTCTGTGCGTCACAAGCTTGTAATGCTTTATTCATAGAGTCACAGAGCACACATTTGTTAGAGAGTTGGACGAAACTCCGCTGGATATTCGTTTTTGCTCAGCAGACGAGTAGATTCAACAGCCGGCGTAATAATGAAAACTGCTCGTCATTAACGTTTTCATTTGTATGTTTCACTTGCTATGCTCCAACGTAACACACTTCACAGTGGTGCGATGCACGTTAATGCTGAAACTACAGAGCACGGCTCCAAACCCCGCCACCTGCTGCACTACACACACGGGCCGAGGCGCTATGTGCCTGACAGCAGAACATGTTTTCACTAGGCACGTTCATCAGCGTGAACAAATGACAGATTATCAGATGAACCTTCTCTCATCTTATTTTCCTGTATGTGGAAAATACGGACAAACCCAAGCCGTGCAAAGCCGTCATTTAGCACAAAAGAACATCACATCTCATAACTGAAATGTTGGCCTGCTTTTCCCTTAGTCAGTAGTAATGCAGTTGTCTAGCTAACCAGCTCACCATGCATTATTACCTCAACACGTTTCACCTAAACAGGAAGGGTAATTACAGAACTACAGCACTGTGGACACCACGATTAAAAGTTTAGATGATTATCCTGATAAGAAATTTTAATACCTGCAGGTCTAGTGGAAAAAAAAAATTGACTTTTAAAATTGATTTTTATTTATTTATTTTTTTCCCCCCTCTCTTAAGTGTCAGTAATTCTCCACCTTTTCTCTTTTGTGTGTGAATTCTCGGCTTGGGGTCTGCAGCCATAGGAGCCGCTGCTGTTTACTTCTGAAATCGTCCTTATCTGCTTATCGTCAGTGGAAACCAAGGAGACTGTTCACAAAGCTCATTATGCCAGCAGGCTTTCATGTCTGGGTAGGGGGGGGGTGTAAGGGGGATCGGTTGTGAGAGAGTGTGTGTGTGTGTGTGTGTGTGTGAGCGTATTTCTTCTTCTCAGTCTCCGCCTCTTCATGTGATGCCAGTCACATGATTTCCAGGCACCCGGTACAGTAAATCAGAATCAGATTTTATTTTTAACCGCTCTAAATCCTGCTCGTGCTGATGGGTAGCAGAGCCAGTCGCTAACAGAGAAGCCTGCACACCTCTCTCTGTCTCTCTCTGTCTCTCTCTCTCCCCCTCATTTCTCCTTGAAGCCTGTGCACATCCTCCACCAGGACAGATATTATTCACAGTCTTGTCCGTTAGCTCTGCTGTCGTTGGTTGCAGATGAAAGCTAGCCCTCTCCTGTGATCGGCTTCGTTTCACCACTTTGACTCTGCTTATTACAAGCATTTTTCCTTCTCTTTTCCCCCCACTCTCTCTCCCACCTGGGCCTTTCCTTCAACAGGATTAGTCTGCAGCACTACGATTGAGGAAGTGGGCCCTGCCAGTCATATTACATAAGTCTCATAGCTCAGCTTGAGACGACTATAGGGGCTTTGTTCACCGATCCCCTCCCCTACTTCCCCTCCTGGTGGGCCACATGCTAATGCTCCATTCAGAGAGACTGTGTGCTCCGAACAGGCCCGGCTCTGTGGTGAGAGAGCAGAAATACGCGCATCATTACCCTGCAAAATGGCATCTCACTCGCGCCTTTAAGCGCAGACATGTGCACTCAGAGATTGAAGAAAGAGCAGGAATGTAAAGCCTGCCAGATTTTCTTGTGCATGCAGCGTGCAGAAATGGAGGGCAGAGGAGATTTTTGGCTGTGAGTCATCATGCAATAAAATATCAGACCATATGGACATCAGCAGATAATCAGACTGAAATCAGCATACTGTTATTGTCTTGATTATTAGGATTTTGCTGAAGGTTCTTAGCCTGTGTTATGGAAAGTTGGAGACAGTTGGAACAGCACATGTTTGCTGTGCAGTTTGTCCTGCTAACTGAAGGCAAATTAATAGCTGAATTTTTCTGTTTGGCTTTCTCTTATTCATGGCCGAGCAATATGATATTATATCGATAACACGACAAACTATGCATTACCAGCTGTACATTTCCGACATATCTCTGTTACAGCAGTATCTTTTTGCAACATTTTTTAGGCTATAAACTGAAAGCCTGTTTGATGTTAACAGGTTTGTACTGCATCCCAAAGTGGTTTATTTGCCTGTAACAGCACATCCTGAAGTGGTTTATTCTGCTTATACCACAGTGACTTGCCAATGATCGCAATTTTTTAACTCGTTAACGAGTGACGTGTCTTATTGTTCAACTTTTTATAGTTATATTTAATGTTGTGAAACATCCATGAGACAAGTTCCTGTTATCACTTGCGTTATAGCAGCTATCATTTCCCCAGCAGCATCTTGTTGTTGTTCTCTCTTGAAGTCAATAAGCCGAAAAAGCAGTCTGTCATGTTACTAAGATACAGGAAAGCACAAACTTCTCTGTCCTTTCTCGTAGCAGGCAAAGCACTGACACTGGACATTCCTTTATATCAACCTTTATGTTAACGAGTAGCCTATGCTTTTTCCTTTGGTAAATAATGACAAGTTTTGATTAATCTGTTTATTATTAGCTTTAGATTATGTGGATTATCCGTCATTGTCCCTGTGAATGATGACGTATTAGAACAAGCACATTAATCCTGTGATTTGAATTGCAGCTGGAACTGCTTTCATGGAAAATTAATCAGCAGCTTCTGACCAATCAGAACAGAGAATTGAACAGCGCTTTGATGGCAAACCTATATACATACAGAGATCATGTATCTTAGAAAAATCTTCAAATATCATTATATTTTTTTGCTGTATACCACAGCGCAGTTGAATTCTCAAATCGGACAGTAGTTCCAGCTGTAACATGAACGATAGGTGAATATTAATGCACCAGTTCTAATACCTTACCGTTTCCATAGTAACAGCTCATACACTTGTATGCCAGACGCGCCACATAATCTACAGCTAATAATAAACAGATTTTTAAAAAACCGTGTTAACAAAGTAAAACATGTAATCATAACAGGAACCAACTTGTTTCCAGGATGTTCCCCAGCATTAAATCTAATGATAAACCATTAGAATGTGTGACGTGCCATTCATTAATAAATTAAACATTGTAATCATTGGCAAATCGCTGTAGTGTAAGCGGAATAACACACACCAGACAGTGCAGTTAAGAGAAAAGACTTCCCTTCGGGGCGGTAATGGCACTCTGCTTCGTGTCCGGCTTCATCACACCACCCCAGCATGCATTATTCTCGTATAACCACACAGTCCATCACGTGTTATTCCTTACGTATCACACACACCTACTATACTAAGTGTTAGCTCCGGATGGTTCTGTCAGTGCAACAGTGAGCACCTCATCCACAGTTGTTCAGGTGTTCGCATAAGCAGGAATAGGAGGAGCGCACCCTTGCTGTATAATTCTGCTAATTAAATGCAGGGATGTAGGATGGCGGCTGAACTCTGGAACCATTTTGAAGCCAGCCCTTTTTCTATAGTCTGGCTTTTGCACGTCTTTAAAGTTCTGGCAGTGGAGAGCCAGCTCTTAAGATCCTAATCCAAAAGAATGAGATCACTATTCCATTCATCACCGTGGCATCTGATTGGCTGTGATACAAACATATTACCCCAGACCATCCTGAGGTCACCTTTGCACAACGAATAACAGCACCCTTGATGTGGTCTGTACGTGTCCAGAGAGATTATAAAGGGGAAAAAAAGGAGGTGCTTAAATGAAGCTGTAGAGCTTTCCAGGTAGAGGTCTGTTTCCTTGTGTAGGAATTGATTCATCAGCCACATTGACTCAAAAGCACCCCTCGTTTTAGTACTGCATGTTTTTTTTTGTTTTTTTTTAACCCCCCCTTCCCTGTTCCTGACCAAATAACAGAATGAGGATGAGTGTTATTTAGTGAAGACAAATTCAGCTCACATTGAAAGGAATGTGATGTCAGGAAAATGAAGCTCATTCTCATGCTCCGTTCAAGTCTTTGGCCAGCGTTTGTCCTTATTCTGCTCTTCCTCCCACACATGTAACGGGAGGGAGAAGCACTCCGACATAATCTTTTTAAGGCCACGGTGGCCACTGTGACGGATGGCTGCTGCTTCATCACAGCTCCCGAAGGTCAGGATTTGTACAGAATGTCTGGATGTGCCGTGCATGTGGAGCAGCGAAGGGCTTTTCTTTTTAAAAGACTCGAGCCAACTTCCCCCTCATGCATGTTGTGCGTTTAGAATAACTCACTATAAATTTGGAAGCCAGCTTTGCAGTGATTTGTGTGGATGTGTGATGACTCATGGTGGTGAAGGCGTGCTTGCTTTCTTACGGATGCACTGCTGATGGGTTTTAGATGCTTCCATCAGTTCTGGACACTTGAACTTCTTCCTGCTGGTTACTAGAACATTCAGCATCAAACCCAACTAGAGCATGACAAAATTCTGTCCACCATCAAACAAGGGCTGAATAAATCCTGACGCTACTAATGATGACACCTGTAAGAGGTTTTTGGGCATGTACTGCTTTTTTTTTGTTTGTTTGTTTTTTTTTTGGTTTTTTTGCAGTGATAGTAGTATTTCTTGCAGTTCTTCTCAGAATACAAACAATTTTGTAGAAAGAATGACACCAGTAAGTGCTAATCTTCCTCCCTGTTCAAACTGACGTGTCTGTGTTGGTTAAAACGCCCATGTTTACATTCCAAACATTATAAAATATTCAGCTAGAATTCGTAAAGCTCAAATTGCATTAAATTTATTGTTGCAAAGGTCCAAATAAGCAGCTGGCATGGCTGAATGGTGACAACAGTTACCGCTGAATACGTAACTGTTAATGATTAGATCATGGCTATAAATAAGGCAGTTTGAAGCAATTATTTTGTTTTTCACGTTGCTACTTTTGACAACCGCTATGAACTCTGCCTGTTTCTAGCTTGCATACTTCTATTTTCAACAAATTAGTCATTTAAACCACCATGACCAGGATGAAGCAGTTACTAAAGACGACCATGGACCGTTTGTCCCGGAACGCTTCATATCTGACCGCCTGTATTAAAGTAAAAGTCTCTCATTATTATTTGTCCCACTCTTCATACTTGTACACATCTGTTTTGAACTCGAAGCGGGAGGAATAAGTGCGCACGTCCCCATCCATTCGTCTTTCTGTTCCGTTTCCGTCAAAACGTCCCTTTCTGACCTCTCCAGCTCTCTCTGGCCAGACGAGCTGCCTTTAATATAAACACAAAACGTACATTTAAAAAAAAGCATGTGACTACAGAAGCTGCAAAGGCTCATGTTTATTTCAAAGCTAGAGCTGATGAAATATGCAGAGTTTTTTCAGTACGCTATAATGATAAGCTTAGTATGTTCCGTGTTCTCGGTTTGGATTATTATAATGTATAAATTAATGTTTATATATAATTTAAATTTGCGCTTTCGCTCTCCTCCCAAGCCAAGTGAACAGCTGGAACATAAAGATTGTCCAGTGTGGCCTTTCGGACTCAAGTCTAAACAAAACTAAACAAGGTCAGCAAGAAGAAATATAAAACATGACAGCAACCCTCAGTAAGATGAACATAGACCCAGGCTGAATGTTTACACGTGCTCGGTGTATATAGGTTATCTGTGGTTGTAATGTAGCGCTGTGCCAATAACCAAAGAACTGAATGTCTCCACATAAAACTAGTGATCAGTCACTGCAGTTAAGCACCACCCCAATAGTTTATTGTCGTAATTATGGTTTTACTAGTGCATTGTTCTGCGGGCTGATACGCCAACGCAAGATTTATCTTACGTGTACTGTCATCCTGCTAGTCTTTATTTGTTTTTATATAGAGGATCATAAATCATCCTTTGTCAAGCAGCAATTTTGAGCACAACTTCAAGAACATTCTATGAAAGCCAAACAAATCTTTAAAAATGATGTCTGAGACTCGCGCAGCTATCTCGGTCTCTAACTACTGTAATAATGTACCACCGTGTCGCATTTGATATAATCCAGTGGTTGCTTATTACAGAGAAGTCCGGTAAACCGCGAACCATCCCACCCCGGAACAAATGAGAATTTTTGTTCTAAACGAACTTAAAAGAAGCCCTCCCATTGTGACTCGTGGTAGACATGGTTTTTGTACGCTTCACTGTTGTGTACGCTTCTCCGACACACTGATTAAAGAACATGTAGAGCTTTAGAGGCATCACATTGTTTTTCGTAGGAGCTCTTTCAGCTCCGTGTGCACACAGTAATTGGATTCTTTGTAAATGCAATGTTTTATCCCCTCTTTTTGACAATGGAAGGACTTATTCTGTCTTTGCTGTGTGAAGTGTCAGATGCTGCAATTTGAAGGAAAAGAACAGCTGCATGAGTGTTTGCTGTGCGGGAGAAGTGTTCGATTAAAAACCAAAGCTGATAAATTCCATGCAGATTTATACCTTTTCACCTATTTATGCTTCAAAATAACTTTAGGACTTTAAGCTAGCTGGTGTATTTTTCTTCCAGGAATGTGAAGCAGCATTTATATGCTAATGCCGGTGTGTTGTGGGTTTTTTATGCTTGCATGGAGGACTGTGTAGCTCTGTCCTGTTCTCCTCTCCTGCTGATCTTTCCACACAGATCTCATCTCCTCATCCCCTTCATTCCTGTGTGACGTTTGGGTTTTTCCCCTGGCCCTTTTCTCTCTCGCTCTCTGTCCTGTGTTCTCTCTCTCTCTCTCTCCCCTTCTCTCTGCCCTGGCTCGGTCTGGATCATGATGACTGTGCTGTTTTTAGTGTTGTTGCAGCTGAGATAAATGTAGCGTCACAGGGCTAGAAGAGCAAGAACCCGAAAAAGAGCCTTAAAATCCCTGACCTCCCTTACAGATAACAAAGGAGCATCTTGGGAACATGTCCGTATGAAAATAATGCTCAGGAATAATGGCGATATTTAAGGTGTACTTAATTGCGTTACACAATTTCTCTTCATCGGGGGTCTGTTTTAGGTAAAAGCATATTTGAAAGAGAGGAGTTCTCCTTGTTTCTGACATTAATGCCTGCAATAATGGCCCTGTTTTTGATTGCTTGTGTCAGTCAGGCTCTGGTTTCAGGAAACTGTGCACTTAACATATTTTCCAGTAATCCGAATGGCCATGAAGGGGCCGGGAGTCGGGCTGAACAGACCTGTAAGACAGGGGTCTAACCCGCTGTGGCCTGTTTCGGCTCAACCCTCCCGCACCAGGCAGAGCACTGCGACCTTGGTATCGAGTGTCCCTTGCCTGGTAGCAAGCCAATAGCACTCCTGGGATGGCGTGTCCTTGTTTGCGATCCCATGGCGCGTCCGCATACCACACGCTCCTCTCATTAGAGGTGCTGACCTTTGCTTTCTGCACTAATTCAGTGGGGAAAACTCGGAATTGACTTGGACCAGAAGTGCTTATTTCCAGTATCCTCTTGCCTGTTGCATAAACAAGTGTTGAACGTGATATGAAGCAGGCCACGTCTCTCTCTCTCTCTCCTCTGCCAGCCATCACACTAATGGCCCAACGTTGTCCAGCAGTCACCGACCTTTACGCTGACCTTTTTGGGCAAAATGCATCCAGCTCTCTTATTCATACTCCACGTAATGAAATAAGTCTTGTTTATGTTCTCTCAATCTGGATCCTTTCATTAGTACCTTGTAAGGTTGAGATATAGGGACTGGTGACCTGAGTAACCATTTTAGGGAACTGGACCTGTCCCACATGTTATGCTGTTTGTATGTTGCTAGCCTTTCTTAATTATTTATCTTCTTTTGTTCTAGATGCAAACAAAAGTCTAAGAGTAGCTATACTAAGGTTTTGGACATAGCCATCGCTTTGCACACACAGCCAGTGCTACTTTAGAATTTTACAATGATAGTTCCCATGTTAATGCATATTATATCCATATTACTGGGCTAATCAATCCCCATTGCTTTTCGAGTGTGTGTAATTTATTCTCTCAATTCAGTTTCATAAAGTGATAACTTTTGGAAGACTCCAATTAAGGTGTATGTGTATCAGAGTTTGGGTTGTGATTTTTTTTTTTTGTTTATACCATCCCACAATGTTTCATTGTCCTCTGTTGCGTTTCACTACAGTATTAAAGCTCTACTTCTGAAAAAGCATTTCTGTTGGTATAAAAGCTTTTGTTGTGGCTCTGTTTTGAGCTGAGCTGAAATGCAGGCTCTCAGTTTTACCGGATCCAGGTGGCTCTCCATTGCTGAGCTTTTCCCTGCTGGTGGCTTTGAAAGCCTCCAACTGGCTAGCCGGATCTGCACAGAATGGGTCTGAGCTTGTACATTGTGCAGGGAATTCATATTTGGAATTTTTTTTTCCGCTTCCTACTCACTCTTGTTCTTGCCACTGAAAGGTTTGGCATTTTGTTTGCTTTACCTAAGCCCTGAATGAGCTCATTTTTGCTGTCACCTTGATACCTGAAGGGTTTTTTGGCATGATTTCAGTCAGACAGATTGTGCTGTAGTGTTGGTTTGTGATTACTGACCTGTCTTTGTTAGTCGTGCTCACATGCACACCTCAGAAGCTGTAACAGCACCACAGTTTGCTTGGAACAGTTTGGGTAGCTTTATATGAAGTCCTTGAGGAAAGGATCTAGATCTTTTGGATATGTTTTTTGGTCAGCTGCGAATAGAGAAGAAGTCACAGTACCGCTGCGTGTCCGTTTTCTGTGCCAGAGCCAAGCAGCGGCCATCAGCCAGCCAGGAGAACAGACGAGGTGGCAGATGGGGCCTCCTCAGACTTTAACCCTTCCCACGCCACACATGCCCCATCTGTCCACTCAAGCAGGCTCAGGCCTCCATCTCACTCCTGCTCTTTCATGCTGTATTCCCATCCACCACAACAACTCATGAACTCACGGGGTCTTTGATTGCCTACTGGCCATCAGGGGACATATGTTCTTCTCCAAATGAGGAAGTTCAGCATCCACTCCTATAGTCTGTCGCTCCTCCTCTTATACATCCTGTATTGGGATGGCTAGTTTAAACAGTGTCGTGTGATATGCCGTAGTCGTCTGTGAGCCACCTCGGTCACCTGACCTGTGTCTGTCTGTAAACGGCAAGGCACCACCTTTTTACACAACAAGGGCAAATAAAACGTTCACCGGTGAACACCTGCTGTGTGTACACAGTGGGCTTTTAGTTACTCATTTAAAGCCGGAACAGTGACTCGTTTGTATGAATATGCCTACTTCCTCGGAGTACCTTTGAGCCACATCTTTAATTAAAAACTGATCAATCTCTCTGAGAAAACTTTATGGATGGTTCCCCTTTTCGATTTGCTCATAGCTCTTAAAATAAAAGCTTCCAGATGCAGCTAATGCATGTTTGCAGCCTCGTTGTCGTTCATTCCGATAACTGGTCAAAATCCCCTGACTGACACTAGGTTTACATAATGCTGAACCCAGGTTTAAGCATGCCTGTATGTGGCCTGCATTCTAGAGCTTCCCATTCCAAACCGCCTTTGTGTTTTCACCTCAAGTTTAGTCTTGTTTCCCCACAAGTCTCCTAAGAATAGGTCACAGTTATGTCATCTGTTTTTGGAGACAATGCCTGGCAAGATTCCTTACCCTCTGGTTTGAGCCCCGGTCATCCCTGTGGCCCAGTCAAACCTAAGTAAGCCTGGAGAAAAAGACTGAATCAGTGTTGGGAAGGAGTCAGCTCAGAGATCTTTTCAGCTTAGGTTTATTATGCAGGGTTGGGCTTTTTTACAGCTATAAAAGAGAGCTCTGTGTGCTATAGGTCGCAACAGCCTGACATTTGTCCTGAAAGGAGGTCCAGGGGTTTGGCCAAGTGTCGCATTGCCCTCCCTTCCTTTCCCCTCCTTCTCTGTCCTCCACTTGGTCAGGGGGGCAGGGTGACTCTCTCTCCACTTCAGCATTGTGCTGCTCTCTTTCTCATTTTGCTCCTGCAGAGTTTAGGCCATTTTCCCGACCTCTGTCCGGGTATGTTGACCTCTTAATGCTAGTCAAAGAAAACTCCTCCTCTGCTATTCTTCAGCAGAGGTCACAATAGCTTGGGTTAATTTTAAACCCAGCTGCAGTGAGGCTAAAACCGGTCATCCTGCTACTGATTACATCATTTGTGTGACTGATGACTTGCTCCTTTCTGGAGCATGGAAAGACCTGGAATCTGAGTCTCTCCAGGACCAGTGGCTTATGGAGGCCTCAGATTGAAGGCTTTCTCTTTGTAAGGTTTACTTTGCAGATTAAGTTGTGTGCTCCTACACAGCAGAGTTTGCCAGTCTTGGACAGAGTTGGGTGCTGAAAGTGGAACTTGACCAACTGGAATGTTTGTGTGTACTTAGCAAGGTTTTTTAAGTGGAATTGGACACCTGGCTTTGAAAGCCCTTTGGCGGGGGCTTATTTTTGCTGTGGTGGGCCAAAGCTTGCCATACGTTTCGTGAAGATGGTAGTTAAACCATGGCTATATGTGGAAGTGGTGCTCTGTGTGTCAGAGTAGCCAAGATTTGATGGATTGCACCGCTCTCTCTATTTCTGTCGGTCTGAGAGAATACACTTAGCCAAAATGACAGGTTCCTGATGCTGTCCAGAGTGCCGTCAGATCAGGGCGCACTCTACGTTGAGCTTGCTTGTCACGGTGGTACCCTGGAGTGAGTTTCAACTCTCCAAAGCCTCATTTATCATTTTTCACACTTGGCATTCAGATTGTCTCCCACTCTCATTACCGTCAGCATGCTTCCAGTCAACATCAACGTGGAGGCCGAGAGCACTTCTGCTGCCCTCCGTCATTGCCTCTGCCGAACACCAGCATACAGGAGCTGTAGCAGAGCAGCCTTCCAGGCATCCGCATGTGGCCTGTCTGTGAATGTGTGTGTGTTTCCATTGAGAAGGCACTAATGGTGTTTCTGAATCTCTCCTTCTCTCTCTCTCTCTCCCCAGGGTGGGAGCATTATCTTTCCTGACTGTAAGAAGTCCATTATTTACTGAGCACTGAGCCCATCCTAAGACAATGTTCCATTAGATTGCATCAGCCAGATTTATTGCGCTCTCTCTCTCTCTCTATCTCTATCTCTCTCTCTCTATTTCTCTGCTGTTAGCTGGCCTGCAGCATGGTGAGACAGAATGAGACCAGGCGAGAGGCCTGTGCACTCGTGTAAGAGAGAGATGGAGGTTTGAAGAGGTTGCAGTGTGTGTTCTGAGGCCTGTGGAGGAGAGGATGAGTTGCTGTTGTTGGTGTTAGATAAGAAGTTCATCTGAGCGGTATATTTGAATCCAAAGGCCAGTATGAGCTCTGCAGTCTTAATGCAGTTTCGCTCATGCTCTCGCTGTCTGAATATCAGAATGCATTTTTCTTCATTGCTGTGACCTCCCTCTGAGTGAAACGGCTTCACCATTTTTCCTCAGTGGCAGATGGTGGTGTAGGGGAGTGGAAGTGAAAAATGAAACAATACTGTTTGGTTAATATTTTTTTAAGAATTAAATCTTTTTTTTTTTTTCTTCTTTTTTCTCTTCCCTTGCCCACAAGCATGTGACGGTCAAAAAACAGAAAATGTTTACAGGTGGGCAGTTTCTCACAGTTTATAGAAAAGAAAGAACGTTGCCTTTTAAGTGGTTGTGTATATTGGGCATGAACAACATTTAAAAATTCCATTTTGACTTCAATTTCTCTTTCAGATCGATGCATCATTTAGAAGCCCTACATCCACATTGAGTTTGAGTGTTTTTCATGTCTTAAAAACCTAAGTGTTTTTTTTGACTGATGGTACTCTTAGTCTGTGACCTAATCAGCCATGATGTGGTATGATGTTGATACTGGAGTCTATCCATGATCCGTGAACTCAGCAGTGCCATGGTATAAGAATTACATAATATAGGTTTAGTGATCGCGCTAAGCTAATATGAGGTTAGACCTGCAGATCAGCATAGAGCTCAGCACCTCGGCCCCCGACTCACATTCCACTCGGCTCTGAGGTGCTCATAAATGTGAAAGTTGCGCTGCTGTTGTAGAGGAGCAGGGCACGACGAGAGAGTGAGTGTGGAGGTGCTAAAGCAAAAGCCTAAACTGTCTCGACACATTCTGCACCTTCTCACATGGTCGCTTCTTGCTTCAAATCTGAATCCAATCCTCTTTTCTCCCTTCCACTCCCTCTGAATGTATGTTTTGCTCTTATGACTCACTCTCTCTTATTGCGTCTCCTTTTCATGCTTTGCATCCACCTTGTTCATTTGTTTTCTTTCATCTTGCATTATATAGTTGTGTAGCATCTAATTCTGCCTCTAGCGCTTTCCTACATGGCGTTCTTTCTTTGTCTCTCATCCTTTTCTTCGCAGCTTTTCCGAGCACCATTGAAGCGTCAGTGAAATGGCTCCAGTGTAATGTAGGCTTTCTTCCTGTGCCAGAGCTCTTGCTGCACTCGACCACAGTGCTGATGAAGCTGAAAGGCCCTGTCCATTAAAAGGCATGAGCTTGCATTGTGAATATTTCCACTCCGGCACCCTACACACGCCGCACTGAGAGCGGGAGGGATGATGGGTGGAAAGAGAAAGTGAGAATGAGGGAGAGAGACGTGCCCATTGTGCACAAATCCCCTCCTCACCTTCACCCCTCCATCCACTGCTGAGCTCAGCCGACACCACGGGTGAGAGAGCGGCGACCTGTTCATAATGCCGCTCGTGTTGATCTTCATGCGGGATGCATTCCTAATGAATAGATGTGCTGATTAAAGCACATCAGCCTCCATCATTACGCCAGGTTTAAGGGGTTCAAGGGAGATCGAGACTTGTCAGCATACGAGAGCTTAATGCGCTTCTCCATGTAAGACGGAGCAAGGGTCTGCAATTGCTGGAAATTAAAAGGAATAAAAAATGTACATGTAGCAAACCCTGAAGCTTTGACGTTACCATTTAAGTCAACCTGTGGAGCGTTCTCGAGGCAAGTTCCTGTTATCCTATGTTTATAGCGGCTATGAACCTCACTAACCTCTCTCTTGTTACCTTTTAATGTTAATTAGACAATAAAACACAGTTTGTCATGTTACAGAAAAGCTGCAAAGCGTAAAAAACCTCTGGTCTCGGAAAATGGGGGAAAAAATTAAAAGATTTTGTCCGGCAACATCCTAACAATCAGGACAAGGAGATGTTTCTGCATACTGGCTAATCCTGCTCCTGCTGTTGCACTAGTCTTCAGTCGTGTTTTGCATTTCATTACAGCTAGTTTCTGCAAAGTCATGCTAAAACTGATGATAATACCCATTCTATAGTCAAACCTCATGTGAATCAAATTCCACTGGCAAAGAGCCAACTCATTCGAACATGAAATGAAATGTAATTTGTTTCTGAAAATAATTGCTTTGCGCAGAGTTTTTCTAGGTGCAGTTTAACCCACTGAATTTGCAAACCTCGAAAGCGTGATCCAAGGAAACATGAAGACCAGCTACGTGCGCTCTGCTTTCTGGAGGGGGGGAAAAAAAGGAACTGTTAATGAGAGAGTAGCAGCCACACCGGAAATCCATCTCCTCACTGTTTTCCTGTTGTTCGTTGATGTGAAGAAGCAAGCTAACCTTGCTACTACATTTCCTTCCAAAATCACATGACACCAGGACCGCCCATAATCTGCTGGCGAGGTGAACGTGTGGTCCGACTGCTGCTTTACACAACTCTCAGTAATGTCATCTGCGATTGCTTTGAGGCTGTAAATGCCTGAAAAAATTTCAGTGGGAGCTCTGTGTGTGTGTGTGTGTGCGCGCGCGAGTGCGCACTGGGTTTGAGGTTTGAGGTTGTTTTACCTAATCACATGTACTGGTGAGCAGATCAGCAGGTCCCCACAGCCAGGCTGAAAGGCGTTTCGGCTTGTTGTTCTGATCCCGCGTAGCACGCATCTGTGTTTCTCACTACCTTCTTGATGCCTCCATTCCTTACGCGTACCTCTTGCCCTAGTTTTTCTAAAGCGTTTCTCTTTATGTATTTGTTTTAGGGGGAAAAATGTATTTCATCATGGCCGCCGTCGTGCTTTCATTCTTCTTCCTCAGAGACTATTTTGAACGCTGCTGTTTATATTACGGCAGAATTGTGCAAGGTATTTATAAATGTGATCTGTTAGTGGAGATATTGCTCTCTCTGCCCTTCTCGCTCTCGCTCTCTATCTCTATCCATCTCTCTGCCGCTGTTTACAGTAATCGGCCCAGGCTGCGCCACTCACCATTTGCAGTTACCTTGGCAACGGCCTAGTGGACTACATGGATAGCGCGCGAGGCACAGGAGCAAACAGCGGCGTGCTACGTGATGGGGGATGAGATGAGCTGGATCTGCTATTCACCTGCCCCTGCTGAGACACACACACACACACACACACACACACACACACACACACACAGTTACATATGCAGAGGTACAGCTCGTCTCCCCTGAGCCAAGCCCAGATAATCTGCTCGAGCTCCCAGTTGAATGCATTTGCACCTGTTTCTCAGCCTTGGTTCCCAATCCCACTGACTAATACATCACAGAGAGGGAAGTGCTAACATGTGGCCTGGCTGATTGTGGAAAGATGACACAGGGGTGGGTGGGGATATGACATGCTGGTCTTCGAATTTCCCATTTGAAATTGTACTATTTGGGAAGTGAATGTAGAGAAAATGGTAGTGTCACGCTGACAACCTTTTTATTATCATCTATAGTGGTAATAATAATAGAAAGTTAACTGTTTAGGACTATGAAGCATTGATTTTTTTTTTTTTATTGATTTTTGACCAGGGGTTAAACAATATGATATTTCTGTACTGATTGTTAAAATATTGAATAACATCTAGGCATTTAGTTTGCATGATGAAAGAGACGAAAGAGAGCTCTCGACAAAGTTCTGGCAAAATTCAGATTTAAATCTCACAGCTACCATGCCACTCGTCCGAAAGTCACCGATAAGAGGACAACAGAGAATTACGTGAGACTCACAGGACAGCTACTGATACGTTAGTGGTAATTGTAAAACGGAAATGAAACATGCTAATAGACAGATGAAAAGATGCTCATTACCCCATGCTCAGTTTGAAGATGTTTGTTTACGCGAGCCTGTCATCGGGACCAGCCCCGGATCACGCCGCCTGATGACGTAAGCGAGCTATCATTAGAGGATCTTTATCGTATAATCTGACATTTAGAACCAATTACTGTTATAGAATTATTGGGATCATCTCGTTCAAGTAATAATCCTTAAAGGCTGCCTAAATCACAAAGTGTAAAACCAGCTTAAAAGGTTGCAAATTTCACTCCCAGGACTGCCACTGTTGGGCTTTTTGGCATGACTCTTAACCCTGAACTGCTCAGCTCTTTGCTTGGATTGTGTCCTAATCTTAAGTCACCTTGTGTAAATATACCTGCCAAATAAATAAATGTGACATGAGAATTTGTCTGGCTCAGCAGCATTAAATAAACATTGTCCTGTTTGTACGGAAAAGGATTTAATAGTCTGTCTAGTGATGTCAAAATCAGCTAAATAATCATATTTGGTCACCTGATGTGACAGATTTAAGACCGTGTGATAGGACACCGGTGTTATTAGCCGTTCCTTTTCTCCAGTTGTGTTAGTTTGTGGTGCCTCTTGTCCTTTCCCTGACACTGTAGTGCAATAATGCGTGGGCTGAATGAGAGTAGCTCAGCTGAAGTGGTCATTTGTCTAATCCCATGGTTCTCAAGCTGCCGTGAGCGGGACCGATGCACAGAGAACGAATGAAAGGCCCTGTGTTCTCAGTACAGGGATTTCCACCTCCTTCAGCGGAGCACTTGGGTTTTTCCAGAGATCTGGCCATTAGCATGTCCTGAGACCTTCAGCCTTTCAGCCATGACTGACATGCAGCACTGCAGAAGGGGGAAAGTACCTCAGATTCCAGCAAGCTAATCAGCGTCTCGCAAAAACACGTGCCAAAAAACATCACAGCTTACAAAGTGTGATGGGAAATATGCACACTGGTTTAATCAGAGGTGTGGGCAGTAGTTGATACTTGTGCTGCCGATCAGATACCACTGGAATGAATGGACTGCACCAGATTGAGGTCAAACAGGGGCATAAACAGCGCCATGCCGACCAGCGGACCAGTAAATAACGTGCATGTCTGTGCGACAGCTGGGGAAAGGAAACGTTTCTACTTATTATGAAGCTGTGGGTTATTTGACTTGTGATGACTCGATGTTTGACCAGTCGATGGCCTGCCTTATTTCTGGCTCCACCCAGATTTTGCCCGTTTCTGCCATGTTTGGTGTGTTCTTTAGTTCTGCCCTGTCAGGCTAGTGTAGCTAACGCGGTTTCTCATGACTCGCTGTATAGATCACACATCACGGTAGCTCTGTTGTTCATGGTTCGAGGGCAGGTGTGATTTTCGTGTGAATTTATAACGCTGGGAGGGTTAAGTTTTACGGTATGCACCAGATGTGCTGCCCGTCAGTAAGTTTGAAGGCAGCTGAAGACTTTACAAGGCTAAGAGTGAGGCTGCAGGGAGACATGGCAGCGAGACATGGCAGTGAAAAGGCTGTTGAGCGTGTTGCTGGAGACTCAGGCACTGTTTCCTGCACTTCCTCCTCCGCGGCGCATTTCACACTCGGCAGTAACGTGAGCCTGAATAAATTGTCACACTCACACAGATTAGCTGGCCAGGATGTTATTCTGTGCCGCTTGAAATGCCAGTCACACGCACACTGTGCACTTTTTCTGTCCCTCTCTCACTGCTGTCCTCTCTGTGCGTCTTTCCACGCATCGTCCTCGCCCAGCAGACAGTGTTGCAGCACCGGCTCTGCTGAAGCTCGGCTGTGTACATGGACAGACGGATAAGACACGGGGAGAGTCAGAGCTCGGACATAGGGAGGCCCGATTTACAGCACTATTACTCAGGCTATCTCCGCCACCTCCCACTTCCTTTCTCTTTGCCGCATCTCCGTCTTTATGCGATTATGTTTTTGTAGAATTTTTCATTTGCTGTAGTTTCCTGTATTTTGTCTATGTTTATCTTATTTGATTAAAAATGAAGCATTTTCTTTTTTTAAATACTGTAATCGATCCATGTATTCATGTCACTTTATGAAACATAGCCCAAGTGGCATAGCCATCGCTGCAACGATGCCACATGTTTCCATAGCAACCACTTGGTGTAAGGATTGCAGTACCTCTACTTTCCTGTCCATATTAAGAGTTTCGTATCAGCTTAATTGTTTTAAATCTGACGCTAAATCACCTCTAATGAAGACCTGGTGCTTATTTTTACATGCTGGGGTCTCACTGGTGTCCTCTGCCACACTCAGCTCATGCCTGCGTAGACATTACTGCACTGCTGCCTTCAAAACACCTGGAGCTGGAGCAGGGACTGAGCACTCAGTCTGTGGAGTCTGATGTCACTATAGAGCAAATAGGAATCAGCAGACGCTGTGATGTATTTGACAGACCCCATTTACTATTAGTGAGTAGTATACTTATAAATAATTAAAATAAATCAGTAGGCAATAAATACAGAACATAATGGTTAAGGAAGTCTGTAAATATCTATGGAAATGCTTAGAGCAAACGAAAGAGAGAATCCGTATAAGTTTAAGTTTAAAAAGTTGTTTAAGAATGAGGGGTGATGTAAGTAAATGTACAAACTGATGTACATTTTGTACATTTATCTTTCTACTATCTTTCTACTTACTGGATCTGGTCCACTTTGCTTGGTATGGAGTGATGAGCCATCAGAGGGAGGGATTGTGGGAGGAGACGGCTGGACCGGGCACTGACAGAGGGCACTGAGGCATGGCTCGGGCCGAATCTGCTAAAAATAGATCAGCTTTAGAGAAGTGATGTCATGGGCGAGCGAAGGAGGAGAGGTGTGCCGCGTGGCCTGTAGGACAAAACAGCAGATAAACAGCAGCAACTCGGCCGCTGCGCTTGTCCCAAATCACTACATTTACACACCTGCTCAGAAACTGAAGCTTTGATGAACAGTCCTGTCACTGCGTTTTCACCCGATTCGTTTGTAATTCATTCACAAACCTTTCTGGATACATAGCCAACGGGGCAGTGGTAAAGATCCTGCACTACTGACCAGCAGCTTAGACTAGTACTCCACCAAGCAGGTAGATTCTACACAATTAAAATCATATAGACTTGCACAAAACTTAGCATCCGTGAACTATCTAGAATATCTGGTCATGTGACCTTCCAAGGGCAATACAGACCAATACTTGGAAGATTTCCATATTCTAGTTATGTAATTGACATGCTATTGATATGTTAATTATTGTACCAAACAACACTGGCTAAGGCTAAGAATGCACAGAACTGCTGATACATCCCATTGAGCATGTGATGCAAAAGCTTACATTTACCTAGAAACCATGGACTTGACCTGTATTTGTGAACCGTGGCTAGACGTTGCTTCATGTACACTATGTCATGTTCACAATTCTTTAGGTTTGCGTGCCACTGGAATAAATTGTATGTGGCGTCTCAGCAAGCGCTCACAAAAGCTGCGAGTTGAAGCAGGTCAGCGCAGGTGTGTTGTGGGTTTTCCTGAGTTATTGTTTGGGTTTTGGGTAAAGTCGGCTCCACTTTGTGTGTGGGTGGTTGTGTGTGTGTGTGTGTGTGTGTGTGTGTGTGAAATTCAAGTCAAATTTGTGAGGGTCCAGCAACAAAAAATTAGTTGCTTACAAAATTAAGGAGACTGAATGGCGACAACAGCTACCTTTTAATGCTTAACTATTATTGAATAGTTTATCTGTAAATAAGACACACACATTCAAATTTGTTCTTGTTTCATGTTACCACTTTTGACTAGCAACACGGATCTTGAACTGATGAGAACCTGGAACGCTGCGAGAATAAGTGCATACATCTCTACATCCTGTTTTCATCTTCAGCTTTTTCAAACAAGCCATGTTGCCATTTCGCTAATCAGACCAGAGAGGCTAAAGTCTCTAGTCCTGGAGCTAGTCATCCTGAGCTTTAAATGTATCAAATGTTTATGGTTAGGTCCTTTCAAGTGCAAAACTTGAAGCATTTGTTACTGTTGGCTTGTGTAAACTATAATAAATGCAAGTTTATTATTTTCCAGTGTCTTCAGTTATTACACAGGAATGCCGGGGTAAAGGTGTGTGTGTGTGTGTGTGTGTGCGCGCGTGTGCGTGCGCATGATCAGAGCTGTTGGTCTGCATTTCGTGGGTGTGTAAAGCAGCAGGCAGACGGGTGTTGGGCAGTACCAACAGGAGTGGAGCGGGTGGGGAAGAACAGGGAGTGTCAAAGTCATGGAGAGCAGCTGTTGCTGGAGCAGGTGTTGGCTCTGTTCTGCCCTGCTTCAGCTTTCATGCCCCTGTGAGTGTTCACGCGAGAGCATTCCCCCACAAGGAAAAAAACAGCAGAAAGAGGAGAGAGCAGCAGAAAAACAGCAGCCATTACAAGATCCGTCTGCCCCACTAAGCTCCTTTTTATGTCTCCTTCAGCTGTGCTTACGGAGTTTGTTTTATCTCAGGCTTTAATGTCTCTGAATTGAAACCCGAGGTGGAGAATGTCTCCACAGGCTTAGCGTTTTGCAGTTCCAGTCCCGATTTTTGCCTCAGGCGTCGCCTCAGCTGCTGACACCCTACTCTTCTGCCACAAGCTAATTTAAGGCTGTGGCAAGGCCCTGGCAGCTAGGCCTGTGTGTGTATGCTCGAGTGAGAGGTGTGTGTGTGTGTGTGTGTGTGCGCGTGCACATAGAAAGAGAAGTGGGGTTTAATAGATGTATAGAGCTGGAGTGTGTGCAATGAAGCATGTGGCTGTGATGAGAGGCTTTGGCACTCTAGACTGGCCTTATTATTTTTTCCCCTACTATTTTTTTAAACTCAGTAGGAGGTTTGATGAAGGAAAAATGATATACTAAACAGGCTTTACTTTCAGTGATAGACGCTGACTGTCAAAATATTAGATTTTTTTCGGAAGACTACGTGCTGTTGTGTAGGTGTGAGCAGCTTCACGTCTATTTGTCACTTTTTTTTTCCCTGTGTGTGCCAGCTGTGGGTGTTGAGAACTGGGCTAACTAGAGGTATTGAAGTTACATGAAGTTCCGTAGCTTTTCAACGGCAAAAAGGTTTGAATCTGTAGCGTTCAGTACTTTCAGTACTGCATTTAAATATGCCAAATTGTTATTTTTTTGTTTACAGGCCAATCAAGTGGCTCCAGCGGCAAATAATGCACAGATAAAGAACAGTTTTATGCTCTCACCTTGTGGAAAAAGATAGCTTTAAAGGGAGAGGTTTGGACATAATTTATCTTAGCTTGTTGATGAAGAGACACAACAAAACCAGCATGTAAAACCGCAAAACAGCCAATTCGGGCAACTTGACTTAGGCTGCGTTCACATGAATCCAGCTAGATCTGAAAACTGCATTTTTGTTTAAACCGCTCTCCACCTACACCCCTATACTGCGCATGCTTCGTAAGACGCTTTGGCCTGCGTCATTTCTGTCAGGCGTTTATTTGCTTTCCGTCTCTTTAAATTGATGCAGCAATGTCGAGGAAAAGCACCGAGTGTTTTTAAAAGGACAGACGAAGAGGTGGAGCTGTTGCTGCAGGTAACCCAAGACTATAAAGTTGTTTGTTTTGAGTTTGAGTGGGTCACATGACTAAAAATACGTCATTGTTTCTGAAAATCTCGGTTTTCTCAGTCCACGCTACAATGCGAAAACAGCGTTTTCAAATTTATCGACTTGGGAGAGAGTTTTCGAAAGCCTCCGGAACTTTGAGGAAAAAGATGCGTTTTCAGATTTATCCAGATTAATATGGACGTGGCCTAAGCATCTGGCCGACATCACGAGCTCGACCCATGAAGCTTCTATCTGCTTCTTCACAAATTAGTGGTTTAATATTTACAGAGGCTAATTTTAAAGCGGCATGATGAAATATTGGTGTTTTAACCACAACAAAACGTGTCCTCCTCTGCTCCCTGCACATTTATACACCACTTGAGTGGTGCAGTTTGAGGCCTTACAGTATGGCGCTCTAACGGCATGCTTTATTTTTGTGCATGGTTTTCGGGGGAGAAAATGATAGACAGCTGCGACGTGTCCTGGTTTATCAGCACTTTTTCCTGCTTTGATTTCAGAGCTTTCTCAATGAAACCAAAGAGCTTTATATGCAGAAAGATAAGGAAATTGTAATTTAGCACCAACAGTCTGAATTTTGTGTGTTCAGTGACTTCAGGCTGGGTTTGTATTGTTTTGGTATTGGGGAATTGCAATGCTAACACGTGGTATTTATGTTTTGGGTTGTTTTTATTTGCTTATTTATTTTTTGCTACTGTGACATCCCTAGTGCTAACACATCCTTGCACACCTCCTTTAGTTGGTTAGATATGGCCTCTTTAAACATGAAAGGCAGCTCACTGGTGTTAACACTGCATTCGATTTAAACTCGTGACTCGGAATTTTCAACCTCTGAGTAGGAAAATCCAAAGAAAACACCCCCTCAACTCAGAATTCCTACACAGAAAATCAGGAAGGTCTCCACAACCGTAAGTTCAGCAAGTGATGTCAAATCAACATGGCCGCCCACAGCATCGACGGAGTAGCACTTCTTTACTTTTAAATGGGTGATATTCTCTACGCTAGTGTTTGCTTTAGAGCAATCGACATACAACGTGCATAATCCCGAGTTCCCGATTCCCCACTTCCGAGGTAAGTCGAATGTAGCATAAGAAAAGGATCTGTACCAGTGCCCCTAGTTCCCTGTCCACTATCCTGATCTCAGACCTTCCTGATCCCGTGCTGCTTCACCACGTCTCACCCACAAACAGCAGCTGCTCCATCTGTATCTCTGCTAGCCTTCCAAGACAAAATGGCTTTCTCAGTTGCAACCAGTCCTTACAATCCAATACCTCCGGCAACACGTTGCTTACAAAGCTGAGGACAGATTTTAACGCTTTTCTAGTTGGCCTCCACTCGAATACAGTACAGGAATAGTGATGATATTTTGAAGTGTTCACAATAATGAACACTTGCGGGTGTTAAATTCTATATTAGGGTGTTACTGGCACATGTAACGCTGGCACATTGCTAATCAGTCGTTTATAATTAAGTAGCCGGAGACGAGCAGACGTGACCGTGGTGTCAGTGTGGTGTATTTATTCTTTATATCATAGTGGAAAGGTGACTCAGTTATGTGACTGCTGTTATGGTCATCACCTGCTTTTTTTTTTTTTTTTTTTTTTTTTTTTTTTTTTTCTTCCCCTCTTCTCTCCCCCCCACTCGTTTAATAGCTGGGACAAAATTCCTTACTGGCTCTCACGGCTGAACAGTTTCGCATTTGATGTGTGAAACATGAAACGATTCGTTTTATTTGGTACGTAGTTTTGAAGGTAACGTGCTTCATGGTGCTTTCGACTTGTTCTGAAAACTCTGCCAGCGACTTGCTCACTTCGTCAGGATGTACCACACCAGAAACTTTTTTAGAAAATGACAAAGACTATGAGACTATGAGAGTGTCAAATTTATATCCTCATTTTTTCTCTTAGTCTGTATTCATTGAATCATGCCTCCTGTTGCACTACTGTTTAGTGAGCTGTGTTTAAAATTATGGGAGATTTGTCTTCACTCCATGTACAAGTTGGCAACTGTATTAAAGCGATTGACTAGCTAACCAGCCCATCGCAGAGTTAAATCACTTCAGCTACCTTTAACCTGATTTATGTTTCAAGCCAGCTAGCTGACGCAGCTTCTTTTCATTGTTATCCCGACTCGTAAGAAAAGGCTTCAGAATAACGTCTGACTTTGTTAGTGCAGGAAGTACTCCATGTCCAAGCGTCCATGTACGCTGGCTAAATATACTGCTGTGTGTGCCACATTTGAAATGCTTGTGAGCCATGATTTGTGACTTATTATTTTTTGAAACAGGAAATCAGGGAGTGTTTGTATTGAAGGGTTTGACTGAATTCCGCAACAGCCATTCAGAACACACAGAATCTGAACAGACTTAACAGTGGCTTAGCAAAACAGCTAAATAAGCAGCCAAGAGTTTAAAGAGAGCTCGTTTTCAGCTGTGTAGGATTTTTTCCGCTGCCAGTTTGCCCATCGCCACTTTGGGAACCTCTGCTCTAAGATACCGAACACCACGAACATCACAGCTCGGATTGCTACAGCAGTGAGGACTTCTCACACACACCAATCTGCCTGACAAAGCTCTAAAAAGCATAGTTTTGTATTTCATGGGCCCTTTAAGTATAATATTAATGGTTTCTAGGCAACCAGAACATAGGACTGGGCAGTCACATGTAGTATCGCCTTGCCTGGTGGGCTGTTTGATGAGATTATGACTGTGGAACCGTGTAACACTGTAATACCATGCTGATATGTAAAAAATGTGAGTGTTTTGTACCTGGGCATCTGCATCATGAATTCAGGACGTTGTGCTGGTAGCACTCCAATCTCCTGCTGTAATCTCAACCTGCTGCTGTTCTCCAGACCTGCTACAGAGTGCTGTGCATACAGGATGAAGTGTGTGCGTACAAGTTGCTGTGTGTGGATGGAGGTACATGAACATGTCTGAGACGAAGAGGGACAAAGCTCAGGGCCTGCCAGGCTACACACATACACACGTCCACACACACACGCAGAGAGAGAGAGAGAGAGACACCTGCAGTGTGGCTTGCATTGGTTGCCTAGCAACATGCCTGCGTGTGACCAGGTTTGAGTAGCTTCAACTAGGCTATAGCTTAAAAATAAAACCAGAGAAAGAAAAAGGTATAAGAATAGATCAAGTCTGAAATTGTTGTATGTTCCAATGCACGTAATTAATTTCTGTGCGAAATGTCATGGAAATGACCTTTTACTACACATATACACACACACACACACACACACACACACATGTAATTACACGCACGCATCCTGAGAGTATGAAGGAAAGAAAAGTACACCGAGAGAAAGACGGAGAGCAGAAGAGGGAAATGACAAAGTACGAGGCCTGTCTGATCAGGCCCGTATGCGGGAAGCCATAAAGGCTGAAGCAAAGGAGACAGCACAAGAAAGGAAAAGAGGAGTGCTCGAGAGAGATGGAGGGAGGGGTGAGTGTAGTGAGCGAAGGGGGGGCGGGCAGCGGCGATGACAGTAGCTGGAATGAAAAGGCTTTGTGTGCTTAATAACAGTCCTGGCTCTGAGCCAAGGACTCAGGGAGGATGGGATTAGCCTGAACAATCAGGACTGCAGGATCAAAACAAGGAGGCAGGAACGGCGAGGTCACACAGCTACCATCTGCGCTGCCGCAGTGAGGGGGAGGGGAGAGAGAGAGGGAGAGAGAGAGGGAGAGAGGGCTGGCCGTACACAGGCTGCAATAACGTGGCTGTACACAGCTCTGTTTAACCTACTCACTGCCACATGGCCAATATTCAGCACTCAAACTGAAGAGAGGGCAAGATGGGTACAAAAAGAAGCATTTAAACCTCCAAACATTTCTATAACATTTCTGTACATTTCTACAGCTAGCCAGTGCTCAGCATGCAGAAACGTCAGGATTGGGCTGGGCGATGATAGCAGAGACCATTTCATGCCATGGTATTTCACCAAATTTTCACAATATATTCACAAATACAAAGCAGTGGATCCCAGTTATGAAACGACAAGTTCAGAGTTTTATAACATGTAACCATAAACCGGTAGTTGATACAGAGCGCTGATAGAAAAGATGTCATTCTTTTTTTCTTTTTTTTTGTCTTGGAAAATTGGAAAATTGCTTTTGTGTAAGAGGAATAAAACACTTTGGGACATACAGTTGTAGGAAAATAACAGCACAAGCCATTGTGTTACATAAATATTAATAAAATTATTAAAGCACTAACACTTGATGATGCAGATTGGATTGAACCGCTAGCTTTTTTTTATCAGCAGTCTGAACGGCAGAAATGAAATGTTTTTAGCGCTTACGTGTGGCGATTGTGACGGAACTGTAATGTGTTCAAATATTCTTTTGCTGCTGTAGGTATATGTGCAAAAATGAAGAAAGGTGTTTAGGTGGTATGTAAATGGAGGAGTGTAGAGGTTGGAATAGTACAGGAGTAATCCCTGAATCTTGTTGATGAGCAGGACATTGATTGACAGTTAAGGGCCGTGTGGTGAATTATCTAACCAACAGCGCTAAATCCTTCCTCATACAGTGAAGGGCTTTGGGCTGCTCTGAGTCACTGCAGCTTCAAACAGAAATAACGGCCATGTATCCTGCTTATTATATCCAGCTCTGTTTTTTTTGTTTTTTTTGTGTGTGTGTTTTTGGTTTGCATAGATAAGTGCGCGTGATGTGTATGTGGTGTGTGCGCGCGTATGTGCGCTTTCCTTTGGTAAATTCGAGCATGCATTTCCCCATCGCTGGCCCCTCAGTCACACTCCTCAGTGCTCTGCGGCTGTTGCTTTTGTATGTGTGCTGTGTACAGGCTCTTTTATGCTTCAGCTGAATAGCTCACAGAAGCAAGTGGCCTTCAGTGCTGCGTGCACAGGACACGCAGGTTTTCTCTCATTTTACCTCGCTCTCTGCGTGCCTCCTTCTCTTTGTTCCATGCCTTTTTTTTTCCCCCCCTCAGAATTCTATGAGAAAGTGGAGAAACTGCATTTCTTTTCACTTTTCCCCCGCTATATATTCCTCTCTCTCTCTTTCTCTCTCCCCCTCTTCTCTCTGGCTCCAGCCTGTTTTGAGTGTGTGTGTGTGTGTGTGTGTGTGTGTGTGTGTGTTGGAGGGAGCTAAGTGACAGTGTTGTTTGGCGTTTGTGTGTGTAAGAAGTGTGGGAGGTCCACTCTGTAAACACTCTCAAACAAACTCTTAGCCCAAAGCAAGATTGCTAGGAAACACTAGTGCGCATTTACAACCACACTTTACCGTCCTTGCACACGAATATATTGGAGCCATTGCTTTAGCTTATGAACTCCACCGCACGAAATTAGTGCTGAAAATTATTGACTGAAAACCGAGTGCTGGATTTTTTTTTTTTCCCCCTTTTTAATATTGCCAGTGCGTCCATATGAGAAACATCTCTATTATGCGCAAAGGAAAACTATCGAGGTCCTTAATGAAGCCTTAAATGAAGAGAAGAAAGGAACTGACACACTTTTTTCCCCCCTCTGTTGCTGTCTGTTTGCTTCTTTACTTTTGCTGTGGAGCTGCAAGGCTGCTGTAGCTAACGTGAGAGGGAAGCAGGCAGTTTAGCAGTGTGTAAACTGCATGTTTAAATCATCGCACAGTCAGATTGTTCAGACTTGTTTGTGGTTTCCCGTGCTGAGTGAAGCACTGTAGTCTGGGCTAACTGATTACAAAAATGGCAGAATCACTTTCTTTTTCAATACACATCTCACACAGCAAGCTGCAAACTCCGGCCCAAGGTTTAAACCCTGAATTTGTGCGTTAGAAGGGATTTAGATGGTAATATAATCCCTGTAGGATTTGTATATTAAATACATATCTATTCAGACTGAACGTTTGCCAGAAACTACTTTAATGGTGCATGAAATTTGTGCATAGCTAAATCTGAATGAAAGCTTAGAAATTGAAAAAAGAAAAAGGCAATTAATTGTAGAAGAGGTGTTCAAGTTTGATGGAAAAAGGTATTTTGATTGTGTGTGTATATATATATATATATATATATATATATATATATATATATATATATATATATATGAGAGTTCCTGTCTCCTTTTGTGTATATTCCACAAACAGTTGAAATGTAGAAAGCTCTATACAGATGTGTAGTTTGGGCCGGAAACAAAGCCCAGCCTTTGTCGCGATGCCTTACGTCAGTGTGTTTTGTCTGCGTTTCATTGGATGTGTGCTGCTGTGGATGGGATGGGAGTGGCAGAGAGGCTCAGCTCGGTTTTAGGCGTCTGCCCGGTGATGATGTCATGTGTAATGTTATCCATCCTCCTTTATGAGCTCCTGTGCATTAGCGATCCGCAGTCTGGCCTGCTGTCTCTGCCATCAATAATTCACAGCGTTACCACACACACACACACACACACACACACGCACGTACTGTCTCCCCCATGGAAAGCTTGTAAAGCAAAGCCAGTCATTACGTTGTCTGTTATTTTGTCCGTTCTCCGGCTCTCTCACTCTTCCACACAGTAGGATTAGGATTATATTAAACAAATTCAGTGGAACGGCTCTTCAGACTCTTATGGCTGGAACTGAGAACCGTGCAGTCGGTTGTCCTTATTAAGTGGCTGCAGTATTGATCGTGTGTAATAAGAGCTTTGTTGTGTTGCGATGGAAGGGTGGGGAGACGATCTGATCCTTTCGACTGGTGGGTTTGAAGAGTCGTTTTCTCTCTCTCCTCTGCTCTGGCCTCATCCTTTTGTTTCCTCTTTCCACCCTTTTCCACCAGCATCGATTATAATCACCTCCGGTAAATAAAGGTGTCCAGCTGTGAGGCCTCATCATGTCCGTGACCAGAACGCAGTTTTTACTACAGTGAAAGCCCTGTGCTGTAAACACCACCCAATTAACTAAAGTGCCTGCAAGTTGTACTTAAGAGCTAGTATTTTGTATTTACAGAGTAAAATAAACTAGCACGATATGTGGAGTTAAACATTTGTGGGATTGCTGCCATTTTTTAAATCCCACATATTATTTCTTTCTTTTATGTTTTTCAGTATAAGAGAACTGTACGTTTTAGCATGCTAGTTAGCGCACAACTGGTGAAGTTTGACAGTCATAATAGGTCTGTTAGGCCTTAAATGAATCACACCTCTGTTGGAGATGAGAGAGTGAATATTCAGTGACAGCACGAGCTATTTTTAGTCAGAAATAAAATTATTAAGAGTTTGAATCAGTTACAAATAACTTTGTACGCTAACTGCAGTCTGTCCCCCGCTGTGCCAGGGTTTGTTTTTTTTTTTCTCCCTTCATTGCAATTTTTCTCCAAAGCTTTCAGAAATCAGCTAGACGGCACGATCTCAGCAGGCAGCTTTATATATTAACATTTCATTCGGACGTGTCTGGATGCTTTCCTGCCTCAGAGCCCTAACCGAGCAGGCAGCATTCGTTACATTTCAGAAGCTCTCTTTAAAACTGTTGTCTAACAATGAAGCTTCCTCCTGAACAGAATCACATAAAATTGTGATTATCGCATTAGCACATGGTTGCTAAATACTAATGCCTGTATCTTGGCTGCTCCACTTTGCATAGCTCTTCCTGCTCTCTCCGTGTGTGTGTGTGTGTGTGTGTGTGTGTGTAAGTGCGCATGCTCAGTCCAGGTTCTGGCGCCATTACTGGTGACACAGCAGAAAGTGAGGAGTACAGAGAGAGTAGCACACTCGCTCCAGAGCCCGATGCCGAATGTGGGCTAATGTGGCCTTAAGCAGGCTTGGCTAATAGCTCTCCTCTGCGCTGTGGCAGTAATAACGTGATTTGGCTGAAGCGTTCCCGTTAAACACTCTATTTTTCAGGCCGTCGATACGGCGCTGCCGTGCTGCTGCTCACGCTGGGTTTGTTTAGCGCTCTCCCCATGGTTGATCAATGTGCTGCTTTTTGCTTTCGCCATCCGTCCTTTTTCCCCCTCCCTTCTTTATCTGCGGTGTGGGTGAAAGCTGAGCAGTGGCAGACATCGCCGCTGCCTACTTGCCTTTTCAGGAACACGTTCACTATAACCCTAAGAGTTTTCCTGCTGTGCGCTCAGCTAATTCGCCGAAGCCTCACGTGGTCGGCCGAAGCCTGTTAGCAAAGATTCCGTGAGCGTCACTCTGTTTCCCTGGTCCACCTCTCGGCTTCTGTCCAATTTCTCTTTCTTGCCCCCACCGCAGCCTCCACACTGCCGCACTCTCAACGACTCTATTGTATTGGAAAGGAAAGAGGGGAGGGCCGAGAGCTTGATTAGGAAACCAGACCCAGGTCTCACCTTCAAAGGAAGTTGAAGACCTCCACAGAGGATATTGATTAAAGACGGCATGCAGTGGCCGTCTCGCTGCATAAGAAGCTCTTCGGGCTTTCCTGTTATGGCAGGTCTGGGGCTCGGTCTTTTCTGGACCAACTGTATTTTATGTTGCTTTGTATATTTATGGATTTTGGATTTGGATCCTTTTTGTGTTTCTGTGAAGCACTTGTCTAAATCAGATGCTTCACCGTTCCTGAATTTAAGCTCTTCTTGTCTAGCATTGCTGTTCCAATCATAGGCAAAATGTCTAGGTTTATTGATTTTCAATCATCCTTCAATACCTCGTAGTTTTAGAGAAAACTCTAAACTCTCTTTTTCTAGACCACGTAACTGACCCGTGAAAAACGTTCCCCAGTTCTCTTCTCCTTACTTCAAGGAGGCTGTTTCATAATTCTGTGTCTTGTAGCTATCACTTCTTTGCCAATTTGATTTCAGTTGCACAAGTTGTCCCATGAGTAAAAAGGTAGCTCACTAATTTTGTCACCACCAGCTATCCAACTTGCTCTTCCATGCATGCAGTAATCCTGGTTGTCTTTTGATCCAAGCTGAGAAGCTAGCTAGCGAGTGCAACACTCCTAGTCTAGCGGTGGTGTTTTTCCTTGCATTAATGATCGCCCTACCTTCTCTTCTTTCACTCCTTTCAGACAGAATTGCTCACGTGAGATTCCTCTAGAGCGTACGTGTGCTGGTGTTGGAGCGGTGAGGCATTGCAGGGTGAATGAGGACATGGAGGCGGAGTGTATTGCTCCTCTCTATAGCTGATCTGCAGTACTGAAGCGGGGAAAGAGTCCCTGTCAATCAGGAGGACATAATAATGATTGCCTCGTTTCTGTGACCCTTCCTTTCCTACTACTCCTCTGTCTGTCTCTCTCTCTCCTCTCTCGCTCTCGCTCTCTCGTCTCACCCTGTCTCCCCCTTTCCCACTTCTCAGGGACTTGCATGCATACAGGATGAAGTAAACACTTAGCTATGTGGAAGCTGGAGCCTCTTCCACATGCTGTTTATGTAGGTCACGTTGACTCCTTTTCTGTGTTCCACATGCCCACGTATTTTGCACTCCACGACTTCTCGGAGACGAGCAGGAGAGAGATTGTGGTTGGAGGCACTGGCTTTTGGAGTTGTTTTTCATTGCTGCTGTAGATGTTAGCCTGTTGAGAAGCCGCAGAAGTCGTATGTATTCTTATGATTTCGTGAGAGAATTTATTTATTTTTTTTTTTTGGCACACAAATGCCAAAATGAGGACGGCTTGAACGCCCAGCACCTTCACCCTTTCCTGATGCATGCTTTTGAGGATGCAGTACGTCAGCAACACACACACACACACACGGAGCCCTTTCCCTCCTCATGCACTAAAGCTTTGCACTCCCCCAGGCTCCCTCTTCATAAAGGAGACTGCAGAATGAGTCTGTTTTACTGGCTGGCCTGCACTCACATGTATTAAAGATGGCATGAAAGAGGCTTAGCTTCTTTCGCTCGCTTTGGTCCTCCAATAAAAAGCCCTTTGCTCATCACACAAGGCTGCACTGGGGTTTTCCTAATCCTCTATAGGTGCAGCCTGTAAAGGAGGAGTATGGCTGTGTAGGATCTCTTGTTCTTTATTGCTGTTCATGCGGTTTAGAAGCGTAGGTATGTTTACTCTTCCCATCACTGATCTACAACTCGCTGCTTTAGTCGTGACATCAAAAGACAACTCACCTGGTGTCTGTTCTCCAGTTCCCCAGTAATGAATGACGTCCAGCCCAGAGCAAACCGACTCAATATCCTACAGTAGCACCAGCAAACAGGAGTGGACCTGTGTGTGGTTTCTAGAATTTTCTCCCAAAAGTCAGTACTTTACTGCACACTCAGAAGCCAGCTGTTGAAATTTTAATGTGGTGTAGATATAATTCATTTAATTCATTTTAGGGTGATGGTGAATGTTGGAATTTGAGGTTACGTGTTTTTTTTTTGTTGTTTTTTCCCCCGTTTTCATTGTTTTTTTTGAGAATATTGGTGCTTGATGGGGAATGTTGGTGTTTAATGAGGAATGCTGGTGTGTGATGGGGAATACTGGTGTGTGATGGGGAAAGTTGGTGTTTAATGAGGAATGCTCGTGTGTATTGGGGAATGCTGGTGTGTGATGGGGAAAGTTGGTGTTTAATGAGGAATGCTGGTGTGTGATGGGGAATACTGGTGTGTGATGGGGAA
>CM040999.1:11296800-11313359 GCA_022985145.1 Pangasius djambal | reverse complement strand
GGAATGCTGGTGTGTGATGGGGAAAGTTGGTGATTAATGAGGAATGCTGGTGTGTGATGGGGAAAGTTGGTGTTTAATGAGGAATGCTGGTGTGTGTGTTGGGGAAAGTTGGTGTTTAATGAGGAATGCTGGTGTGTGTGTTGGGGAAAGTTGGTGTTTAATGAGGAATGCTGGTGTGTGATGGGGAATGTTGGTATGTGATGGGGAAAGTTGGCATGTGTGATGGGGAAAGTTGGTGTTTAATGAGGAATGCTGGTGTGTGATGGGGAATGCTGGTGTGTGATGGGGAAAGTTGGTGTGTGTGATGGGGAAAGTTGGTGTGTGTGATGGGGAATGCTGAACTTTGAGGTTGTATATTGTTGTTTTTTTTTGATGGGGAATACTGATGTGTGATGAATGTTGGTGTTTTGTGGAAAAGTGTTGGAATTTGAAGGGATATAGTGGGTTTTTGAAGGGGAAGGTTAGGATGATGGTGAATGTTAAAATGCGCTGAATGTTGGAGTTTGATGGTACATATATTTTCAGTGGAGATTGATGTTTGACATTAAATGTTCATGGTTGTTGGAGAGGCTTATGTTTTGCTTTGTTTTTACAAACGCACCATTTCTAGTTTAGCTTGTTTGGCATCTCACTGCAGTAAGCATTGGAGGTACTGTAAGTACATCCTCAAATTCTGGCTGTATCTCCACTAAGCCGTCACACCTTCACGAGCCCAGTCTGATCATTTTGGCTCAGTTAAGGTGTGTGTAAAATGATACTGGAAGAATCTTTCTCCAATCTTTTCTACTTTTTTGTGGAATAAATAAATCAAATACAAGTCTCTTCCTCTACTGTAGGCATGTAAACACAGCCATGTTTAAGTTGTCAACGGGTGTGTTTCACATGTTATGTAATCCCTATTTTTTTTTTTCTTCTGCTTCTTCTTCTTCTCTCGACTGTTCAATTACTCTGTCCAATCCTTCTGTGTGGGTGTGGAGTGTGTGTGTGTGATTGGTTCCAGAGCAGGCAGACCCCTGCACTTTCTGTGCACACATGGTTCGAGATCTGCATATGAATGTGGCCTTCTGCTCCGAGAAAAGCGAGTTCTGGCTCCGTCTTTGTTTCCCCCAGAACAGGCTGAGGCCCCACACCCCTTCTTCTGTTATGCAATCCTGCTCTACTGGGAATCCATGTGTATGAGTGTGTGTGAGAGAGTGAAAGAAATAGAGCACTAAAATGGGCCCCTCGTGTAAGGGGGGTAGGCCGCTGTGGGGCCCGAGGGGGCAGACGGCTATCGTAGGACTGTAGGAGACGGCCAGAAGAGTCAAGCTGCGCTGACCTAATTTTAGTAGTGTTTGCAAGCATGTTGCTGTTTGTTTGTCTCCACATGGGTACAACATTATGGATGAAGGCAGCATCTCAATCCAACCTACATGTCCTTCTGTTGTCCTCTATAATACCATCGTCTTTTAATTGTGTCCCGGAACTTGTTTGTGAGAAACACAAAACCTCAAGCAAGCAGGCTGACGTCGTAGAGCAGACCGTGAGGGCTGACACGCAGAAGAGCTCAAAATGGAAGCTTTGTGTTAACAGCAGGAGAGCGCACAGGGCTATTCCACACACTCGCACATGAGGATCAGCTTCCCCTGTTCCCCAGGCTCAATGCTGCCCTTGTGCTGTGAGCTGATAGGCTTTCTCTGATCCCATGACCCTCTGGTTCCTGTTGCAAGGCCAGAGGTCTGGCATTTCGTACTGAAAACACTATTCAGTTATGTGAAGTTGCTCTCGCTCTCGCTTTACAGCCCACTCGTCGTTGTAAATACAGCCGTATTGCTGTCTCTTACCTCTTGGTCCTAATAGTATTGCGGCTTTTCTTGTTCTCTGCTTCATTTCGAGTGAATAAGCATCAGAGTGACACTCCTAACGACTAGCTGAGGCTTCAGGATGTGGAATAGAGACGTGGGAAATTTATTCTGTAATATCCACCTCCGTTTTACACTCGCTTTTTTCCTCCTCACTGTTTTTTTTGTCCTCTTTCTTGCTCTGCTTAGGTTGAAAATCTTTGCAGCTTATTGTTATTTCTGGATGAGAGTAAGCCATCAACAGGAAGTTCCAGATAGGGAGAGTGCAAGTTTGAGGGGTGTGAGCGGTGCTTCAGCGGCGTGTTGTGTGAAGGCTAAATTATACATCTGCGACTGCAAATCTGCCAACATGTGCAGACATTGTGCGCACATATCCTCAGGTATTTGCCAACATGCTTGCACATAAAGTGAACATGTGACCAAATCAGAATTTACAGAAAACAAAAAATCCTAGACTGGAAAGAAGTTAAATCTAGAATATAGGAGTAATGATCTTGCTAGTCTGAAGAGGGGATATAAATGTTTAGAACGGTGCGTCTCCTCTCCCTGTCGCTCCTCAAAAACTGCTCTCCTAGGCCCTGTGCCTCTGTGCTGTATTTTGTTTAGTTGTGTTCGGAGTCTTGTAATCCCACTGCTACTGGATCCCTGCTTAACTAAGCATTAGCTTCAGGCAGAGCACCACAGATACACACAGCACAATACTGAGATTTTGGATGTGTGCATGTCAGCTTCTTTTCTCCTTTTACAGAAATGACTTTGAGCACACAGACTGGTCAAAGTGTGATATTTGCGCCTGCGATGATTTTGCCATATTATAATAAGAAATTAAATGAGTGATATTGAATACCAGACAGATGGGCATGTTATCGTGCCATAAAATATAAGAGCCTGTAATGTTCCAGTATGCAAATGAGGACCACGCAGCACTAGTTTACTTGAGGAAAGAAGAGCTATGATGTGTAGGGCATTGTCGATTTGCATAGTCTTAGATTCTGGATCTCGAAGGTAAAATTGTGTTGGGTAAAGCCGCTTTTGAGAAAGCACCACATCAAACCATTTTATTATTCAGTATAGGAAGAAAATGATGGTCTTTAGACAGGTTTTGGGAGCCTTTAAGGCCGGCTGCAGTGGAGTGTTCCAGCGGATGGAGCATGAAGTGGTTGGGTGTGAAAACTGGTCAGTAAGCTGCGTGTGCTGTAATAAGAGACTGGCTCAAGCTGGAGCTCTTCTAAGAGGTGTGATGTGGCGGGGCTGCTCAGGAAAAAGCCCTAACTACTAAATTGCACCCAGCCAGTTGGAGACTGTGTTTCCCTGACTTGTGACTGGCCATGTGCAGATAAACAGATGATATTTTGTGATGTTCAGATGCTCATAATAGTATTATCTTGGATAAATGTTTGTCACAAATCCTGAATTCTCTCTGTTTAAACTGAGAAGCTTGTGAGCGCGGCTGAGTAAACAAATCACACACACACACGCTGGGAGTGATTATGATGAAGCTGCAACCAGAATATGCAGGACAACATTTAGCTTTAATGGTGTTCAGTGACAGCAGATGAACTTTTTTTAAATAAAAATAAGAGAGATGATGAAAAAGAAAATTATATGTGGGCACACGCATACTTAAGACATGGTTAGAAGTTTTTCCTTTCTTCATGAAGTTAAACATTGTCACCATTCAGGTTGGGATTTTGTATTTGTGTATATGCGTGTTAGTGCTTCAGTGCTGAATGGCTGACACACCCCTCCTCCAGAGGTCATCTCCTGACCTTTCCCTCACAGACCTGACCCTCTAACCCCCACCCCAGCACTTCAGGGAGCCTCAGCCTGACCAAATCGAAGGACAGTGTGTTCTTTGTAAAGAAGGGACGTCTGGCTGTCCACTCCAGGCCCGACTGAAATATGATAGGGCTTAACATTGTGTGTGTGTGTGTGTGTGTGTGTGTGTGTGTGTGCAGGCGCACATGGCTCTATACGGAATAGAGACAAGGCATTTTCATAGGCATGTATTAGTTTCCGAAATGCTTAATGGGGCTGTTTTTAACTGAAGCAAAAATCCATAGCTAAAAACACAACCACAGCTTTCACACAAGTCACTCACTTTGAAAGTATAATAAAAAAACAATCCTTACAAAAAATACAATCAAGTATCGTAAACATTTCCAGCTCTGAGAAAATTCTGTTTAAAATCCAATTCCATTCTTCATTTGTTACAGGATTATGTTTTTTCCCTATTCGCTATTTATTAATTATTATTAATGAGCAAATTTACGCTGAATGTATTTTTATGTTTAGAAATAATGCTTTATTAAGTTTTAAAAAATAAATAACATTTTTTAACCACTGAAAAAGAGAAGGAATTATCTTTTTAATAGCATTTTACAATTTTAACGGTAAATCACAAACCTTTAACATCACATCAGCTGTTTCCTGCCATTTTGATTCGTTAAATTGTTTGAATTTTGATTCATTTAAATTCAGTCAGTATCATCATATTGCCTAGCCCTAAGCTGTAGCAGTCTTTTTGTTCCATGAGATTGGCCTAAACGTGCGTGTGCGCATCATCTGGGTAGATTGTACAGTGTGTGGTGTGTGTTTAGATCTTTCACACTGGTGCAGTCTTGTGATCCAGTTTGTGTGCCAGAAAGGATTTTGGAGAGTGAGATCTGTACAGTGAAGTCATTCAGGACGCCTCCTGTTGGATTCCACGTCCTCTCACACACACGCAGGCCAGTGCAGCAGCCAGTTTCCCATGATGAAGTTCGGACAGAATTAGCTGTCTCAGCGCCTTTCTGACAGATTATCACATCCCGTGTGCACGGTGCCATTTGGATGATCTGTGTTCATATGCATCAGGGTGTAATAGCTGTAAAGGAAACACAGAAGCATGGGAAATTTACTCAGCCCATCCAAACGCCAGAAGCCAAATCAGTTTCCGAGTCCAGTGGCCACGTCCAGGGGAAAGGGGACAGATGGAGTGGACTTGATTTGGTTGAAGTGAGGACAGGTGGCGTGTTGTATAAACTCTCACTGTAAATTAAGGGGCTGAGGAAATTTTCGGCAGAGGCCCTTGGAAACACCCTGAGACAAGTTGGAGAGGCAAGGGCTTTTATAGCAGCCATCACTTCTCTTTGTGTTTACTCCCCATAGCAGGCACTGTGGCTTTGCCTCGCTCTCTCCAGCTTCCCGTCTGCATTTGGACAGCGAGGGTCTTTGCTGCCATTGTGGACTTTGCAGAGTTTGCTAAAGGCATTGCTAGCCCAGAGGTTACGAGACCCGAAGGTCATAGGTTCAAATCCCAGCCCTGCCAGAAAGCTTCCTTCTTGAACAGGCCACTTAACTCTGAGCTGCCTCAATGTTTCAATCAGATTCTGTTGCAATTGTAAGTTGAATAAAAAGAATCTTAAACAAGCGAATAAGAAGTCGATGTGCAGTGTGTGTCAGGAGTCGATTAGAAAGAGCAGCAGCGCTGGAGTCACTGTAGTCAGACGTTATGTGTTGTGTTCATTTTCACAGCTCGTCTCAAACCCCCTCAGCCAAGTCGTTACTGATTTAATAATCTGCTACAGTCTAACTGGTCGAATTCATTTCTCCTGCTTTGTGATTTTAGCTAAGGCTAAAAACAGCTAATTGATGCGGCTGTACTTTACCTAATGAGAGCATTGATTGTCCTGTGGTGCAGCTGCCGACGGTGGGACACGGATCAGAGCCTGTGTGCATGCGCTGCTCTTTTTCCACTTGTTTTTCATGACACTTTTGTTTCATCAGAGTCATTTATCCAACACTGGCTCAGCAAAATCAACAAGAGAAGAGTTGTTTTTTTGTTTTTTTTTGGTGTTGCTTTTTTTTGTTTGTTTTTTATCAATACGTTTCTGGCTTTGTCAGGAATATTTCATGCCTATATTGCTAATTACCAATAAACATTCTTTGTTAAGTATGAGAAGTTTAGTGGGCCATTTAAATGAATTATTTAAATTTTCTATTTAGTGTGAACATAAGTACGGTCAAATGCTGCCTTTAGTGCAGTAGTTTGGGTGTTGTCCCGCCTCTCCATGCCCTGCGCTCCTCTGGCCTCTTTTATCCTCATCCCTAATATTTAATTCATACAGGATCTGAGAAACATACTGCCTGAGCTCAGCCTGCTCAAACCACACACCCACCTCCACCTTCTCCCAACACACTCACTAGCCTACCCACTCAGCAGCCCTGCTGCACCCTAATGCACACACTCCTTTCCCTCTTTCTGTGTGTGTGTGTTTGTGTGTGTGTGTGTGTGTGTGTGTGTGTGTGTGTTAATACCTCTGAGCCCACGCCCCCCCCGCCAATGAGGCTCCATCAGGAATGAGCAGGGATAATGGGCCGTGTTGGCTCTGCTGTTCTGTCTGCCTGTGTGCTTTTTTTTCCGCTCAGAGGGATCAGGTTTCCACCCATCGGTGTTGTTTACACCCAGTCTCCTCCTGCAGCAACAACTGCTGCCTGTCAGCCAGCAACCAGAGAACCCCAATAAACAGCAAGTTTGAACCCACTGGACACAGAGCTCTACATATCGAGATGGAGTGCTATTGTGCTGTGTGCTGCATGGATCTGAAACGCACTGCACTCATCAGGAGGTGACCTCTGGGGGAGGGTGGGGTCAGAGAACAGTGGGTTAAAAGTTCGTACTCGAGCACGTCCACAGCGACAGCTCCCGATCACGAAACGAAACAGAATAACAGCTTATTATGAATATCATTCATGCCTACAGGAGCTATGAGAGTAACATTAGCCAGATGCTGTCTTACGGCATCCTGAGAAGTCACGGAAAGGTATAAAATATATCACCTGTAAATGGTTGAACATTAGCAATCAAACAACGTTGGAATAGCCCGGGTGCCCTGGACAAGCAGATTCTTTATTCCCAGGTGTCTAACAGGCATGTACGTGCAACCACCACAGAGCACAGCATTTTATTTAGTGTGTATGTTTGTACGCAATGAGCTTCACACACCTCAACACTGTAACTGTAGCGTGCGATAGCTGTAGTGCCAGATTAATTAGCGGTCTTTTCAGAATCGAGAGCACGCAGAGTCTTCGCAAACTCTGACGAAACAAGCAAAATAAAGTTTGCCGCAAAGCCACAGTGCATCTCGCTCGCTAGCACATCACGCGCTTGCCTCGCGGTTAAAGATTTTGAGAGAGAATAGAGACACTAGTCAGGCTTGAATAACGTTTTACTCGTGATGCGAGGACAAAACATCACATCTCCTAGCCAAAGAGAATCGTAATCATTTATTTATTCGTTTTTGTGAGTCTACATTAATGCACTTAACTAGTTAACGAGCTAGTGATACGTTAGGTACCACTTTTTAAGCCTGCTTAGTTAGGTTTGGGGCTGGGCTAGCTACATCTCTTACACAGTCGTCAGTAATCACTCAACTCCATGACCATGTGTTAGACCTCAGCCCTACAAAACACTCTGTGTGGAATTTTCCAAATCCTCTCTCTGGAGCGTCCAAATGGCGCACACTCACGAGCACCTTCTACCCGTGATTGCAGAATGTGGTGTGTGTGCGCGTGATGCGTGCTTGCGACTGTGTGTTTTATCGCTCATGTGAACGTGGCGTGATGAGGAACGGCGGGATTCAGCAGTGTGTTTATTTGATGTGGTGTTCATGTTCACGTTTGCGAAAGGTCACATCCCAGCTCCCTCTGTTCTTCCCCTGCGCTTTGTTCATTATCCAGCTACGTTCAGTGCTTATTTTTACCTCCGCCCATAATCCTTAATTAATGCAGCCCCACTCACATCTCTGCCACACACACACACACACACACACACACACACACACACACACACAAATGCGTGCTACATTTCTCTTCCTAAATGCCACTCTTAAGTTGCAGTGTACTCACAGAAAACCAAAGTGAATCATCTTTCAGCACACAGCAGGTCTGTAAGGGTTGGTAAGATCTTTCAGCGCGACTTCAGTTAATCACAGTCTTGTGGCTGAATGCAGAGACTAAATGACTCTCAGCCTAAAAGCTAGATGCTAATCAGAGAATCCGTTTTAGAAGGAGCGTACCATGATTTGTGGTGTAATGCAGCTGTGCCTGCTTTAAGCACAAACATTCCCAGCTTGCTGTGGTTCATTACTAGCAGCGTTAGCTAGTGTCTCGTTATCGTGCTTGTAAGTCGTGCTGCCACTGTGGAATAGAGACGGACAGGCCGGGCAGAGAGACGCCTAGAGCCCAGCCTCAGGGCACAGAGATCTACTGCCCCACACCTGAGTGCTCAGTGCATCCCCATGAGCTCATACACACGCCTCTGAACTGCCACACACACACACAGGCTTCAGCTTCACCTTCAGAGGTCGATATCAGAGCTCAGGATGAGTGATACAAACACACCGGGATGTTCACTGAGCTATAAGAGAAATTTATTTGTCTGGTTGGATCCTGTCAGCATTTTTGTACATTCTCACGGTCACTGAAATATGAGAATATTTTTTCGGTGAGGTCACCGCTTGCATGTGAACTTGACTATCTTTAGTCCGGAGCGGTTGTACGTTTTTGAATTCGTCTCCCAGGCCTGAAAACACGTTTCTTGTCATTGGTTTACAGCACATTTTGTATTTCATTTGTCTTTGTACCAGCTGAACAGGCTCATCATTCTCTGTAGTTCCTTACGAGGCATGCGGCCAGCTCTCAGCCCTTCACAGAAAGCTGGATGTTTTTGCTAATTCGAGCGGTTTTTGATTACACGGTTGGGTGTTGTTTTTGGTTGTGTTGCTTTTCAGCATACAGAAAAGTTTGGAATGCAGTGCCGTTGGCTTGAAACATGACAGTTTAGACATCCTAGCAAATAGATTTAATTATGTAAGAGTATTTTGGACCTAGTACCAGTGAGCGGGGGGGGAAAAAATGTCCGGGTTTTTGGGCCTTGGAGGACGAGATTTGCTGTGATAATTTGGCTTGGCCACTTAATTGGAATAAGAGATAAGGATCAGGATCTTTTGCCCTTCCCATCATCGCTAGGGGACCTCTGGTCTCACTACAATCCCATGAGGCCTTGCAGGTGACTGTTACAGTTACTGTTCATCCAGAGATCACATGATCACCCGACACCCAGCGAGCAGTCTGTGGTGCAGCAGCAGGATAAGCTCTTACTGTGGAAAGTTCCAGTCAGTACCACTGAGGGTTACGCAGCAATTCTGCTATTGTTTTTATTTTATAAAGGTGACTGACCTACTGACTGAGACTCTGATTCAGCCCACAAACCAGTTACTTTACTGACGAATACCTAAGGCACTTGTGTGTTTATAGTTTACAGTGCGTATGTCGCGGGTTGATGGACCATGTGGAGGTTTGTTTCTCATGTGAGAGCTGGAGAGATTGTTTTCCTAGCTCTAGGGCTTCTTCACGCCTAAATGGGGTTTTGCCAAGACCATTTTTAGTTCCAGCACACTTCAGGTGTTTTCTACTGAGTCAGTTAAGTTCAGTTTAGGCACAAGCAAGAACGATGGAGGGGAAAAAACTATAACAATGTTCATTTCGTAGACACTTCACAATAACAGCACCACTTTGCGAGTGTCGTAAGGAAATGATTGGCATTTGTCTTCTTTTCATTCATAGTTATTTTTATTTGATTTCGATAGGTCAAAGGTAGTATTGTGTAAAACTAAAATAGATTTTAGCACAGGAAAAGGTACATAAATGTGTCAAGTACTTAATACGGTAGCATGCTATTATTGTAAAAACTTTTTTTTTTTTTTTATTTAAACGTCATATATGCGACTACACGTCATAACCGCTGTTACTGAAAGTCTTAAGCAGGACTGTGATGGAAAAACAAGATGGCGACTTCCATGTCCTTTAAAACGTTACCGTCTGTGTGCTGCCTTGCCGTTCATTTAACGCTGAACTTTTTACATTCAGGCATTAATGAAGGCACATGTCAGAGCTCTGGTGGCTTTTATCAGAGGGGTGTATTCTAGCGTGTGAACTGAGATGCATGTGAGAGTTTGTTGCAGACTGAAAGAAAACACAAGCATGTGAAAAGGAACTTTTATTTTTAATGACATCTGTGTTGACTTTTATGGAAGAGAAACGTCCGCCTCCTCTCCCACCGTTCCAGCTGTTCTCTCTGTAAACGTAATGAGAGGGTTTGGAGAAAGCTCTAGCCTGCTCGCTTTCAGTATCATGGTTGTGATTATTTTTAATAGCTACACACGGTGCCTATGTCCTGGAAAGATTTATGTCAGGCTTTGATTAGCAGATTTGGAAAGCAGAGAGGGAAACCGGGCTGAATCCAGGCCAGTGGCAAAAAACGGCAGGGTTAAATGAATGACTGCACTGTTCCGGTGTCGTCTTATCTAATCGTCATGTAACACACACTCCGTTTGGACAGCCTCCTGATCAGATAGGTGTGCTCATACACACTTTTTTGCTTTGTGTGTCAGTTTGGAAGCTGTGCTATTTAAGAGGAGAAAGTCGAATAGGTTTAGCAGCTTCCTGGAGCAAGTTACCTGGATGTACTGTGTTGAAATCTGTCGTGCCGAGCGACGTGTGTTTGATTCCTCTCCTGATTTTACTCCCATGACGCAGGCTGGAACAGACACGCAGGCTGCCTGCAGAAACGGAGCACTAAGTGGATGTTTAACCTGCAGTCAGGCTTGCATGTACGAATCCCAGGCTGAATTACACCCCTGCTTCCACAAGCCAACACAGCCACCGTTTGCATTGCAAACCAACAGCGTAGAATGTTATCTACGCTCTACATCGAGCACATACGCGCTCGCTGTTTACAATCATGGCCTGCTGCATCTCTCCATGCAAACACATTCAAATGTAATGTTGGCTCGCACATGTTTTAACACGTACACACAGGCTTTTATTTAGACTGGTATACATGTCCAAATGTGCGTGTAGGCATTTCATTCTAATCGTGTGAACTGCATTTGCTTTCCTTTAAGCCGTAAATCTAGCTTTGTGAATTTGATCCTCAGTTCAAATTGTCATTTCAGTTTCCTCGCCGGAGAGTCAGCGCCACGCTGGGTTGTTTTGGAGCCAGAGAGGCGCATCACATGACTCCTTGCGTTGAGTCTCCCTTGTTAGCAGGCAAGTGGAGCAGGAAAAATGGGCAGAGGGCCTACAGCTCAGCTCCTGCCGGTGCCGAAATTGAATCTGGAATCTCCTTGTGTCACATGGCTCGTACATGCGCAGCACTCGTTAGGCTGTGTGTCTTTCTGTTCTAGTGTGGTGAATGCGCGAGCTGAAGGGAAGGCCATTAATGCGCTTTGGTTATGACGACTAGAAATACACACACAATTTCATTAACACTCCAGTCCACTTCTATTCTTGCTCCTTCAATATCTCTCAGTCTCTTGAGCTTGCCACCCCTGCCTCCCTTCCTGTTTTTCTCTCACTGTGTCAGCTCCTCAGAAGCACGTGCCCCTGTCCCTGCATTGCTAGGCAACAGGCCTTGTGGTGTGTGTGTGTGTGCGTGCATTTGTGTGTAAGAGAGAGAGAGAGAGCAGCTCCCTCATGATGCTCTTCGATCCTGTTTATCTCGGCGTTGGTTGGATAACATTCTGCAGGAGGAAGAGATGCAGAGGTAGACTCCAATGCAGCAGAGCTCTGCCGCAGGCTAGATTGGTGCCCCACACACACACAGCTGCCCATGTGTTCAGAATATCACTACAAATCATTCCCTCCACTCTTTCTGGCCTCTCATCATATTTACTAAGGATATGAAGAGCTTGGCCATATGTCCAGATCCACCGCACTTCCTCCCTCCTCCTTTCTCCGATGGAGAGATTATGGAAGAATAAGACACGAGGCTGCATCTCCTGCCCCTCGTCCTCCGTCCCAGCCTTGTTTGTCTTCTCCCCTCATCGCACAAAAGCCTCTAATGAAATGAATCAGTGCCGCTCGCCAGCCATTCAGCCAATCACAGCCCACCATCACCTGGAGACGAGAGCTGACCTCAGCAACACTATTTACACACCAAAGTCCAGACACCCGCACCCTGCTCTTTTACACTCACAGCTAATGCAAATACCCTGGTACAGTACACGCACATGACACAAAAGGAACTGCACCGTTCTAATCACAAGACTGCTACTTTGGTAAGCAGCCAGCTTAATATATAAAGACCAACCCATCTGGAAGGCAGCTGCCCTCTGACGGTTCTTGTGTTTATTTTTTCCCCCCAAATATGAGCACATCATTGTTTTTGTTTGTTTCCGGACGTCGTGCTGTGGTTAAACTGAGCTAGCTAACATCGTGCATGTAGCTAGTTATAGCTAACAAGTAATAGTGAAATAAATAAGTTCCCAGCACTCAAAAAATATATTTAATATGATGAAGGATGCCATTAACTTTCAATTAAAATGCTGTCCAGTGAGACAAGAACATTTGAAGGATGCAGTTACTAAAGTGGCTGGATACAGAATGAAACACAGCTCGAGTATCTGCGCTCCATCGAGCCTCCACCTTCATTAACACAAGGCTCCAGTTCGCTTGGATCCGTCTCTGCCCGTGGATCTGCGAGCATGTCGGGACTGAGTACATAGACACTCGAATGTGTGTCTGACTTTGAGTGTGTCCACTAGTTGGCACGGTCATATCTATTAAACCAGAATTTACAGGAAACCAAAAAGCGAGTTTTCGTCAGTGTTTCATCGTGGGAATGACGGAAGATGGCACAGGTGTAACTTTGTTGAAAAGTGTTGAGGAAAAGAATGACGAAAAAAGAAACTTAGTGTGATGGTGTAAACGGACTTTGTTGATCGATGTATAAAGGATTTTTCATACTTTTCCCCCATCTGCATGAACCAGGGTTAGGCAGTTCATGTATTTAAGCACTTCATCTTAACCAGTGATTAAATCCACAGTTCAAGCAATAAGTGAATAATGAATGCTATAGAATTCTTTTATAAAGGGGTTTGTCACCTACGTTGTGTCTTTACATGGAGTCCATTAGGGGAAAAAAAAAGAGTGTACAATTAAACTGTCCATTATAATGTCACCTATAGCTGGTTTAAAAACCTCACTTTACATTCACATCTGCTGCAATATCATGATCGTAGTTCTCTTTAGATAAATCCATGATGCAGTAGTGTGATCATATCACGCCTTGTGACGTAAACATGAAGAGAAACGTGTTCACGATGTACATTTACAGCTGTCTGGATGTGAGAGTTTCATCATAGAGGAGAAACTACAAACTAGCAGTGTAAATAAAACTAAATAAATATGACTTTTTATTTATTTATTTATTTAATTTAATTTTATTAATTATATATATATATATAACAACGTACTGGGAACACATTTCCAGCCTATGGAAGGTTGACAGTACTGCGTGCAGTAAGGGACGGTTTTATTTATAATGCACTTAAAATGCATTTGTGGTGAATTTGATATTGAAACCCTTGATAAGGAACAGATAAGAAGGTTTTGTCCGAAGGCTGGTTGACACACAGCACCATGGATGCACAGGACATGTCATGCACAGGTGTTCATGCCAGAGTGCCTCTGCATGCTAGGATTACCCATAACCCCCCTCTCTACATCATTCCACGAACATGCTTCCACACTGAAGTAAAAGAGTCGAGGAGCCTCAGCCTATACACTCGTCTGTGCATGTAAACACCCAGGCACCCGCACAGATGCTCTCTCTAATGCCCATTGACTTAGTGCAGCTGCTGAGCTGGAGCTATTTTCCATTGGAGGCATGAGGGACAGGTGCACTGAGTCCCTCTGGAATACAAGAGTGGAGTAGACGTGCTGAAAGGAATTCGTCAAGGAAGAGGGGACTAGGCCCAGCATGCCCTTTCATCTCACTAGCACTCTCTGTCGCCAGAGTTGGCCCGTATTAGTGCTGCGCACGGTGTGTGTCCCTGTTCGTGCAAGAGAGCGACAGAATGAGACGTCCTGCAGTGAGCTGAAGCGATGGCCTCTATCTGACCGCGGAAGGTGGGGGAGAGATGGAGAGAAAGAGATACAGGGAAAGCAGGGCTGTGAAAACACTTCCCTCAGCTTTGTTTCTTTTTCGTCTCCGTGACACGTTTGCACTTATTAATCCACTATACACTCACAGCAGCTATAAATACTTTAAGCACTTTTGGGTTGTTGTTTTTTTTTAAATAGATGTGCTGGATGTGTCGAGCGGTGTATTTGGAGCTCTGTGCCAGGACGTGAGCCAGACTGGGGAAGGGCTTGAAGGTGACTGTGTGAGAGGGAGAAATTTGTCCCAGTTATAGAAATAAATGAGTCTCTGGAGACAGCTGTGATTCTCGGGACAATTGCACTTCTCCTGTCCATCAGCTCAGGGGTCGTCTGTTTTTCATTGACGGATTTTGTATTGATAAGTGTTCACACACCTTCATCTCAAAGGGGAAACGAGTGCACTAAGGGCAAAATGGTTGTGTCGTGCTGTTTTCCCATCCAAATCTGTGTGGTCTGCATGTGTGTGAGCCAGAGGGACAAGCCGGTTCGGACAGCAGGATTAAATGCAGCTTTTTGTGTTTGGCCCAGCGCAGGCCCGTTCTGCACTGTCAGCAGGCGGGAGGAAGCGCCCTAAGCTCAGACCTCAGTCATATTTTTCCCTGTGAGGCCCCAACAGCGAGTGAATTCGCAGCTCGAAATGAAATGTAACATGCTGAACCTGAATGTATAGTACATGGTGATCAGGACCAAGAGCTAGTCTCTGCTGCAAAACCCGATCATATAGTCTACAGAAATTTCTTGTAATTCTGATTTCTTTTCTCGTCATTCCTGGTGTGTCAGCCCAGGTTGACTCTGTGATGGTTATCTCTATGATTTTTGGCCGTGTGATTGTTTGGTTATAGGCTTAGAGCACAGTGAGAAATGCTCACCGGCAGCCAGTTTAATGCCATTGACCAAAGACTCGGAGTGTGATTGCTGCTGTGACGCTCATTTAAAAGCCACCGGTAGGTGGACCACACTGGATTATTCAAAGCGCAAGATCTTTGCCTGAGCAAGCAATCGTTTAAAATACTAACCTGGTCGCATTAATTAATATACCGCTGTCGGTGTACATGCTCCTCGTACAGTGAGCTGCAAAGCTACCACATATGCTAATGGACAGAAGAAGTATCCTTATTACCTGAAGAATGAGCATTGAATGTTGTCCTCTTTTACCCAGTCATGAGTGCTCCAGACTCCTCCTCCTCACAGGTCTATTGTTAGAGAAACTTCACTGTATATTCTGACATGGGGAACACAGTAGTGCACAGTCTGTTACGTAATTCGTCCTTTTTTTTTTTTTTTTTTTTTTTTTTTTTATTATTTCATCTTGTACAGTGTGACAAGTAATAATTTTAAAAGACCGCTGAAGTCGCACAGTGTAAAACCATCACGTTATATATACCAGGCATTTTTAATTCCGAGATGAGAGATGAGGGCTTGTTTTGATGTGTGCGTGTTGGACAGTAGGGTACAGTGCAGAAAGCAGGCTTCATGTGATGAATTAATGCTAGCTGCAGGCAGAAGCTGCTCTGTCAGAGACACGAGAGCACACACTCTGACGGCAGATGCTGGGTTACTTATGATTGAGGAAGAAGACAGAGGAAATGAAGAGTGGCTGTGACTGTGTTTCCTCTCAGGCGGCTGCTGCTCTTCGTGTGTGTTCCTCTTCCTGCCGTGAAAAAGTTCACAAAACACACTTACACAACACACAATACCCTGTCACAGAATACCCAGCGCACAGGAAGCATAACACAGCAGAAATGTTAAAATATGAAATTCTACTAACGTATGATTGTGGCTTCTGTTCACATAGCAGAGTGCACACAGGAACATCTCCAAAACTCGCAAGAAATGGAAAACCTAATTATACAAAGCACACACAGCTCACACACACTAACTCCGTTACAGCTTATAGAAATGTAGATGAGTAATGCCAAGCTTCTAAGATGATATTCTTTTGGCCTCAGCAGCATGATGCAGAAAACGCTGTGCTTGTCGTCTGCCTTAAAATAGGCTCGAGTGGCGTGGATTGTTCCAGAACATGTGTCGACCTATTTTCAGGGAAGTGTGTAAGTGTGAACGCGCTTCTGTTTATCTCCGCCACTGACTGACCTTTTAGCCACTTTGAAATGTGAAGTTGGTGTGTTTTGTGAGGACACATCTCATGTTCCACATGCCGGGAAGAGAGATGAGCTTTATTCCTGCCTGCCTGCCTGCCTTTTACGTGTGTGTGTGTGTGTGTGTGTGTGCGTGCGTGCGCGCGTGCACAAGGAGGAGATATAAATAGCTGGAGAGAGCTGCAGAAGGACGTGTGTGTGGCGCCACAGCACAACTGAGTGGCAGCGTTCCTGGGAAGGGAGGGAGAGAAGGAGGGCAAGAGGGAGATGGAGAAACAGAGCGGAATGGAGGGAGGAGCTGTTTTCTGTTACGCACGGCACTCTGGAGAAATTACACTACGGCAGGGAGAATTATTATGGCCCTCTCGGCATATGATTTATTCATGTTCCATATCGTGCAAGCGCTTCATACAGGGGAGAGGATGCTTTTAGCACAGCGGGAATACAGAGCAGCTCGAGAGCAAGTGTGTGTGTTAAAGGCCTTGCCAGCATTTCTGCAGTGTGTGTTATCCACTGCAGTGTGCCAAGCATCTCTGTCTTGCTCTCAAGGTTAATATCCTGTGATCTCACCACCGTAATAAATGAAGCCCCAATCTTTTTTTTTCTTTCCGCTTTTTTTTTTTTTTTTTTT
>CM040999.1:11250531-11292753 GCA_022985145.1 Pangasius djambal | reverse complement strand
CAGTGTGAATCATCTTTGGGCAATCCTCCAGGAGGCTTGGAGTAATATATCAAGTCAATGTTTGAATAAACTGACTGCTCGGATGCCTAGTGTTGTCCCTTATTATCAATGCAAAATGGTCACTAACTAAAGAGGATTTATGCTGATATTGCCCAAAAACCCTATTTTGTTCAGGCGTTTCCAAACTTTTGGAGGGCAGGGTATATATTTTACACTCATCAACCACTTTATTAGGAACACTAGTACACCTGCACATTCAGGAAGTTATCTAGTCAGCCAATCATGTGGCAGCAGCGCAAAGCAAAAAAATCATGCAGAAACAGGTCAAGAGCTTCAGCTAATGTTCACGTCAAACATCACAATGGGGAAAAAGTGTCATCTCGGTGACTTTAACCGTGGCGTGGATGTCTGTAGCAGATGGGCTGGTTTGAGTATTTCAGAAACTGCTAATCTCCAGGGATTTTCACACGCAACAGTCTCTAAAGATTACACAGAATGGTGCAAAAAACATTGTGTGAGCCACAGTTCTGTGGGTGGAAACGCCTTGTTGATAAGAGAGGTCAGAGGAAAATGACCAGATGGGTTCGAGCTACCTGGAAGGATATAGTAACACATGATTCTTTACAACCGTGTTGAGCAGAAAAGCATCTCAGTATGCACAAAACATCGAACCTTGAGGTGGATGGGCTACAACAGCAGAAGACCACACTGGGTTCCTCTCTGGTCAACCAAGAACAGGAAACTGAGGCTCTCATGGGCACAGACTCACCCAAACTGGACAGCTGAAAATTAGAAGGGAAAAAAAAATCAACTGGCCTTTTTCCAGTCTGCAACTGTCCAGTCCATGGTTAAAGTTTCCCCATTCTGATGTTTAATGTGAGCATTACCTGAAGCTCTTGACCTGTGTCTGCACGATTTTTTGCATTGCGCAGCTGCCACGTGATTGGCTGAGTAGAATGTACAGGTGCTCCTAAAAAGGGGTGTGTGTGTGTGTGTGTGTGTGTGTGTGCGCGCACTCATACCACAGGAATTTGAACATTCACGTAATGATTGGAGGCGAATACTGAAATCGCTGTTCTGGTACTAATGATGCCCTACATCCAGAGGACGTGTGTGAGAAAATGTGAAAAAGAAAAGCATCATCTCTGTCTTTATTTAGAGAGAGCAGCACTATTGTGGTGTGTGAAACATCTCTCTCGGAGCTAGTGGTTTTTACTGTCGAGCGGGTGGGAGCAGACTGTAGCAGATATGAAACTTGGGCGACAGAAGGTATAATCTGTTTCCAAATAAAGTTCAGCACAACAGCATTAACGCCTTAATCTAAAAGCACTCAGATCAACTACGTCGGGTTTACAGACAAGTCCATTTTACACCAGAAGCAACCCTGTGCACACGACACATCACAACTGCACCAGGCCACTTTTCTTTTTAACCTGGCCAATGCTAACACGCAAAAGAGTGTGTCACTTTCACAAAGTCTGAAGGTTAAGCGACACCCGAGAGTGTGCTGCTGCAGGTATTGATCTGACATCCAGTACAGCTTTTGCTGTGCATTTTTAAAAGATTTTTAGATTAAATAAAGCATATGATAGTATAATCCTGCAATGAGATTTTGGCTATTTATAATCCCCTCAGGCTGATAAAATGACCCTGCGTTAGACATTTTAGACAAGTTTAAAACTGTGAAACTGTTCAGTCAATCTGGCAACCTTGAACTGGTGTATAGGCAAGTATTTAATAGACTTTCACCCAGTTCGCATGGCACATGTCCTTTTCACACACGTTTTCAGGCACATACATTAAACATTTTGGACAAATGTCTAATCATTAAGGTCCGTGTTTATATTTTTGCAGAGCAGGATTAATATTTAATATACACATGACCAGGAATATAATGTTGTTGTTTTTGTCTGCATTACCTTGCCATTCTCAAATAAGTTGTACTCAAAAGCATAAGAAAACTGCAAGAAAAATGATCTTTAAAAAAAAAAAAAAAAAAAGACATGCACTTGCTTTTTGGTTTCCAGCCAAATTACACATTTAGGTACATTACTAGTCATATCGTAATATCATAACTGTTCGAAGTTGTGGAGTTAAAAACAAAGTTATGCATTTATACAGTTACATTTACCCTAGTTACCCTTTAGCACTTTGACACATAAAAGGGTTTGCAGTTATCGCACTGCATAGTAGATGTTAAAAATATTGTTTGCTTCAAAGCTTGCATAAAACGTAGCAGTGCATTTTAGAGTAAAGAAACTTATTAGACTGCATCTGAGTAGAACATGGAGTTTCACACTGTAGCTATTGAAGCAGTGTTTCTCACACAAATGGTGACCTTTATAACAATGACTAAAAGCTTGTAGGAACCATTAGTGTGATGTTTGTGATAAAATGCTGATTAGCTCTTGCTGGCCAAATGTTGGCCTTGTTGGTTTTAGTATTAAAACTTTGATTCAGTCAACAGTAATCCCAAAGTGTTTGACTAGCAGTTTAGTTCAGTTTTGGGTTCTTTAACTGGAGGAGCAACTGTCTATTGTCAAAAAAGGCAAAGCATTGACTGACACTCACAGTGGAAGCACATATTGAGCAATAGGTGAATTTTATTTTCGAAGTATTATTATCGGTGTTGATTTACTGTATCTGCATGCATTAGCCTTTAGGCTAGCTAGTGGTTAGCTGACTAGCTTAATACTCAGTGCCTTGGTCATTACGATGACCCATTTTCCCGTTTGAATTTATTAGTCTCTTATAGATTTATCATCAAATAAACTGTGTGGTTAGTAAAAACCAAGAAGTAAAGTCGGGCACAGCTTTTTCAGCTGATAAAGTTGGTAATTGTTGTTCCGATGATGACTGCTTGTTGCCAAATAAAATAATCGTTTTAATTTTTTTCACTTAGGATCCGGTTGTTTATATGTACCATTTATATATTTCCGTCTCATGTCCCCAGGATAAAGATAAAGGCTCGTCAAACAAGACTCCTAAATTGGACCGCAGCGATGGCGTCAAAGACATGAAAGAGAAGGCTCCTAAGAGGAAGCTTCCCTTCACCGTTGGAGCCAATGGAGACCAGAAAGATTCAGACTCAGGTAAGTAGGCAGGGCCAGGATTTTGAGCTGGGGATTGTGGGTAACAGGAAGAAAGGAGGAGTTTTGGAAAGGGCTGCATGGAGTTGTTTTGTCTGTACTGAAGTGCACTGTTGTGGACTATCAGGAAGCTCGAGAACACAAACATGGCGGCAGTACATAGGGATTTATTGGACACAGTGGGCTGAGGAGGGTTTTGGTAAGTCGTCCAACTGTGCTTTCTTTAATAAAAAGAGCCTACTCTGTGTTTAGTGAGCTCAGCTTGGAGGATGGTGTAATTATTTGGTAATGAGTAGTTCAAACAGCTTTCTTAATGAAATGGGTTTAGGTTAAATCACTTAGGTGATCCTGTGTGTGAGTTTTGTCAGATGGGTTGCTGTGAGCAGTTCACAGTCGCCGTTCCTTGTTGAGTGTTTTGTTTTTTAAACTTACACTGATTTAACGGTAGAATTATTGTTCTAGTCATGAATAATATATAATAGTAGCAGTGTATGAAGTGGTTGTGTGTGTGTGTGTGTAGGGACAATGTGGTTGTATCTATTTTGGGCCATATTGCTCTTTCAGACTGAGCTCAGACGCTCTGTAGCAGTTCCTGGGCATTTACTCCCCCCTTTTTGAGCCGTTAGGCGTGAAATCTTTCCCTTTTTCTCGCCCCGGTCAGACAATGCCTATAGTGCCTATTGTGATGCTAACTCCAGGGGTGGGGGCCTTCACCTTCCCACCGGCCTGCTGCATGTCTCTCCCTCCTTTTCTCCTCTTAGATTATGCTATTGTGCTGTATTATGCACGCCCATATTTTCACCCGTCAGCGTGCGTCAGCCATTGATTCACGACAATTTACAAGCTGTCGTCCTGCTTTTAAGTTGTTTCTCTTTGTCACCATGCTGTTATTAGAAACTGGGCTTCACAGGTAACCCTGTGAGTTCTCCTTGCAGGCTTTGTTTGGTGTGTAACAGTTTTCGTTTGGTAAAAACGAACAGCTCAGACCGGGCCTTCTGCTTGGGGCCTGATTTTTATGCCAAGTCATTGTCAGTCCCCTGTGGATATTTTTTTGTAATACTTGGCTCCATTCCTATTCTCCGCTCTGTTTAATGCTTTGAGTCATGAAATTTGTGTGTGTGTGCGTGGTTATGTTTACCTTATTTGCTTCCTCTTGCAGTGGGATATGCGCCAGTTCAAGCCAGTTACCTTTGTGCTATATTCACATCAAGCACACTTACACACACACTGCTGAATTACTACACATAGATCATAGACATAGGAACATTTTCATTGAGCTTAATTATGAGAGAGAGTACCAGATAAAACAGACAATAGATGTGCTTGGAAAGCCATTTGAAGCTGCAAGGAAGCCATTAGCTGCAGAGCACTATTGAGGCCAGTGAGAGCAGAGACTCTGTGCTTTTATTATGTAATGAGCTGTTGTGATCAGCACCGCACCCTTCACCCGTCAAGGAACAATCCAAGAACCATTGTTCATTTATTCACTTAGTGCATAATACAGGCGTATTTGAGTGTGTGTGTGTGTGTGTGTGTGTGCGTGCGCGCGCGCGCACCTACACCAGACTGTGAAATGAGTTCTTACTTCACGCTCAGTGTCATTTGCTCAGTGCAGGCATACAAATATGGCATTTCTTCTTATGCAACCATTGTAATTCTTATGAAACCAGACTTGTGTAGGACAGGCGAATGAACTACCTGAAGCAGCAAAATCACAAAAGATAAGCTGCACCTCGTCCCCAAAAGGCTGATGGATGAAAGTCTGTGAGTGAAGGTAGAGAGCACTGCTGGCCTTGTGCTGGCTCGGCTCTGCTCTGCTCGCTTTCATTTTCTGGAAGACTCCATTTGAGATGCATAATTCATCTAGCTGGTATTTTTGCAGCAGTGTTCTCTCTCTCTCTCTCTCTCTCTCTCTCTCTCTCTCTCTCTCTCTGCTGTTCTCTGCTTCAGTGCTTTCTGCAGGCAGCTCTTCTATAAGGGGCCTGTGGAATATTTCTTTCCCCTCTCTCCCCTGCTCTCTCTTCGTTTCTCTCCTCCCCTTCCTGAAAGGCTGTGTGCTTGGATCGTGCCGGTCCCATGTCACATACTTTGCTGTTTTATAATGTATGAGATTGAATCCAGCGCTTTGCTGCATTTTCTCCTAGTGTGAAACAGAACTTCCTGCAGCAGCACAGTAAATGATTCAGGGCTGCATTGTAAAGGCACACAGTGTTTGGGAGATGTAGGGAGTGCATGTTCTCACTCAGGCTGGAATGAGTGGGTGGGCTTATCAGAGCCACTAATATTCACCACTCCACTGCCGTGCACACCAACGCTGCCAGGCAGAAACGCTGGGGCGCGCGCACACACACACACACACACACACACACACACACACACACACACACACACACACACACACACACACACACACACACACACACACACACACACACACACACAAACAACCAATTGGTTTCAAGCTTGGATGCTTACCAGATGTAGCTGCTGGTACAGTGTGTGCCTGCTAGCTCCAATGTTTTGTTTTATACCTTTCCTTTAAACTAGCTTTGTACTCTCCCCCAAGAGTAACTGTATCAGAACAGAGCCAGGTTGAGCAGTCCTGCATGTCCAGGAGTTTATAGTGTACTTGATGGACGTCCCTGGTGTGTGTGTGAGACGCTTGCAGATATAGGCCTGCTGTGTTTGCACGATGCCCCTCCCAGAATATAAAGGCCCCAGTGTGGTCTGCTCATGAGTTTCCCCTCTTCATGGCTGACAAATCACAGAGCCTTTTTTTTTTTTTTTTTTTTTAACCATATCATTATTTTTCCTCCCTCCACTTTTGTTCCATTCTGTCACAGCATTCTTTCATCTGTAGCACAAAGCCATGACACAACATCCTGTGGGCACTTCCTGTCTCTTCTGCCTTCATTTCCTGTTTTCTCTGGGCAGCTCAAGAGGAGCCTCTCTCTCTCTCTCTCTCTCTCTCTCTCTCTCTCTCTCTCTCTCTCTGTCTTTCTGTCTGTCTCTCTCTCTCCCCTTCTCAGTGTGTGTGTGTGTGTATCTCTGTCTCTATCTTGCTTATTCCATATCATCTCATTTGTCTCTTTCACTTCCTTTTTCCCTTTTTTCATCATGTGTTTTCCATAACACGCTCTCCTGGTGAATTAGCAGCCCAGAGAGGCCGAGTTATATAAGCCTTTTGCAGCACAGTCGGACAATACTTTCAGAATTAAAAGAAGGAAAAGAAATCTCCTGACCTCTCACACTCCTCTGTATAGATACGAGACAGGATCCTATTGGCCAGCATGTGTTTTGTGTGCTCAGGTTGTAACTGTAAATGTGAACACTGTAGCACAGTAACAGAGGTTGTGCTTCATGTCCCTGGCAGTGGGAAGTCCCCTCAGCGGCAAGTCCCCACCCTCTCCAATGACCCAGATTCTCTGCAGCCTTCAGAAACACAGACCAACAGCACCCACCATTTTATGCTTTCATTTGGATCAGTACAGAGGCTAAAAAAAAAACACAGAAGACACACTTACTCCAAATGTGAGGTGAAAATTAGTGTCAGTACCTAGAAATATATGTGGAAAAAACAGTACACATTTAATAATTTAACAGATTTATGGATAAACAGAGCACCTTCTCACCACAGCAAGGCCCGCTCTGTAGTCACAGGGGCTGTAACTAATACACCAAAGCTTGTATATCTTAAGGTTTTTCGCATTAGGGCTCAAACCCACAATGCTTTTATTTGACACCCGGATTTCTAGTGGTCTGTATATGGCTGCACTTGTGCAAGATTACAGCAAGTGACTGAGAACGCAGTAGGCTTTCACTATCCCACTATCCCACTATCCCAGAACACCACCAGTAGTAACTACCCCACCTCACTCGTGAAACTAATCCAGTTCAAATAGGGCTTCAGTGTTTTTCCAGAATCGCTCATAATGTAACCATACAGCACATCACCCCACACCTTACCAAAGCGTATTTGTTGTTGTTGTTGTTTTGTCAGTCCTTAGACGTTACCAGTCCAGCAGCTTTGCTGCCTAGACTAGATTGAGAGAAACGAGTTTAACTCCTTTCGCCATTGCAGTTTTTAACACCGATAAGATTATGGACAAGCAGCCCACGCATTCTCATTCACACATTGTTGCATAAGCCATTGTCTGTGTTCTCACCTCATATTTCAAGTTTATCCACCTCTTATCTCGTGCTTAGGGTGTGTATTTTGACACAAAAAGGGGAGAAAGGTTTTTATCACTTCCATGTAGCAAGTTCAGGCCTCCCTGATGAGCCATGAGTGCTGACTGCAGCTGCTTCACTGAGGCTGTTTTACCCTTTAGTTTAGTTTCAGGCTTGTGTCCATCAGATGAGCCATGTCTCAGGCTTTTTCTCCAGCCTAATAATGGTTATTTAAAGCTTCTGTACTGGAGTAGTTTACTACTCTTTTTAAAACGGCTCCCATGGGGACTTTTATGTTTTTTTGCCAGCTACTGTTTATTTGATTAGACTGAGCAGTTCTGTTATTAGTATGTGGCATTAGGTAGAATCATTGCTTTCTACTCTACAGTGCTTCCAGAAAAAAATACTGTATATGTGTTAGACATTTTTCTCTGTCATTTTCTCTTACAATTTAGCAGACAAAAATTGGACAATATTGAGGTTTCACATGCTTATCTTTAATCCTGTCAATGTTAAAGCATGACAGATTGACTTATGGTAAACACTGCCAGTTTTGTTAACATTTAATGAGCCGAGTCGTGGACTCCAGGCAGCCATGGTGGTGAATACACTCTGATCGTAGTCCTATAGGCCTCTCTAATCCTGCTCACTGTGAAGGCTGCAACAGCTAACTCTGCGATTTTAGCTTGTCTTTTCTTCCCACCGTGGAAAAACATGTTTAGACTGCTTCTGCGGCTCCTGCAGTTTGAGTTTGAATCGGAGGAATGTGTCTAAGCGGCAGATGTGTGTGTGAGAATGCATATGGGTGGGGGTACATTAAGTGTAATCGTTTGCAGATGCTGGCGAGAGTTCATCAGATCTGACTGTGGAAAGTAATCCCTGGAAAGAGTTGTGTGACAGGAAGTTTTTCTGCTGCCTTGCTTCCTCTGTGTATAAATTATATTTGTGGCCTTGAGCAAATCAGTGTGTTAAAAGCAACAGCATGCACACTTGTAGATCTTTCATAGATTAGATGAGTGCTGAAACCTAGATGATGGCATCTGGTGTAGCTCATTTGTTTTTATTTGCAGTTCAGGTGTGTGTCTGTGTGTATATGCACTCGTGTTGTTAGGCCTTGTTCATAAGTGTGAGGCTTAGAGTTGCAGGGATGTCTTCCTCTTTGCCACTGTAAGCTGAGAGTTTGGGTGAGGGCGGTGTAATGGACTGTCTTGGTGCATTGTGGGGCAGATATGTTTACATCCCAGATGCTGAAATATAATTGACAGGCGTGTCTTTTGAAGTGCAGCTGCTTTTGTCCGGCTCCTCATCTGAGCTGTGACCTTGCCTTAGCCATGCTGAAAGCAACACCAGCCATTTTGTAATTGCTGTCAGGCTGCCAAGTCACACCCTTAAAGAAAGACACTGGCACACAGACACACACTAAGTGCTCCTCCCTCCCCATGGGGATTCTGGGTAATCCTGCTCTGCTGCTGCAGGCTCTCAGACTCTCAGGGCAGACAGGGAATTCGCCTGGGAGTGCAGGGTTTCACTTCACTTTCAGAAGTATCTGTGAAGGTTTTTACTCATTCAGGTCATTTTGAAATGTCTATTAATAGGGGAGTCAAATCAACTGCACTTGTGGCTTTGCACTCATCTGAGTGACTTTTGATGAAGATAAGAAACCTTAAAATCACAACTCATCTATTTGCCTAGGCACCATGACTTTCAGAAGCACAAACAAAATGCACAAACACATGGAGTGTAATTTAAAAAAAATAATAATAATAAAAATTAGGAAACTAGGAAAAGCATGTAAATGTGTATTGGCGAAAATTCAAAATGCAAGAAAATATAGTTCACTTGATCTCACTTGAATTTGCTTGTCTGAATGTGTAGATTACAGTCTGAGTGTTGGTGGTGTGGAGGGCAGTTTGAGGGAGGAAAAAAAAAAAAAAAACAAAGTACTGTCTGTGTGCAAATACTGTGTTTCAAGAATCAGTACACAGATTGAGGAGAAACACATTTGAATTCTCCAAGCAGGAAAAATCCGAAGGGTAAAACACAAACAAACATGAACAAGTACAGAGAATTAAAGACCGAGATTGAAAAACATTGGTCTAAACACTCCAGATTGGTTAGAATGCTCCTAATCCTTCTCATAATCAGTCATTGAGGCAGTTCATTGGGTCTAACTTGGCCATTTTCTCCCCCTCCTACACAGAGAAGCAAGGTCCGGAGCGGAAGCGCATTAAAAAGGAGCCCACCAACACCAGGAAGCCAAGCTTGCCGTTCGGGATGGGCATGCCAGGAATCCGGGCTGGGTACCCTCTGTCGGAGCGGCAGCAGGTGGCTCTTCTTATGCAGATGACAGCGGAGGAGTCAGTAAACAGTCCAGGTGCGTGCTTGTCATGAGCGCCACGTCCCGCAAGCCCCCACAAGCTCTCGCTGTCCCTGCTGCACGCTCTCATGCCATGCTCCGTTAAAGCACACACCACAGTACTTAATTACACTTCCATTTAACAAGATAACCCTCATCAGTTCCCATTACTACAGCAAAATAGATCACAAGCTTAATCCACTGCTTTCTATGACAATGGAAGTGTTTGTACACCTCTTCTGAACATTTCTTTAGCCTTCAACTCAAATGTATTTTTTTCTTCCTTACACTTCCCAGCCTGTTTTTACCATATCATTATTTTTCCCCCCTCTACTTTTGTTCCATTCTCTGATATTGGAGAAATAGGGCACTGAAAATTTTTTACATTGAACATCACTGAGTAGTCTTAAAAGTTTATTAGTGCAATCTGAATTCTGCACCAAACCATGCAGTTTTAGCATTTCAAGAATGTTTGTCTCTTACTCAGAATTACGTCTTCCTCTTCAAGTGGTTGCACGTATTTAATTTTTAGGAAGGGGAAAAAAAATCATTCCGTGCTGTGAGTATTACAAATGCACTAAAGTATTTTTTTTCTGCTGACTAAAGAAAAAAGTTAAAGCGCTGTCTGCTAATAGCGTTGGTTCTTAATAAGTTCCTACATCAAGCACTTAAATGCAGGCAGTTTTCTGCATCTAGTGCATCACATCTAGTGTATTAAACACAGATAGAATTTTAAATAACATTTTGGAGGATACCTTACAAGAGAAACTGTAACAAACCATTTCCTTTATCTTGTAATAGAGAATAAATGAGCCTAGAAAACAAGAGGCCACTGTTTCAGCTGTGCATTCGCTGTACAAGACTGCCATCCAGAGGCAGCTTTGGGTCATTTTCATGTCCTTTTCAGCATGCAGTGAGTTACATCTGCCCCTATTGCACTGTGTGTATCATGTGCCTAACAGATACAGTTTTGTTTTCAGACACAACACCAAAGCATCAGTCACAGTCAAATGTGGGTCAGAAGGGAACACCAAACTCTGCCTCAAAAACCAAAGACAAAGTGAATAAGCGGAATGAGAGGGGTGAAACACGGCTGCACCGGGCAGCCATCCGCGGCGAGGTGCGCCGCATCAAGGAGCTCATCAGCGAGGGAGCTGATGTGAATGTAAAAGACTTTGCAGGTGAGGAGTGCATTCATTGTTGCACCCTCAGAATTTAGCCTGAGAACCATATTAGTGCAAAACTACAGATTGTGTTGAAGAGTTAAATTGCATATCACATGTCTGCTGTTTATATATTTTTATTCTGCTGTTATATGTACTACAAGTAAGGAATACTTAAATATATCATGCTTGCTTTATATGTCACGTTTAAGAAGACAACTAATAAATGCACGACATTGTGTCTTCCAGGCTGGACCGCACTGCATGAAGCATGCAACAGAGGGTATTACGAAGTGGCCAAGCAGCTGCTGGCAGCCGGGGCCGAGGTCAATACCAAGGGCCTGGACGACGATACGCCTCTACATGATGCGTCAAACAATGGCCACTTCAAAGTAAGCCTTTGTTAAAGAATGATAGTACATCAAACCAGTGTTTCATGGTCTTTGGTTTTATGGCACTTTTTTCAGGGATTTTTCAGTTAGTGAGCCAATACTGTGTTTAACCCAGCCACTGACTGACTCAGGCTTCTTTTTTGAAAATTCTTATGGTTATTTGTGTTTTCCAGGTGGTGAAGTTACTTTTGCGGTATGGAGGTGATCCTTGTCAAAGCAACAGAAGGGGGGAAACGCCGCTGAAGGTTGCAAACTCTCCAACCATGCTTAATTTGTTGCTTAGAAAAGGCACTTACACCTCTAGTGAGAGCTCATCAGGTATGTGCTATATATAATTTGTTTTAAAAAGCCAAATACAAATTTTAAGCAAGTTCTCTCCGATAATTAGTATTTTATTTGTGCCAGCAGAATCTTCAGAGGAGGAGGATGCTCCATCATTTGCCCCATCTAGCTCTGTTGACGGCAATAACACAGATTCAGAGTTCGAGAAGGGCTTAAAGCTGAAAGGGAAGCCCCTCGACCCACCCAAATCCACCACCACACCGGTCAAGGATGAATACGAGTTTGATGAGGATGACGAGGAGGAGCGCGTCCCACCTGTGGACGACAAGCATTTGCTCAAAAAAGATTTCCGCAAGGATCCTGTCAGCAAGGCCAACAACTTCATCTCCATACCTAAGATGGAGGTTAAAACCTATTCCAAAAGCAACTCACTCACACCAAAGAAGCCTGTGCGTCGGATACTGTCAGATAGCAACAGCTCAGATGAGGATGACCGGACGTTGTGTTTCACACCGACACCCACGCCAAGGCAATCTGCTGCTCAGAGCAACACCAAGAGTAGAGACTCTAACACTCTGTGCTCCAAGCAGCAGAAAGACAAAAGCAAAGTCAAGAAGAAGAGGAAGAAGGAGACAAAAAACAATGTCAGCAAGGAGGTGCGTTTTGGCAAAGTGAACGACAAGTTCTGCACCTCAGACTCTGAGACAGGCGATATGGAGAGTGAGGATGATAAGGGCTCAATGCCAGTTTCGAACTGTGTGAAGGATTCTTCAACTTTGAGCCTTAAAGAATCGAGTGTATTCAGCTCACTGTCTGTGTCTTCTTCTTCCTCCTCTCATGGGAGTTTGGGCTCTCAGAAGCTTACACAATCTTTGGCAGAGCAGCATCCGAAACAGTGGAGGACAGATGGTTGGAAGACCGTGTCCTCCCCAGCTTGGTCTGATGTCAGCTCCCTCTCCGACTCGGTCAGAACGAGGCTCTCCAGCGAGTCTGACTATTCCTCTGCAGACTCAAGTGTTGAGTCTATAAAACAGGTGAAGAAGAAGGCGCAAGATAAGAAGAAAAACAATACACATGCCAGTGTTCTAGACAAAAAGAGCTCTGACTTCTATAAGAACTCAAATACGGATGGAACTGTTTCTAAAACAGACAAAGATGGAAAGGTACTGAAAAAACACAAAGTAAAACATAAACACAAAAATAAAGAAAAGGAGAAGGTTACAACTTTAGTGTTGAATCAAGACATGAATGAAAAATTTGTCAAGAGCATTTCCTTTGACTTTGATGATTCACGACAAGAGTCACCTTCTGAAAGTAAAGTCAAACTCTCCAAACATGAAAAAGATCATTTTAAGAAAGAGGACAGGTTGTCAAAAGTTAAAACTGAAGATAAAGACTGGGCAGGGAAAGAAGTTCAAAGAGTATCTAAAGAAGAGAAGTCCAAGAAAACAAAAGAGTCTAACAAAGATAGAGCGAGTAAAGATGAGAAGGACAAATCTTTAAAAACTGAAAAGGACAAAGGCGTGAAGGACAAAGAAAAGCCAAAGGAGGAAAAACAAAAATCCCATAAAGAGGATAAAAAGAAAAAGTCCAAGGATAAGTCTCTCAAAGCAGAAAAAAAGAGTGAGCAGAGAGAGGAGAAGCATTTTAAGTCGGAAAAAGACAAAACTATAAAAGAGGAAAAGTCAAAGAAGGATAAGACCCTCAAGGAAGAACCGGATTATGAGGACTATGATATTAAAAATCATTTTTCAGAGGATACCAAGATGAGTGCATCAGATCATGATCGATGGGCATCAGACCTTTCCTCCGACAGCTCTCTCTATGAAGATGATAGTTGGGATGCCCCCATGAAAGAGTACAAACCAAACAATTCTGTAAAACTCATTGTGGAAACAATGAAAGACGAAAACAGGGACCGGAAGAAGGACAGCAAAGTTAAAGACAAGAAGTCAGAGCATGGTGACAAGCGCTTTGAAAAAGATGTTACTTCCAAGAAGAAGGAGAAGGAATCCTCTGACAAAGGAAGCGACAAAGGAAACGAAAAGAAAAAAGACTGGACTGACAAACAAAAGCTGAACTCCAGTCACTCGGAGAAGGAGAAGAAACGAAAGGAATCAGCTGATGGGGTCATCAAAGAGAAAAAAGAAAAGGAGTCCGTTGAGTGCAGCAGAGACAGGAAAGATTCCTATGAGTTTACCAAGGAGCGTAAAGACTCCAAATCCAAAACAGAATGCTTGAGAGATGAATATGGCAATGAGACTTTCTTCAAATCAGAGAGTGAAACTACTCCTAAGTCCGACCCCAGGGAGAGGAACCACTCTGGAAAAGAAAAGGAGAAGAAAGGGGATGGCATGGAGAAGAAAGACAAGGTAAAAGGCGAAAAGCACAAAGAGAAGCCTAAAGATCGAAGTTTGGACCAGGAGAAACCTGAGAAAAACTCAGTTGACAGGTCTTTGAAAGATAAAGACATTGAAAGGAGCTCCAAAGACAAAAAAGATGGGGCTAAAGAAAAACACAAAGATTCTCACAGCAAGGATAAGGAGAGGAAGATGTCATCCGAGCAGAGTAAAGACAAGAAAGAAAAAATATTCCAAGACAAACATGGTGAAAGGGAAAAGGATTTTCTTGAATTTAAAAAGGAAGAAAAGAAACCTGAAAAGGTGAGGGAGAAGACCTGGTATAAAATTGAGGATATATTCACAGATGAGAGTGAAGATGAGAATGACAATTACAATGGAGGGGTGGCAAAATTGAGCGATTCCTTTGGACTATTGGACTCTCACCGTAAAGATTCCACACCTGATAGAGATGACATAGATATCCTGACAGATAAACACAGGAAGTACTCTGGAGAGGGGAAACAGCACTCTACAGAAAATAAGAAGGAAAAGGAGCATAAAGATAAAAAGAAAGAGAAGACATTTGATGCAGGAAAAGAGAGAAAAGGCTCTATGGAAAAACACAAAGATAAGAAAGACAAGGATTCAACTGATGTAAAACACAAGGACCGCAAAGACAGAGCATCTGTGGATTCAAATCAGGAAAAGAAAATCCGACAGAAGCCGACAGACAAGAGGGAGCTCACTGAGGAAAAGAGCAAAAGCAAATACAAAGATAAACCAGACCATCTGAAAGATAGAAAACCTTCTAAGGGGAGTGGTGAGAATGAGAAATCATTACTTGAGAAGCTAGAGGAGGAGGCCATGAACGATTACAAAGATGATTCCAATGACAAGAACAGCGAGATCTCATCAGACAGTTTCACAGACCGGGGTCATGAGCCAGTTTCAAGCAGCTTCTATGACTCCTCGAATATCACCTTGCCAGATATGTCAGAGGAACGAAGAGAGTCACTGTCCATTTCCAATCCACAGGACAAATTCAGAGAGAAAGAGAGACATAGGCATTCCTCTTCCTCATCGTCCAAAAAGAGTCATGACAAGGATAAGGAAAAAGGCAAGAAAGAGAAAGCTGATAAGAGGGACAAGTCAGAGGAGGTTAGAGAGCCCTTTGGCCGCAGAGAGAGCCTACCTGTTGAGAAAGAGCCCATGCCCCTGGAAGCTGATCCATACACTTTTCCATATGGCTCTAAGGGTGATGGAGAGGACGATTTGGACAAAACTCTGGAGTTTGAAAAGGAAATGTCCAAAAAGGATAAGACAAATAGTATCATTACTAGCGAAAAGATTAAAGACAAAAAGAAGAAAGAGAAGCATAAGGAAAAGGTAAAAGAGGAGAAACATAAATATTCAGATAGCTTTGGGTCTTTCCGACACACCAAAGACGAGCAAAAATCTGGACTGAAAGAAAGCCCTCAAGTCACAAATTTGAAAGACAAGTCTAAAGAAGATAGTCCAAAATTTGATGGCAAAAACAAGGACAGAAATAGGGACATCACAGACAAAGATAGAACAGATTATAATAAGACCAAGGATAAACTCAATGACAGCGACAAGCTCAGCCAGTCAAAAGACACTACTCGGAAAGACACTCGCCCACGTGAGAAGCTCCTGGTTGATGGTGATCTCAGACTAACAAGCTTTGGCAAAATGCTTAGTTTAAAAGATCAGGAGAATGAAGAGCGCCATAAGAGACACAAGGAGAAGATGAAACAAATGGAAAAATTAAGGCATAAATCAGGAGATCCAAAGCTTAAAGAGAAAATCAAGTCCAGCGAGGATCTGAAAAAGAACCGTAGTGATCTCTCATCTAAGAAGTCCGGCACATTAGACTCTTCTTTGAAAGACAAGAAACCTAAAGAGATGAGCCTTCCATCCCAGATGATGTCCCCTGATAGAAAGTCACAGCCACTGGACAGCCAGAACTCAAAAGACTGGCTAGCAGGCCACCAGATGAAGGAAAATCTTCCTGCTTCTCCACGACCTGACCAGAACAGGCCAACAGGGGTCCCCACTCCTGCATCTGTGATTTCATGTCCAAGCTATGAGGAAGTCATGCAGACTCCTCGTACACCATCCTGCAGTACAGAGGACTACCAAGAAATCATATTTGATGGACTGGACTGTCAGAACTCTTCTGCAATGACAATGTCAATGAATGCCTGCTCCCCAACGTTCTTTGATAGATACACATCCCAGAACTCATCCCATAGTTTCCCGGAAGGAACCTGTATCACACCAGCGAAGAATATGCAGTTACCCCTCGAGAGTCGATCAATCACGTCTGAGGTCAGAAGACCTCTAGAAGAAGAGTTCAAAGCAGAAGCTGACAAGTTTCTTAGGCAGCAAAACACACCTCAAGAATTTGAGTCTTCTGCCTCGCATCTTTCTGAAGACAAAATACCAATGGAGAGACTTGATGGTCTTTCTTCTTCATACCCCTCACCTCACATTAACATGCTGTCTCCAAGGCCTGATTCGACACAGCCTGTACCCGATAGAGCTTCTGCAGCCAATTCTGGGAATGATGCCAGTGAACTCCCTCCTGAGAGCATGTACAGTTGTCTAATGAAGCCCTCAACTCCAGTCCATAGACCTGACCCTCAATGTCTGGACATAGCTGCTCCTCTAACACCAGCCCCTGCGGCTTTGCCTCCGATGGACATTGATGACTTGTCCGAACCACATCAAAGTGAGCCCAGTTTGTTGCCGTCTGATCCAGTGAGTGGTAGTGAATATTTACCTCCTCTCGTGGAGGAGCAGGATGAAGATGAGGATGACGATGATGATAATGAAGAGGAGGAGGAAGAGGAGGATGAAGAGGAGGATAATTCAGAGGAAACAGCTGAAACTCAGATTGCTTCAGATCAGGCCATGCAGTCTACAGAAGATCCCACGTATTCTCTTGGATTAGAAGAGACTGTCATGAAGACTTGGGCTCTAGATCGTAGAGAGCCTGAAGTCCTTCCACTGACACCCACTCATCCTCAAGATAACATCATGGAAAACTCTTGTGACCAGTCTATAGGGTGGAACTCGGACGGTCTTATGAAATCACCACATGAAAGTTATGGAGAGGTTGAGGCTGCAGTTTCAAAGATCAGCAGTCCATACTCACACTCCGATTGTGAACTGCCACCTATTCCTACGGCAATACCTGTCCATTCATCCATGACACCCCCTTATTCTACATATTCCAGGTCATACCCACACATTTCAGAAAGTCATTATGAGGTACAGAAAGACAATGTAGAGGATATTTCTTCATCACCGAGACCTGAAGCAGAGCCTGTAGAATCAAACTTCATGCCACCCTCCTCAACTCGACTAGAAACCTTCTTCACAGATATCAAACCACATGTGGAGGAGAATCAAATGGAGGTTGAGCCATCATGTGTGGCACAAGAAAACAGAGACGAATCACTCAGTTACCCTCAGAGCAGTCTTGCCCCACCAGTAAGCTGTGAGTCTCACTGGGCTGACCCCTTTCCTAACACAGTTGATGAACTAGATGATTTGAGTCCATTCTCTTTGCCAGAGCTTCCCTTCCCAGAAAAAGAGATGCACGAGCCTGAAATTACAGCCCCAGAGACAACAGAGATCAAACATCCTCCTGTCCAAATAAGACCTTTGGAAACAAGCAAAGAACTAGGAGTGTTGGATGTTGGCTTTCCCAGTTTGACCAAACCCCCATGCTCACCTACAGCTGTTCCTCCATGTGAGTCTGCTCAGGATTTGGAGCCAACTGCCCATGAGGAGAGTTACAGACCCCAACATGGGCTTGAACCAGAACCTCGCAACATTCAAGATGGTCCATCAATAAAAGAAACAATCCAGGAAGATGTACACCTGTTTGATGACCAGGATGAGGGTGATGGCAACATGTATTCAGTTGTTGATGGAGAGAATGGCCAGGAATATAGACAAAAAGACATGGCCCCTGATATGCTGACGGCAGTAACACCATGTTTGGAACCACTGCCGGCTTTAAAATCAGAACAAATTGCATCTAATCCCGTGGTTGTCTTGGATACCTCATGCAACTCTTGCCCCCCTGCTCCAGTCTTGACTGTCACACCATCTAGCACCACCCAAATATCAGAAGCTTTGGAGGCAACAGTCAAGCTCCCAGTTGCACCTGCAACAACTGAGGCCCCCAAAAAGGTTGAGGAGATAGCTCCAAGGATGACTCGCAATCGAGCACAGATGCTGGCCAACCAGAGTAAGCAGAGCACTGCAACGAGTGTCTCATCTTCCACAACCTCCTCTCCTGTTACCACAAACATCACCACTATTTCTCCATCCTCTCTTACCTCTGGAGAGAAGGAGAAAGAGAAGGAGCCCATCAGCACTATCACTGCTCAGGCTTCAACTCCTGTTCTAGTCACCAAAACTAAAGGCCGCGCTGAGGAGGAGGATGGCCAGACGCAGCATCCTCGAAAAAAGAGGTTCCAGAGATCAAGCCAGCAACAAGTACAGGTGCAGCTTGTCAACACAGCAATGCAGCAAACACGGGAGATGATCCAGCAGACATTAGCAGTTATAGTCAATGCCATCAAGCTGGATGAAATTGAGCCATACCACAGCGACCGCTCCAACCCTTACTTTGAGTACCTGCAGATCCGCAAAAAGATTGAAGAGAAGCGGAAAATTCTTTGCTATATAACACCACAAGCCCCCCAGTGCTATGCAGAATATGTAACATACACAGGCTCCTACCTGCTAGATGGAAAACCACTGAGCAAACTGCATATCCCAGTGGTAAGCACATTATTTTACGCAATAGCACTACCATTTTTTTGTTTTCACAACTTTATAACAAACATATAGTCCCATTAAGAAACCAGCATTTCAAAATTGATACGAAAAGAGATTGTTGTTTCTGCCCTGCAGATTGCACCGCCCCCATCTTTGTCTGAGCCCTTGAAGGAGCTCTTCAGACAGCAGGAGGCAGTAAGGGGGAAACTGCGACTGCAGCACAGCATTGAGCGGGTAAGTGCACCAACTCCCATCACCCACACACACTGCCTGTTTCCTTCCCCTGGATCCCTCAACTTGCTTTAGAAGTCGTCCTGTTTAAATTAATGCTTTGATCGCTCAGCACAAAACCTTTTGATTTAAAGTGATCAAAGCCTCTGTGTAATAGAACAGCCCTGTATCTGCAATGTGCATTTTTGCCAACTGTACCAAGTATTGTGTATTACAATCAAAATCCTCATTTCATCGCGCACTCATCTGACGTTACTCCGGTGACTTTGGAAAATTGTACGTGCCACCTTAATCAAAAGTTGTCTCAAGGATCAGAGACGGAGAGTCTAGACTGGCCTCATGCACTTCTCTAAATGTTATTTTTCTTTTCTAAAGGAAAAGCTGATTGTTTCCTGTGAACAAGAGGTCCTGCGAGTTCACTGCAGAGCGGCCAGAACCATTGCTAATCAGGCTGTCCCGTTTAGCGCTTGCACCATGCTTCTGGATTCAGAGGTTTACAATATGCCATCAGAGAGCCAGGTGAAATACATTTACTCTTGTCATGAACCTGCCTTACATCTCAATTCTAACAGTTCCAGGTATGTAGAATAATTTGGTAAATGTTGATATACTGATGTGTTTTAACAGGGAGATGAAAACAAATCTGTGCGAGATCGCTTTAACGCCCGGCAGTTTATCTCTTGGATTCAAGACGTGGACGATAAATATGACCGCATGAAGGTGAGTGTCTTACTGATGTTCATCTTTGTTGAAATTCTTGTCCTACATGTACTGATACAAAACTTAACGAACATTATAACCTGACCAAAAATGTAACTGAGTGCACCTAGTGTAACACAGCATGATGCATGAACTGATTATACTAGCATACAATTTCTCGAGGTAGATTAGATTTTGGTTGACCTGGTCATTAATCCCAGAGCATTTGCGTTATTATTTCCTATTAACGTTGCGGTCCTGATCCCGCAGACGTGCTTACTGATGCGGCAGCAGCATGAGGCCGCCGCACTCAACGCAGTGCAGAGGATGGAGTGGCAACTCAAGGTGCAGGAGCTGGACCCTGCTGGACACAAATCTCTGTGCGTCAATGAGGTTCCCTCCTTTTACGTGCCAATGGTCGACGTCAACGACGACTTTGTACTGTTGCCTGCATGACATGAACACACGGAAACGCAAGGAGTGCGGTCTAAAATCCTCATTTTTCAAAGAGACATCAGACAGCAAGTTCGGTAAGGGCTAGCCGGTTTGAAAAGAAGATTTCTTTGAGAAGAGTATATACGTATATATTATATAGAAGAAGGTAAAAGAAATAAAAACTAAATGCTCCCCTTCCATCAGAAAAGGGAGCGTCTTTTTCCCGGGGGAAAAAAACAACTTGCACTTTCATCCTTAAAAGTTTTTATGCTTTTGTTTGGAATTTAAGAAGCAACACTGTTTTGCTTTAAAGCTAGCCCACCCTCTCCTGCCAGTTGATTTGGGTGAAAATAAATGGGGAAGTGAAAATTTATTTTTTCTTTATTTTTGATCCCCTTTAAACTAAATTGCAACAAAGGGGAGGGCTGAGACAGGCTCCTCCACCTTCGTCCTTTAGGATCAGGGACAGAAGGCACCAACGGTGTCCTTGAGTGTGCTGAACAGAAACAACCTGGTCCAACACTTCGAGGTGCAGCCACATATTAAAGAAAAAAAACAAAACAAAAGACATATAAGGTCGTAAGGTGCAAGATGAACGCTGAAACATCCATGGCTACCGCGGGACAGCATGCTGCTGGACTCGGATCTCTCATGACCATAGCAGAGGAGAGTATGGCTCCCTGATGCCCACAGCGCCCAGAGCAGGGCGGTGTGATGAGGCTCAGTGCCAGAGTGAGGGAGAAATTCCTTCAGCACCAGGACATCCCACCTCAGACATCGTGAGACCCAGGGTGTCCTCAGACGAAGGGGAACCAGGAGCAGAGCAGGTTCACACAGCCTCTGATGGTCCACTGCAAAAGCCAGGCCCGTCGTGCTAGCACTCTGCAAACATCTGCAGAAAGAGAAGGAGACGGAGGACAACGCGAGAAATGCAGTGTTGCAAACCAAGAGGCAAAGACTTTTACAAATGATGTTTTAGTGGAGAATTTTTTTTTTTTTTTTTTTTTTTGGTCTTTCTTTACTCGGGCATTTCATTGTTCCCTTTCTGAGGACGTGACTTGAAACACTACAGAGCCAATGTTAGTTTAATGGAGAAAAAAACCCAACAAAAACAGAAAAAAATATTGTATTCCGTAAATGATGTACAGTTTTTATATTCGTTAACCAATGTATTCTCGCTGCCTTCTAGATAATTTATTTTGCCACCCATTACTGCACAGTTGTAAATAACTTATGTACTGTAACATCACACAGTTAAGTGTAAAAAATAAATGAATAAAATTATCTTTGTATGTACAGTTCACTTTTGGGCAGCACTTCCCCCACCCCTTACCCACGGGCCAAAATGTGTACACATTGTCAGTATTTTAAGGACTCATGTGTACAGGTCCTTAAGGTTCTGTCCAAGGTCGGTCAGTGTGTGTGTCTGCCGTCATCAGACTATACGTAATCCCTCAGAATGAAACTGTCAGGGCCACAAACATAGTTCTCAGATGTAGCAGAGTGATTATGGATTATTTAAATAATAGTAGAGGTATATTATTCATTGCTTTAATACACAAGTATGTATCTTTAAAAAAAAAAAAAAAGAAAAAAAATATAAACCGAGAAAATGCCTTTTTACAGTTAACATTTTCTGATTTAATTTAAAGCTGCACACGTTATAGCTAGGAACATCAGCAGCAGCGTGCCGAGCCAATATAACCTGGTTCTTGACAAATATAGAAACATCCTTTAAACAATCCAATACACTGCTGAATATATTCCATGTAACACAGAGGATCCATAATTATTAGTGTTCTCTCTCCACCTCATCCCTTCCTTTCTAGCATGTATCATCATTGACACAACTGCAAAGATTTCTTTTCTTTCCTGTGCAAGTGGTGATGAGTAGCTCTTTGTGTAGTTCAAGGGTCACAAGTGATCGTTATTTTTAAGTTTTTATTTTTTTAAATCTGCAATCTAAAGGAATGGCACCAGAATACATTCGTGATTGGTATAGCTTTTCTCCAACTTGGTTGTGAAGGATTCTTTTCTCCAGAAATTTGGAAAGGGCCCTTAGTGTTAGGCATTTTGATGAAGTGGACATGTAAGGTCATGCATAAAAAAAATTGGTTACACTCCATTTTTTTGTGGGCTCTTGGACTGTTTCCATAGTTACTGTCCTCGTGAATGCCCCTCACGTTTGCCCCTCACTGTAGTGCACATTGCAGATTTTACCCGTTAAGCTTTTTTTTTTTTTTTTGCCGTTTAATTCATCTTCAAAGCACAATCACACAGCATTTGAATAGCCGCATAGACAGAGGGGACTAGTGCAAAAGCCTTGTTTTAAATCGTCCTGTTTTATAATGGAACTTTCATAATTACTAGGTATTGTGTTGTTGTTTTTTTTGTGTTGTTTTGTTTTTTATCCTGAATCCTGATTTTAAAAACCATGTTTTTGATATTTTATCATTCTTCATTAGCTGCCTGTACTTCAGCGTGAGGTTGTGTGACGTTTGCTCAATCATCCAGGCTTGTGTTTGGGTTTTGTTTTTTTTTGTTTTTTTCCCCCCATGTGTGATGGTGTGTATGTATGTTAAAAAATTCCACATGAAGCAGTTTTTGTACATTCGTTCATTGTTCAAATACAGAGCATGTATGAAAAGGTTTCCATTTAAACCTTTGAATTTTACTGCTCCTTTATTACCTTTTGTCATGACATTAATTTGGCAAAAAAAAAAAAAAAAAAAAATCGAACCAAAAATGCTTGAAGTTGTGTGTGTGTGTGTGTGTGTGTGTGTGTGTGAGAGAGAGAGACGTGGTGTTTTCTTCCCCTCTCAACACAGTGACATGTTCATCAGTATGGTTTAAAAAGCAGAATGTATCCCATTACTGTCCCTGCAAATCTCACTATTGTTTACAGACGCATTGTGTGCATGTGTGTGTTTCAGTTTTGTCTTCTGAGTTGTTAAAGCCCTGCTCTTTTTATTCCTTCTGCCGTTCTTTGAATCTGTTCAACAGAAGGCTTGAAATTGTGATGTGGGTTTATGTAGCAGTTCTGTATCGTGGCCATCAGCTTGTCTCATGAATCCTCCCCTTTTCCGTAATGCTTTCGCAAAATGTTATCCTAGAAACTGAATTTCCTTTCTCCGAGTGAAGCACTTCCTCCCACTGACCTCTGTAACACATAATTACCTCTGTGATTTGAGTTCACCCGGGTATCATCTTTAACCTCACACGTTTACACGCTAACAGGTCACAATTTCAAGCCTTTATTTAAATCTTTTTTTTTTTTAATCCTTTTTCAATATGCATAAATCTGACAGTAGATGTTTCTTGGAAAATGATTCATAAAGCATGTAGAGCTATTCTTAAATGGTGAGAAATAACCTATTTATTATCTTTTTTCCGACACCTGTGGTATGTTTGAGTTGGAGGTCTCCGCTGTGTAAATTTTCCTCTTGTAATGAGTAAAGAACCGAGACGTTGTACATAAAGCTGTATATAATCTCCCAGGACCTTTTGCACCCTTCTCTTTGTACTAGTCTGATCTTGCATAGAATGTGGGGTTCTAACAGCAATGAGACGCTGCAGGTGATGTAATAAAGTCACTTCTTTCCTTTTCTTTTTATTTTCCTTTTGTACAATGTAGTTGAATTGTGTACATATTGTTGGAGCAGCTATGGGAGGGAGGGGTTTGTCGATGCTATCGTCAGTGCTGTCAGAGACCCAGTACTTTCACCTCTAGCTGTGTCGATATCCTGCAATTCAAACGCGAGAAACTAAAAATGAAAAACAAAAAAAAAAATGTTAATGGAGTAAAAAATTCAAAATTGTTATTTTCTACAGTTGCATGTACAGAGAGCGCGAGAACTGCTGTTGTTCCTCAGAGATTATGTTCGTAAATAAATTTTTGAAATATGATCGTTGTCTGTGGTTTCTTGCTACTTTTCAAGTCCAGCAGATGGCAGCAGAATATATGAGTGAAACTGACGACGCCACTGCTTTGTTTTTTTGTGGGTGTCAGAGCTGGAATATATACACAACGTGTGTGTGTGTGTGTGTGTGTATATAGTTCTGATAAATACAGGCTTTCTTACTGAAGTGTTTCATTTTGCATGTATCTCAACCAGAAGGAAAGCTCTAACGTGTTCTGTTTTATTCTAACAGAAGAGAATTCTGCTTACCCCTAAAAGTGAAAAAGATTTCATTCCAGTTCCACTGGAAGAAGCCCTGCCTAGTACATTTACCTGTACATTTATAATCTAATCTGCTGTTGGAAAAACATTGCTGACGTATTTGAAAGAATTATAAGTTTACAACGGGCAAGGAGTTCTTGCTTTGATTATCAGTGTCATGCACCTCATCATCTCTGTCTCATCACCTGAGTTAAAGTCACTCACCGCATTAAACACGAGCCTCATCATCATTTCTTCACGCCACTGATTTCTGTTCATTAACACTGGTAATTATCTTTTTATGATGTCTTTTAAACAGTCACTCGGAGTGTAAGTGCTCTTCTTTGTTTTGACAATGTGACAGTGCAGGTGATGTTGACAGTGCATATCTGATTACAAACAGAATTAGGCTTATGTCCATTTCACTAGGGTGTACAGCTCTCCAAAAATACTCATCTAATAGTGAGTAAAGCACACTTGGCTAGTAAGGTCAAGAGCTTCAGTTAATCTTCACATCAAACCTCAGGATGAAGGGAAAAAATGTGATCTCTGTGACTTTGATCATGGCATGGATGTTGGTACCAGAAGGGTTCTGGGTCCTGTTTCCTGGCTTACTTGGTCTGCAACCCCTTCATGGCAACGGTATTCCATAATGGCAGTGGCCTCTTTCGGCAGGATAACGCACCCTGCCACACTGCAAAAGTTGTTCAGGAATGGTTTGAGGAACATGACAAAGAGTTCAAGGTGTTGACTTGACCTCCAAATTTCCCATATTTCAATCCAATCAAGCATCTGTGGGATGTGCTGGACAAACAAGTCCGATCCGTGGAGGCCCCATATATATAGATGAGGGTGGGTTCCCTTTTGAGTCTGGTTCCTCTCAAGGTTTCTTCCTCATATCATCTCAGGGAGTTTTTCCTTGCCACCGTCGCCACTGGCTTGCTCAATAGGGATAAATTCACAGTGATAAATTCAAATATTTACAATATATTCTTTGTGAATCCATTTATTTCTGTACAGCTGCTTTGTGACAATGTCCATTGTTAAAAGCGCTATACAAATTGAATTGAATTGAATTGAATATAGTCCTTTCTGAAAGTATTGGAACAGCAAGGCGAATTCATTTGTTTTTGTTATACACTTATGTAAGTCATTTAGGTTTGAGATCAAAAGATGAATATGAGATGATAGATCAGAATTTCAGCTTTCATTTCCTGATATTTACATCATGGCACCTTTTGTCTGAACCCACCCATTTTTCAAGTGATCAAAAATATTGGAACATGTGACTGAAAGGTGTTTCTTGTTGCCAAGCTGTGCCCTGTTAGATCGATTGTTAAAACAAGTAATAGCTCCGAATGCCAAAAATATAGATTTTCTGTAACTTAGGCCAAAGGTGAAGCGTGAGGGATTCCCAGGTAAACGCTTTCTGACTGGTCAAACAAATAAAAATGTTTTTATGTTGTAGCTAGTTACACCACACTAACATTACCGTGCTGGTACTCATTAGCAACCAACAGCCAAGGTTAGCTGCTTAATAGGAATTTAACAGGAACTATTTCAGTACAACACAAAACCTTTAGATGCACTTAACATCATTACGGTTCATGTCTTCTGTTTTAACTACACTTTACTCCACATCACGCACTCCACTTCATGGACTGTGACTAATACTTAAACCACTCTGATATCCTATCCTATGATATATATCCTAATATTCACGATTAGGTTAGTTTGTCCATTTAGTTTTGAGCCTGTGAAAATGGAGGGACTCCATTTAAAAAAAAAAAAAAAAAAAGGCTGTAAACCCTAAACGGTTAATGCAGTATTTCTGTTAAACCACTTGAATTAAAGCTGAAAGTCTACACTTCAATCTCATCTTGACTGCTTCATTACAAATGCACTGCGAGTGGTGTACAGAGGCAAAATTATGAAAATTGTGTCAATGTCCAAATACTTACGGACCTGACTGTAATTCAGATTTACAAAATTAATTCAAATACTTGTCACCTTCTACGATCCGTAACATCCTACTATGCTCTGTGGCATGTATGGAAATGCTGAGCAGGCCCAGTTGACCTTGATTTTGAACAAAGATTGGTAGAAGATCAGAGTGACTTTCAAAGTTTTGTACTAGGTTTGAAAGTTTTGTGAATCTTTAAGCTTCCAGGCGGTGGCACCACTGGACCACAATACGCAACGCTTTGCTATTCATCAGTTTAAACAATAAACTGTGGTCTGCCATAAACCTTATTATTTCCAGGTATTCAATAACCCAGTTTATCAGTTTATGAGCAATGTGGCTTAAATTATAATATCATAATATTTACAGACAATATAAGTAACAATTTACAATACAGTGCAAAAGTTTACATCCCCAGCCGTTTGTAGTTCGTAGGGAAACAAGAAAATGTACATCTATTTTACAGTATCTTTAAAAAAAAAAAAAATAAAATAAAAAAAAAAAGGAAATGTGTGTATACTGCAACAACACAGCAATTTATATCAAAACTCAGAGGATACAAAGGAGGTTGGAGGCAGTTACAATAGTACAATGGAAAAGGATGGGCCAACAAGTTATAACTCATACAGAAGGGGGGGGGACGCAAACTTTTCCACTAGTCATATTTTTATCATACAATATTAAATTACTTTAGGAACATGTGTAAAACCCAACACACTAAATGTCTTGTGGGTTTATACATTTCTTTGTCAGCTTCATTTTATCCAACGGGTGTGCACAAAACTACAGGTTTTATGAGGTTTGTTCAAATCAGCCATAAAGTAGTGCCATGTTTTAAAGGTCCTGACACACACACACACTTCAGCTCACACGCTGTAAAGTTGTATATATTAAAACATTTACTTTCAAGTGAAAATATAAGTCTGTGTATGGAAAAGAGAAAGTGAGCTTGTGGGTCTGGTTAAAATAAACATTAAGAGCCTTGAGACACTGCTGAAGGTTTGTGTACTCCTCTCTTGGTTCCCTATGAGTAGGTTGACTAAAAATATTCTCTATGGCACACTAAACAGAAAACACACACGTCTGTAATATTTATCACACCTGGTAACACAGTGATGTTTCTCACTCAGTGACTCACTGAATCACATCAGTCACTCAGTGACTCATATAATTCACTCAGTGAATCAGTGAATCGTATCAGTCATTTAGTGATTCATATCAAAGTCTCAACAGCCCTCAAGACCACTTTAAAATAATGAGATACATAATTAATTCAGCCTTGTTTCAAATTTCAAATTTTTCATTTTTTGAAACGTCAGTCTCAGTGAAGAAGGTGTGGTCTCTGTGTTTGTCAGTCCCAGTGAAGGAGGCGTGGTCTCTGTGTTTGTTAGTCTCACTGAAGGAGGCACGGTTTCTGTGTTTGTCAGTCCCACTGAAGGAGGCACAGTTTCTGTGTTTGTCAGTCCCACTGAAGGAGGCACGGTTTCTGTGTTTGTCAGTCCCACTGAAGGAGGCGTGGTCTCTGTGTTTGTCAGTCCCACTGAAGGAGGCACGGTTTCTGTGTTTGTCAGTCTAACTGAAGGAGGCGTGGTCTCTGTGTTTGTCAGTCCCAGTGAAGGAGGTGTGGTCTCTGTGTTTGTCAGTCCCACTGAAGGAGGCACGGTTTCTGTGTTTGTCAGTCTAACTGAAGGAGGTGTGGTCTCTGTGTTTGTCAGTCTCAGTGAAGAAGGTGTGGTCTCTGTCTCGGTGGGGTGGAATGATACTGAGAAGTAGCAGTTTTAACAGGTAAATTTTGCTATTTACTGGAACTCCAGTCTGGTAGCTTTGACCAAAGGTTGTCCTCCAAGTTTACTACTTCTTTTGAACAAACCTGTGAAAGGGAATTGAATTGAATATAATTCCATTTATATTACAGCGATTTACAATTACTTTTTTTTTTTTTATTTAATGAACTACACATCAATGATCCATATCAATGATTATATGTTGTTCTTTGTTAAACAACAGCAAATTCTTAAACCTGAGAACATGGGGTACTCCATATAGACAACCACCTCACCTTAGGATTGAACCTGGAACTGCAAGGTGGCAATGCTACCCACTGCACCATCATACTGCCCCAGTGCTATGCTGTTATAGAAAATGAATCCATTATTTCAGAATTTGAGAATTCCCATCCACACTGTGCTACTCCAGTTAAACATAGTATAGTGTAACCACATAGTGCTTGTCAGTGCTCTGCAAGTCAACTGCAGCAACACAGTGAAAACAGACACCTAATACTTTATTTACATGCACTGAGTTTCACTTTTTACGGGTTTTCTCTTGGTTTCGACAAAACATCTGAACAAAACGTCTGCTAGCAATGCAGTGGTTTGGGGATTTATATTCTCAGTCTCAAACTTCCATCCATCCATTCTCTGTACCACTTATCCTACAAAGGGTTGCAGGGGAGCCTGGAGCCCATCCCAGGGGCCTCAGGGCCCAAGGCGGGGGCACAATTGCATGCACACACACACTCATTTGCACACTACAGATAATTTGGAAATGCCAGTCTTTGGACTGGGGGTTGAAACCAGAGTAACCAGAGTACCCGGAGAACCTCCCAAAGCAAGGGGAGATCATGCAAGCTCCCAAACCCACCCCCTTCCCGGAGGTGCGATCCTAACTCCCAACCCCAGGGGTGCGAGGCAAGCGTGTGAACCACTAACCCCCAGTCTCAAAACTTGAAAGTCACAGGTTTGATTCAGGCTCTATGAGAAACCCCTAAGTGAATGGACATCATAGTAACTGTGTGTATTAATTATCTATCTAAACCTCACACACAGGCAGCAGAAAAGATGAGCTGTAATAGAGAAATGTGAGAAACATTTGCTGTGGTTAGGATTCACTTATTTGCAGATATACAGCCTAACCAAAAGGAAGTAGAACCCTTTCAGTCTTTTGCGCGTGCGAATCGATTTGTCAAATTGATTCACTTTAAAAGAGTCGTTCAAAAAGAGTCGATTCCTCCATGAGCGGCGCCGCGGGCGAGCAGTCTTTGGGACGCGGCGCTTTCCACTCACACACTCGCTCTTCTCAAACGATGGAGTTTGAAGCTAAAATTTACCCCCAGATTGGAGGATACGGACGCTACAACCGGCTGGTTGCTGTTTTCAGCTGGTTCCCGCACTTCGCCGTGGCTTTAAACCTTTTCTGTGATGTTTTCCTGACGCTCGTGCCGGAGTCGTACCACTGCCGCGCGGACCCCGAGCTGCTGCCCGCCGCCTTCCTCCTCAGCAACTTCTCCTCCCAGACCTACCTCAGCTTCACCGTGCCGTGGCTCAACGGCTCCGGACTGAGCCACTGTGAACTCTACAAGTACCCGAGGAACTGGAACTGGACCGGGACCTGGCCAGAGAGGGAGCACAGGGAGCTGGTGCCGTGTACGAGGGGCTGGTGGTACGGCCAAGCCGCCGGGCTCCAGAGCAACTCCGTCACTCAGGTCAGTAATGTTCACGGTTCAGGTCAAGATTGAGCTTCTTCTTATCTGAGATTGCTTTATTTCTACTTTCTTCTTCTTCTTCTTCTTCTTCTTATTATTATTATTATTATTATTATTATTATTATTAAGTAAGTTTCTGTTTATTGACTGTCCTAATGTGACTGGTGAATGACTGATGGGCTGTGTCCCAAACCGCACACTGCACTACTAAAGACACCTACTACTGACACTTTCTTCAAAATATCTCATTTGTTGCGGATTTAATAGTCTACTTGTTCATGTACACTGTGTGGTGTGTTCAGATAGGCTTACAGCAGATGTAAAGGTAACCTGAAATCCAAACTTACTTTCTGCACAACTGAACTGTACAAATTGTGTGTGTGTGTGTGTGTGTGTGTGTGTGTGTGTGTGTGTGAGAGAGAGAGAGAGAGAGAGAGAGAGAGAGAGAGTGTGTGTGTGGATTAATCCATTAAAGGTGCAATAGTCGATTATGTTTATTCCGTACTTGTACAAATAACCTGGTAGATATGTAGAACATGGTTTTAAAAAAAAACCAGTGCATTACACAAAAGTGCATTAAGTCGCTGAGAAAACCCGTTTGGAAAACTGACTCCGGGTCCAGAATGCTTGTTTTTGTTGGGATGCGCCTCCTGTCAGTCATTTTGATCAACCAATAATGATCACAATCTAGGATAAGATAGGAAAACAGGACTAGAGCTTGGACTCGCTTTCACAACACACACACACTCCCTACATTCCTTACTACATCTTCCTGTATTACACTTATCCTGTATTTGTAAATATTTATTATATATGTGGGCATTTTCATACAACTCCCTCAGCTTTATGCTGCACAGCTTTACATTGTACAAAACAACTGCACATCTCTGCACTTTATCAGACTGTTGCTGTCACCCATCTAAATCCTTACATTCTATATTTTTTATACTTTTTCTTTTAATACTTTCCCATTTTCTAACTCTATGTAAATTCTATTTTATGTCACAGTCGTTAAAAAGCATTTCACTACACGTCGTACTGTGTGGTCTGTGCGACAAATTGAATTTGAATCTATAAAAACAGTCCATCTCAAGTTTGCTATTTATCTGTTAAATATGTTTTTAGCTGTCGAACTTTAACTTTACAAATATAACACTATATTCAGCATAGCAAGAATTTTGCATACAAATTCTTAATTGTCCTTAATTTAAGTCCCATTGCTTCCTATTTTGCTTCCATTATTTACACATAGCTAGCATGTGTATTGCTAGTGATATCAGATGACATTGAGACAGCAGTGTAAAAAAAACCCGCTGCATGTTTTGGATTCTGTATTACAGTCAGTCCACTCATACTGCTCATAAGTCTGTTTTATCCAGCCCTATTCGTGTATTTATTTTACAAATATCAACATAGGATTACACACACAGATAGAATAACAGTATTCACTGATGATCAAAGAACATAACAAAAGCACATGAGAAGTGTGTTGAAAATGTGAATAATAGGTGCGTTTACATTTAAATAAGGCGCCACCGTTTTTGGCATATCCATGGCAACTCATCAGAATGCGACCAGTGTTGATGTTCTATCATATCATGCCAAGTATGACGCTGTGTGGTTCGAGACATAGCCACAGGAAGCTGCATTACCTGTCTGGTGACTGCTTTCTGCACCTGGAGTCATTTCTTACCGTTGGTCCAAAAGTACGCGGAATTTCAGAGGTATATTTTTTCATTAGCATTAGTGTTAAAATGTGCTGGGAAATTGGACAAATACATCCAGTGAAAACTTCAACTGCCCAAATATTCACATTACAAGTGAGATATGTAATATTTCCCTGAATGTAACTGAAATGTTTACAGAGTTTTGTTGACAGAATAATCCAATCTTTGCAAATCGAATCCGAGCCACTTTGATAAACTGGTCTTCTACTTGATATACCCCTGATATACAGCAATGCAGTTGTAATGGAAAATGATCAAATTGACTTCAGTTCACACAAGATGACTGTCTTCTAAATGTACTAGGTTTCTTTTGTAGGTTTTGTTTCTAACTTCACACAAGTGTTCACACTTAATGTCTTCCTTCTAAATGATAACTGTCTTAAAAGTTTTAAAATGCTTGTATAAAAGGGGCTAATGGTACAATAGTGGTCCTTAAGGTCTGATTATGTAACTTAAATGAGTTTTAAGGTACACTACATTCAGCTTCCCAGGTAACTACAAAGATTTACACACCATGCCAGTAGATATCGTCTCAAAGCAGCTTTACAGAAATCCAGATTTAAGTTTAGATTCCTAATGAGCAAGCTTCCAAGAAAAACTCCCTGAGAAAACATCTGAGTGGCACTGGAAAGAGGGATTCTAAATAATTACAGTATACAAGTGTAGTAGTGTAAAGTCAAACAGTAGATTCATGGGATGAGCTCAGGACAGTTTTTATGATAACAGCAGCAGTTCTTAGGTACAAATTCTACAGTATCCAGGTGAGATTATCCACTGGAGCAAGTCTAAGCCTTGGGCATCGGTTGTTTTTGGGAGCCCTGAAAGGTGCACTTTAGTAGACTTTTTTCTGAGAGTGTGGGTAAGTCATGTGACATTATTGATTAGGCAAATGCTGATCAATTCAGCATTGAGATTCAATGACACTGATGATAGATGCAGGTTATTTACCTACGCTGATGTGAACCATCGGGGCAGCAAGAAAGGATCTGAGTAAAGTACTGCAACTGTTTGTAATATGAACATAGCCACGGACTGGTTTGATATTTTTAGGACCTGAGTACTGTTGTCAGTGTTGTTATTATTATGTGCACTCATCATTGAAATACCTTAGAATAGGTGTAATATATTATACATTTTTTCCATTGGGATTGCTGGGGATAGTGCCACCTGGGGGCTGTGGAGATGGCTTGGGATCTCATATGGGGAGCTGTACTGTGATAGTTGTGGTGGCTTTGGGGCTGCGGTTGCTGTAGTGGCTTTGGGGCTGCGGTTGCCATGAGCAGCTTCGTACTCAGGACTCCATCAGTGGACAGTGGATAGATTTTAACCAACCGGACTTCTTGCGAAAACTGATGAATTTACTGGTTGCACATTTGCACTATTTGTCCATATAATACACAGTAATAGAAGGGATTTATTTATAATTGCACTGTCCACTGTCACCCAGATGAGGATGGGTTCCCTTTTGAGTCTGTTTCCTCTCAAGGTTTCTTCCTCATATCATCTCAGGGAGTTTTTCCTTGCCAACGTCACCTCTGGCTTGCTCATTAGAGATAAATTCACATATTTACAATAGATTTTTTGAATCCATTTATTTCTGTAAAGCTGCTTTGTGACAATGTCCATTGTTAAAAAATTGCATTGAATTGAATTTGTCATAGATTACTGGCTTGAATGCAGATTAGCTGTGTTTGGCTGCAAGATTTGCAATTTGCATTAAAACAGTTTCCCTTAAAGGATCGGTAAAGGATGATTCAATCAGTCTTTCAGTCAGTAGCACAGAGTGTTGTGTATCTGAAGAAAGCAGCAGGCTACTCGACTGGAGGAGGGCAGCTCGCTCAGGCCAACAGGAAGCTCCACAGCTTTATGTGCAGTTCTTCCTGAATCCTTGACTCCATGGCAGCGTTTCCCTCTGACTGACGTCTCATGAGTCTGTCAGTGTTTCCAATGTGCAAGGAATGGAGCATTGCAGGAAGAAGAGGAATGTACAGCTCAACACTGGTTGTAACTTAATTAAGGCAAACCACTGTTTCTTAAATGAAAAGTGAATTAAAAGGAAACTAGGCTGCATCACTCTTAGCACAACAGAGCACCATGTTATCATGACACAGATTTTTTAAATGAAGACGACCATGTACGTGGATTGCATTTCTCTGTGCACAGTTTGAATTTATGCCATATCGTTCTTTCCAAAATTGATCAGATGCTATGTCATTTTTCATCCTGATACTTTTTTCTGCTTAAAGGTTTATGGTCTCACATGGATACTTAAGATACAAAAACAATTTTTTTTTAAAATAAACAGTTTATGCCCCAGTCTCACACTATGTTCAGTGCAAACAAAAAAAGTAAAAAATATAAATAAATATAATTAAAAAAAAAAAAGGGGCAATCGTGGCCTAATGGTTAGAGAGTTGGACTTGTAACCCGAAGGTTGGGGGTTCGAGTATCAGTCTGGCAGGGATTGTAGGTGGTTGGGTTAAATGCAGAGCACAAATTCCGAGTATGAGTCACCATACTTGGCTACATGCCACTTCACTTTAAAAAAAAAAAAAAAAAAAAACACTTTTTTTTCCACTTTAATCTTAAATCATCCAGATTTCTGTAAGGCTGCTGTGTGACAATGTTTGTCGTTAAAAGCACAACAAAAATAAAATTGAACTTTCCAATAAAATTGAATGGCTTTCACATAGTTGGCAGAAAATTCAACTCCCTGCACGTAGTGATGTAAAATTCACCTTCTGCACTGTGCGTTAGAGTCTCGGCCAATAGGAAGTATTTGGACATTTCTTATATTTGCCATTTTGTTGCTTCAGAAAAAAGCTTGTATGAGTCTCAAATGTGTGGCAGGGAAAACTCGTCTGATTTTGTATTGGCTTAATTCTGGGAAACAGACGAAAAAGATGAAATGAATGCAGTACATATGTTATATAAATTAGCTGACATAACCTCAGGTCAATGGGCTGCACAGTGGTGCAGAACGTAGCTCCAGCATCCATTTGCAATGCTTTCTGGGTAAGCTCTGCCCCTGAACTCTCCTGATATGGGCTATTATTATTATTTTTTATTTGATTTGATTTTATTTTGGCCTCAGGTCCACTTGAGCTGATCAAGTAGAACAGCCATTAAGATGGTGATGGGATTTCACACAAAGGGAAACAGTGAGGGAGACGTCAATACAGACATGAAAACAGAGCTTATTGGTTTCCAACAGCACCAGCATGAGAGATTACAGGTCACAGTGTCCCACAGTGGCACAATCATTTGACCTTGCTTTAACCCTGTTATCGACTCCACATTTCCAATAGTGTGTGTCAGTGTCATTTATATAACATCCTGTTTGTGTATGTGAACTTTAGCAGGTAAACAAATCCCTGCTGCTTGTGAGCAGTCTTTTCAGTATGTCTTAAGAGATACCTAATCTGAGTTTTGCCTCTTCGTTGGTGTCCACAGTGGAACTTGGTTTGCAAGGACTACTGGAAGATTCCTCTGCTGCACGTCTGCTTCATGACCGGCTGGATCCTCGGCTACGTGCTGCTCGGCACTCTGTGTGACTGGTGAGCCTTCAAGAGCTCTTTAGTGGTGTTTGAGCAATTAAACAGGAATGTTGTCTTTCTAATTAAACACTATAATAAAAAAAATTCTGCATTTGTACAAATTATGATTTATATAAGTATTATGTATACACCTATAAATCATACACTTATTAATTATAGTACATTTTCTTTACTTTTAATACATTTTATTAATTCATTTAATGAATTTTTTTGTTTCATAATTTTATAATAATGTCATTATTTTTGCAGTGTTATTATTTTAATTATTAAAGTTTTTAATTCATTCTAATTATTTAATGTAGCCTTTAACTTCATTTTTTATTTCTTATAATTTATTAATAAATTATAAATGATAGTTTAAGTTAATTCAATAATTTGTATTTTAATTATTTAGGAATTAATTATGAATTATTTATGAATGAATTTTTTTTCTTTAATACTTGTTTTTTTGCTTTTTTTTTTTAACAAAACATGCCACTTGTATTGTATTGTTTTGTAAACTGATATATGGTTATGTTGTTATCATGTCTACTATTGATACAGTTTGGATTGGCATGACGGATTGTGTGTGTGTGTGTGTGTGTGTGTGTGTGTGTGTGTGTGTGTGTGTGTGTGTGTGTGTGTTTAGGTTAGGTCGGCGTCGGGCTCTGCTGATCTCTGTGTCTTTCTCAGGCCTGCTCGGAGTCGCTGTGTGTTTCTCCAAGAGCTTTGTAGTGTTTCAGCTCCTCCGTCTGGGCCAAGGCACCGCGCTCGCTGGTGTCTTCCTCTCCTCCTATATCACCCGTGAGTTCCATTAGTTATGTCAACAGCACACACACACACGCACACACACAGCAGTGTACATAAGGAGGTCAAACATTTATTATGCTGAAGGCAGTTTGCCTAATTTAGATTATCTTTGCGTGTAATAAAAAGATGTTGTTTTTTTGTATTGGTAAATCCTCTGAAGAACATCAGAAGAAGGCATGTCACTTTGTTTGTGTAATCAAGTAGCAGGATGTCGATGCGGAATAGGATGGTCCTGTTTATCTACCACATCCTGTCTGGCTTCATGTTGATAGAATCAGATAGACTGATAGACTGTTTGCTTGTGCTTGAAGGAAGAAATAGGCATCAGCATGAACATGTAAAGACTTGCATAAAGGTGGTAGGGTTGCACTGTTGCATTATGGGTAGACATGAGGAATTATAGTCACTCGTGAGCTACAAAATCCTTGTTCTTCCCAGCAGGAATAGTTTTTCTGAACTATAATCCATTTTTGCCTCTAGAAAGATACTGACACTTAAACAGTGCAACACTGTAAATGTTCGAATTTTCTGCATGAAACTAGTTTGCCCATTTGTTAGTGTTTTATGTTAGATGTGTTACTCCAGTAGTTAATGGAAGCATATGGGAACCTACACTCTCCTTGCAAATCTCATGGGGCGCTAGCAGACGTTAACTTTTTTTTGTAGCAGTGCTGACTAACAAAATCTGCTTATAAAGTGAATTGCAAGACTTCAGCATTAAACACTGCAGTGTGTTGCCCTGACTTCCTGGAAAACATGTTCTTAATCATATTTTACTGACCTCAAAGAAGAATTAGTATAACAGCTATAGCAAAGGCTGAGCTTAAAAAAATTACACTAGACTTCTACCAACAGGGCATTCTAGTGCCGTTTTAAAACCTGTACAAACCTTATGTAAATTTGTTTACAAACAATGAAAGGACATTTATATTAGCATATATGTTATATACTACCAGTCACCTAAGGTTTTTAAAAATCCCAGCATGCATGTCCGTGTCACCCCTGTGCTGAATGATCCACCAGCCCTGTATCTGCTCAGCAGTGGTCCTATGGTGGTCCTTTTCCAGTGATGGATGTCTTAGAGTGTGTGTGTGTGTGTGTATGTGTCAAAATGAGCAATGACTGTAAGTACAAGGCTGGTTTACCTAATAAACTGTCCATTGTGTGTAACATGGTCAATAGTTGCAAGCTGCTTCACAAGGCCACTGCTCTTCTCTCCTAAACTCTCACATTTTTTTTAAGCAGTATTCCTCACACTTCTATGGTATAAAGGGAAATAATTGGCACTTAATCATTCTGTGATAGTAATGCATCCATCTTTTTAATATCCTCTTTACATTTCTACTTAGAATTTCTACTTAAAGTAAAATCATAAGCATACAGCTGAGCAGTTGAGGGACACAGCAGTGGCTCTCTGACATTGCTGGGGTGTCAGAACCTGTTTATTTAGTTTATTTACTATTGAACTCATAACCTGGTCACTAGCAGAGACCCTTAACATGAGCTACACTGGCCATCGTGGACACACTAGCAGTTAAGTCATTGATGTCCTGTCTAACGTGTCCTTTGTGGGCATGGAGCTAACTGTCCTACATTTTCTCCTTCTTTTTTTAAGGCCTGATAAGAAATAATAGTAGACAAATTGTATACAGTTGTATACAGAACACTGGATAGTGTCTTCAGTTTCTGTTGATTTTTTTTTTTTTTAGATATATTTTTTTATCTACAGCATCTGTTTACACTAGTTTTCATGCTCGTCTTACTGTTATGACCCTGTTGAAATCATCACGGGCAAAGTTTCCAGAAACCACCTTGGTAATCTGTCTCTGAATCAGTCATCTTCTGCGTTGGGAGTAAATAAGAGTACAAGCTGAAGGCTTTCCCCAAGCCTTTAAACTTCCTCTGGAAAAAGCCCTCTATAGTAAGACATGTTTTTCTCATTTGGCCTTCCTGTGATTGTTATATACAGTAGGAGTGTATTTGTGCATTAACTCGAGGAAAAAGCTAAGGGAACACTGTGTACTGCCCTTTTGTACATACAGTCCAGGGACCACACTGTCTAAGGGTGTGTGAAGTGTGGGAGCTCTGAAATGCGTAGGAGAAGGAGGTACAAGGTGGAACAAGGAGCAGGAATCGTGAAACACTTAGTAAGCCCAAATTCCTGAAGTGAAATTCAGTCCAGATGAAAAATCTGAGAAGAAATAACAGTGATGGATGGAAGCCTATGGTTTTTCAAAGTGTTTCAGAACAATAGTAGGATGGAGGGCACTGGGAGGAAGTGAAGTTTCTTTCCTGGCTTCTCTTTAGGGATCGAGACAGACAGAAATCTGTGACTAGAGTCATTGAGGAATTTCACACAGTTTTGCACACATTCACGGAGGACTGCAAGCAAACAAGAGGCACTTTCCATCAGAGGGATTTTAAGTGAAAAATGTTTTAGAGCTTTGAAATACTTGCCGGTGTAGGTGATGGAAACAGCAACATACCTTTTTTAAATATTAACAATTTTAAAAATATTTTTCTATTTGAGTTTAGTAGATTATTTTTTTGATGCCTTAAATGCTTGACAGAAAAATATATATATATATATATATATATATGTTTTCAATACCCTTACCAGAAATTGTACCTGGTTTCTGATATACATGAAATTGAACACAATATGTTTTTGTCATGAAGCAAATCCCTTGCAACAGCTTTTGACAGAAATGATGTCATCACATTATTGCAAAAAGTCAGTTTAATGCAAACTGCCCTAAATTCTAAGATCTTTAAACTCATTTTCATTTAATCGTTCGGATTACGGACAGTGGAAACTTATTTGTTAAAGTAAAGCACTGGGTTGTATTTCCCATGAATCCATCATAAGTTGTATATTTCAGTGATTTGTCCAAAACTGACAGTTCTTACTAAAATGTTGGCCATTCTAAGAAGCATCCCAAATAATAAATGTTTGAGTGCTCATCTTGTGTCTGATGGACCATGTGTCTTACCCATAATGCACTTGGAACACTTTGAGATACAAACATAACAAAGGGTACACATGCAAATGAGTGTGTAATGAAATAAAGCATAAAGCTTATGTTATTCATAACATAATACGTGTTCATTTGAGTTCAGTTGATTTCTGTGAGGTAGCATCATGGCGACGTTCACACTCCAGTTTTTTCCCTCTCATATTTTCTTCATATGTTTAATGTTGTGGAACATTAAAATTAAACTCTTGTTCCCTTACCAGCCTCTCATTTCTTCTCTCTCGAGATAAAATGATTCTAGTGACTCAGCTATGTGATGGAGAGCCTATGTCGATCATTCCAAACACTGTTTTGTCATTAATTATGAGATTATATTGTTAGGCTGACTACTAATATGAAATCTTATTTCAAACACTGGCTTTTATAGTATACCCCTTATAATACTTTAACTTCACATTCAATTTTTTGCTTTCGATTTAATCAGGCTAATATTTTTTTAACCACAAGGACCAATAGATTTCTGTCTAGGATAAGAGGAATATCTGTAACTCTCTTTGTAACTGTTTTTTTTTCTTCTCTCTCTCCCCTCTCGGGGTGTGTACTGCAGGTCTGGAGGTGTGTGATCCCCCTCACAGGCTCACGATGTCCATGGTGAGTGGTTTCTTCTCCGTGTTTGCTGAGCTCATGCTCCCGGGCCTGGCTGTGCTGTGCAGCGAGTGGCCTGTGCTGCAGGCCGTGGCTACGGTGCCTCTACTGCTGCTGCTGTCCTACTGGTGGTGAGTCAGCTGTTTTACAGTCACTACACACACACACACACACACACACACACACACACACACACACACACACACACACACACACACACAAACTAGCCACTCAGTAACCCTAAACCAGCGATATCAAACTCAGATTCTTCCTGGGCCACATCCACATCAGCATTTTTGTAATGTATTGATTAACACCAATAACCTAGGCTCTGAAAGTAGAATAGGGCGATTCTTGGAAAGAGAAGTACTAATAGACACTATTGAGCTGTTTACACTATCAGGTTTAACATTTATTATACAACAGTTAGTTCTAGTCCACTAATTTGACTGGACATGTGGTGTTCCAAAAGTGCTGATATTTAGTATTACAGCACTGGTACGTTTCAGTGTTTGTATCACTCCACTTGTCTGTGTTTGCTGCATAAAATTCCAATTCTAGAAATAGTCTGTTACACTGAAGCTACACTTAGGAAACTACACTTGTAATTGCAGTATGGGATGGTTTTCAGACTTAATGTCCATCTGTCTCTTACTCATAAAACCTGTGCACACTATTATATTGTTAAACTCTTTGCGTGTGTGTGGGGGTGTGTGTGTGGGGGTGTGTGTGTGGGGGTGTGTGTGTGGGTGTGTGGGTGTGGGTGTGGGTGTGTGTGTGTGCGTGTGTGGAGACTTGTATGTGGAGATGTGGTAATGTGTGTCTGTGTGTATGTTGACTTGTAGACAACATTTGTGAGTGTGTGTAGTGAATGAATAGCATGTTTGTATGTTTGAACAGCTGGCCATCTGTGTTTCCCGAGTCTCCCCGCTGGCTTCTGGCCACATCTCAGATTCCTCAGGCCAAGAGATGCTTACAGCTGTTCACCAGTCAAAACGGAGTGTGTAGGAGAGACGAGATCTACCCAGCGGAGACTCTTCTGACAGGTACGCGCATTGTTGCGTCACTCCTGGAAGGTCAGATGCATCTGTGCTTTTACACACTTTATCCACCTCATCATGATTATAAGTCAGGGATTTAAGAGACTGAGAGTGGACACAGACAGTCAGATGACAAATTCGATCTAGAGAGTAACGTTTTCTCATCATGATCTTCCTGTAGGGACAGACATATATGCATGTGTAGAGAAGGATATGTAAACAAATGCTGCGTTCGGGGTGCCTTGTAAATGGTCATTTGCAAGTTGTAATAACGTCATTTCCACCTCGGGATGTTAGATGCACAAAGTGGAAAAAAACATGGATGCCTCCTTCAGAGTGTGTCTTTTGTTTGCTCTGTCAGAGCACATGAAGCTCATAAAAAGCTACTTTAACTGCACTTTTACAGTTACAAGCCTGATTGGTTATTGGTACTTTTGTACTATAGTGAACTTCATGCAATATCCTGGATGGAAACTGCAGCACATCAATAATGGTGGACACTGGCGAGTATCTTAGCAACAAGCTAGCCGGCTAACGTTAGTGATATCTCTAATGTTGATGATTACTTTCTCAAAACAGTGATTAGTATGGTCACTCTTATGGATTTAACCAAGTACTGGGTCTTTATATTAATTGATCTAAAGCCAGTACTGCTAGAAAACTCATTTAAAATTAGAGAAGAGGTGTTTATACTGTTCTCTGTGAGCGGCCTTGTTGATCTGACGTGACAGGGAAGTAACTGGTGGTTGAGAAGACTAACCCAAGTTGACAAGTTTAAATTTCAAGCTCAGGGTGCGATAAGAATTAAAGGCTAATAAGAACTAAAATTTAATATTTATTAGAATTTTTTATTAAAAATATATTATTGAAAGGTTTGAACACTAGGTGCCACCATTACTGAAAAATCAATCTAAAATCAAATCCACTTCTAATCTCTTCAGTCCTCGCTTCAAAACATTTATGGTATTAATTCTATAGGCCTCTATGGTGGTGCCAAAGGAAAAAAAAAATTGAAATTAAATGCAGGTGATTTCAGGTAAACTGACTAAAATAATATTAGAGTTTATTAGAAAGGGCATCTGTTTAATTTACCAGGAATTGTTTGCTGAAGGATTATAAGGAAAACCCATCAGATGTGGCTGCAGCTGAATTCTGGTAAACATCCAAAAATGAAAAATCATGTATTTCTTTTGTCTATGACATATTTTGGCACCTTTAAGCATAAATATATTTCCCCACAATGATGGAGAGATGTTTTATTTACTTTCTAAACCTGAGCTTTCTGTCAAGATCACATTAGGTAAATAGGGCAGTTTACAAAAGGGTCAATGACATGATGAGCATTTTTGTGTCCAAGTCCAATATTTTCCTATATAATAATCTAATAAATACATGCCACATGACCTTAATCGACCCATATATCCCATTTATGTGAATACTTTTTCAGTGCATCAAAATAAAAGTCATTTTATTTAAGTCTAAAAACATTTTCTGGGTGGTGAAATGTTCACCACCTTATTTGTCAGTGATCCAAAAGATATAAAAATGGCTGTGGGCTACAGAGTTAAAGATAGACATACGTAGTTTGATAGTCTTGTTTGTTTATTTATTTATTTATTTATATATTTACTTGTGCATCAGCAAATAGCAGCTGGTTTTAGACAGTGAGTGTGTTTGTGGAGATCTTTAAATGAAATTTTCACATTTTTCTCTTTTGGTGGTCACCAGATTTTAAAAAGCTATGACTTGTGTTTTAGATACTCATGTAAAAAAGAGAAAAATAATTCAGTTTAGGACGTTTTCATTCAAAACTATATAGTAGAAAATATCACAGTGTGAAGGGTTTCCCAGGCTGCAACACACATGAAATCTTTATTGACATAAACCATTCCAGCATACAGAAAG
>CM040999.1:11235531-11248031 GCA_022985145.1 Pangasius djambal | reverse complement strand
GACAATATTAAGAGGTGCTTGCCTGGGCAGTGTTGCCACCTCACAGCTCAAAGGTCCCCAGTTTCACTTGTTCTCTCCGTGTCTGTGTGGATTTCCTCCGGGTTCTCCGGTTTCCTCCCACCTCCAAAAAACAAGGCAGCTGGTGGATTGGCTATTCTAAATTGTCCCAGGAATGAATACGTTTGTGCACATTGTGCCCTGCAATGGACTGGCATCCCATTCATGGTATATTCCTCTATCGTGCCCAATGTTCCCAATGTACACAAAGATGTATTCGTATACGACATGTTTAAAGAAAAGCTGTAGTATTTGGAATAATGTCATTTTTCCCTTAAAAATAATGAATTAATGAATTAAACAAAAGGCGCATTGACAGGAAATCACCAAATTTCCAACAGAACAATGGCTCCAATATATCCCAGGTTCAAGGTAAATTAGTGCAAATATGAAAGGAAAAACAAATTTAAAAGAAATATACAATATCACATCACCTCTATTGACATTTTGAAGCATCTATCATAAAAAAAAATTTGTATTTTGGTATTTAAAAATTAATTATGTACATAACTTGTATATAAATCTATACGTTATATAATGACCGACTTGGTCTCTGTCCTGTCAGACCTGCGTGGAGGACTGGTGTTGGTGCTGTCATTCGTGGGGCTTCTCTCCTCTCAGGCTCTGGCCATGCTCAGTGTGTTCTTCGCCGGTGAAGTCATGCCTACTGTCGTGCGGTAAGCGATAGACATTACCTGCACTTGAGCGCACGTTAGAAAGTTGCAGTCTGCCTCACTCATGACTGTGCTGCTCTGTCTGTCTCAGGGGTGGCACTCTGGGTCTGGTGATGGCTGCCGGCAGCGTGGGCACAGCCGCCTCATCACTGATGGAGCTGCAGAACAATGGCGGCTACTTCCTGCACCATGTGGTGTTCGCCTCATTCGCCGTGCTCTCCGTGCTCTGCATCATGCTGCTGCCCGAGAGCAAGCGCAAAGCCCTGGCCGACTCTCTGAGAGATGGAGAGAGCCTGCGCCGGCCTCCGCTCTTCCTCTCCAGGAGAGAGAGAGATGATCTTCCACTGCTCCGCTGCCACCATCCACCTTCTCAGTACAACCCGGAGAACTACTCGCGCCTGCTCAGCGCCACCAGGAAGATGCTCACCCAGGACACAGTGCCGTACAGGATCGCAGTGACATCTCACCCACCCCTGCTGCAGAGTAACGGCACTTCACAGGGTGGCCATGATGCCTCACCATAGCGCTGGGTTAGAGTTTCGCGCTGGGTTAGAGTTTCACACTAGTGACTTTTACATGAATTTTATATTTTATAATGTACTTTTTTCAGCTAGTGTTTTGCTCCACTCTCCATCTGTCCAGTAGGGGGAGCTACTCATGGCCAGGATAAACATGAGATTTGAGAATGGTGTGTAAGGTTACGTACTGATAATATTCAAGCACTGTTACTATGAATGCTTTTATCGTCTTTAATGTAGAGAAGTCAAAGTCCAGCTTGATAATACTGGTATACAGTAAGTTGTGAAATGGAAAAAACTGTCCTTTTAAAACTGTCCACATCCACTTTTTTTCAGATGTTTGCTCTCTAACCAAATATCTATCCACAAACCTACAGATAAGGCTTTCTTACCTGTTTCTTTGGGTTTCTGGAATGTTCTCCCAAATTAATACTGATTCATTTCTCTCATAGTATAAAGTCTCTTGTAAGCGCTTTATCCTGATCAGGGTCATGGTGGATCCTGGGCCTTTTCCAGGAACAGTAGCTGAATATCTGTGTTTACTGGACTGCTGTGTTTTTTTGGGTAGTGATAAATTCCTCCACACTCTCCATGTAGAGTCATTCCTATGAGCCATCATACTTTATTCTTTATATTTTTCACTGTAGGAGATTCTTTTCCATTTTTTACTTAGTCTGAACGTGTTTACGCTCCAGTGATGGAAGCTAAGGATCACATGAGAGCTGCTCCTCATTCACTTAGCTGGTCTCATGGCTCTTGTTAAACTTATCTTGTGACCTCGTCCTTCTGGGACTTTATTTAATCTAACTGACCTCACTGAAAGGTGATCACACTGTTTTACAAACAACTCTGTGTTAGTCATTTTATCTGTATTTCTGTCCTGTTGCTGTGGTCTGATGTGCACCAAATGAAGTGGGTTAGTGTTGGTATTATAATCAGTGTAAATCAGATAATGGTCACTTTGATAAATGTACACTGGGTATGGTTTATATTACTGCAGGGTCCCAGTGCTGCTAACAGTGGCATCATGGGATATCTGCAGTGCTTCAGTAGCAGACTCCGGCTAAATAACTGAGAATGACAATCTCAGATCTAAGTGAAATTCAATTCTTCATTTTATCTTCATTATGCACAAACCCACTGCCTTGATTCTTTCTCACTTTATTTATTCTTTATCCAAAATGTGAACAGTATGAAGATTTCTTTGTATCAGACTGATTTACCATTAAACCAGTCTGTTTTTTTTTTTTTGTTTTTTTTTTTAAATATTTGTAATGTATGTGTATATAACTGCAATAAAATCCATATTTGTATGCAGGTCAATTGGCAACTGTTTCAGCTCCCAGATATCTCACTGCCATTTTTTAACCTGTACATTTTTCTAAACTGCCATTTTTTTCTAAACTGTTTGCAATATTTTCTTTGCCTAACTGTCTGAAATTGTTTTATAAAATCTTACTCTACCTTTATATTAACAGAATAACATTACTTTGCACTGCATTTTATAAAACTATTTTAACAATTTGTTTAAAAAAAAAAAAAAAGAATCAGCCAGCCACTACAAATGTGCCGTGATCTACAGTAAGCATTCCTACATGTCCGTGCTTCATTAAGAAGATTAATTTGCATTTATCCTAATAACTGATCACATCTGCTGATTTGAATACATACAGTACATGTTCTACAAGCAGCAGTGCAGCAGATCCTCCCTGTCTTACTGCCTCATACACACCTGAGAGTCAAACACATGCTAACAAACAGCTGAGATGCTGAAAAGAAGTTACTGCAACAGTAACGGCATTGCCTGCATCTACCAAAAGAAAACCTTAACTAGGAAGGTCACCTTACAGAGCCGACTTATATTAGTATAAGAGTACTGGTACAGATCATGAATCCTAAAAAATGTTTTCCAGGTGCAGCACATCCCTTGAAATGTACTACACAGCCTTTATAAACAACAACAAAAAGAAATTATAAAATTGTTCCAGGTGAAAGCAGAGGGGAAAAAAACAGCTAAAACAAAATATGAAATTCATGTGAATCTTATTACAATGTGTTCAGCTAGATCTTGAGCTAGTGCTGCTGCTTTAGTAATGCCAACCCTGCTTGGCTCTCTTTAGAACAAACCATAAAGCAAAGTATAAAATGAGCAGATTTGGGAGTACTTTAAATGAAACTGAGACACGAAACTGTTTTACTTCCCATACAGTACTTATTCACTCCTCACACTTCTAATTCAATAGCTCCCCTTGCAGGATCTGAGTATAATTACATATTGGCTAGATGACAGCAGAATGTATAATGCTGCACAGGTCACTTAGTTTCTCTGATTCACTTTAGCATTAAAGGCTACTGGATACTGAATGTACACCACAAGTTAAAAGTTTCTGAAGGTTCTGAAGGTCTGTTGGACCTGTACTGTCACTTCAAACCATCAACACTTCCAGTCAGTGTTATTAGGGTTAAATGTAGTGATGGTCTGTCTGACTCCTTAGGGAATAAATACACCAAACCTATGTCACAGTCAAGCTCACTGAGATAATATTTTTTGATGTGAACGTTAACTGAAGCTGTATCTTGACCTGTATCTACATTGCATTATTTTATACATTGCGCTGCTGCCACTGAATGGCTGATTGCATGAATGAGCAGGTGTACATGTGTTCCTAATAAAGTGGCCAGTGAGTGTTTATATGAATTGAGAAATAGTCGTGACTCTAGATTGGAAAAAGGCTACATCATTAGCCTACACATGGGATTGATCATATACGTATAAGCAATATGTAAATAAGACTGCTTCAGAGGAACGACAGTAATATCTGGGAGTAATAAGAGGGTTTGTGGCTCTGTTGAGCTAATTTTGCTTAACTGCAGGTGGCTCAGGAAATGCAGCTCTCTACAGGCCCATCTGCCTCTCTAACAGCAGGTGGCTGGCTTCAGCATTTCATTCGTCTCGTCCTCGTCCTGTCCCTCCATCACGATGTCTCGCCACATACACACAGGCGTGTCATGGGCAGTGGGAGCTTAGTGACATGAAGGTTGTGAGTTTAAATCCTAGCACTGCCAGACTGACAATGTTGGGCCCTTGGTTTGTTTTCTCCCTTGCTTCTATGTATCTTAAATAAAAGCATCTGATATCTGACATGTAAATTTCTATCTCCTCCCTGGACTTTTCTAATTTACAGCGTTCATCTGTCGTGTTACATTACACTGGAACTAAATGTACAGTCAGGACTGATACTGGTGTTCGTCTATCACTTTCTACCCCTTTAGCTGAACACTCTCTGAATACTCTTTCCTCCTTATTTCAGATGTAACTGATCTTCCAAGACATGGTTTGTGTCCAACATTTGATTCTTAATTTTGCACTGGAGCTATGAGGCTAATGCAGCTAACAAATAACGGACGTCTCACCTTAAATGTCACTTTAAATAAATGCCCAAATCTTCATATACTCTCTTTAAATCATATCTCAAATACCAGAGACAAATCTGAAGTTGCAAAAATCTGCATCGCTTCCAGTTTTCCTATTTAATTCAGCCCTCAAAGCCCTGGGGGGCTTTAAGTGTGTGAACGTGTGTGTGTGTGTGTGCGTGTGTGCAAGGTGACCTGCAAGAGACTGGGGTCCCATCCAGGGTGTATTCCTGCCTCATGCCCAGTGTTCCTGGGATAGGCTCCAGATCCAGCACTACCTTGACTAGGACAAAGCGGTTACTGAAAGTGAGTGAGTGATTGGGGGTGAGATAAACTACATTAGCCTCATAGCTCCAGTACAAAATAAAAGCAGCAAACAATGGACACCAATATGTCTTGGCTCATCAGCTACATTACAGCTAATTGGAAGGATAACCTGTGTAAATTAGATTTTTCACCAAACTACTGCTTTAATAATAGAAGTTGTATTCCAACATTGTTGCTCCAACAGCTATTTTTGTCCTTGCTAGTTGACATTGGTGCTGGTGCTGGTGCTGCTTGCTGTAGGGGAGACCCTCAGCAATTTGTTGGCACTTCCTCTGTTATTATAAGCCATTCCTTGCTTTCCTCACAAGGAAAGGTCAAACTCTGCCAGTCGGGAGTTAATCTTGCACATACTTAGCACTGCAAGAATTTAAGTAATGTTCTAAGGCTTAGCAAGATTAAGTCCATTCGGTGCTGCAGATTCCTGAAGAATTCCTCATGCGAGGATTGCAGGCAGATGGATGCTGATATGTGTTGTTGGCCTTGCTGCCTACTCTGCCTGCGTGCATGTGGGAACAGCGTGGCCTAGTTTTTTCATGACTGATTGCACCTCTCAGGATTTCACACCAAGGCTGTAGTTTCACTTGGAGTAGTACAGGCTCTGACAGACGCAAACGTGACTTACAAATGAGGCATAATCCACTCCAAGCATTTCACTGGTAAAGGAATAATTGTGCCAGGAGAGGCTGGTATAAATGGGCTAGTAGGGCTAAAGCACTCTGGCTTTCAAAGATAAAAAGACATCAAGTTTCATTTTTGGCATCCATATCAGATTATTTGCTGTTAACAAATGTTTTAAAGTGTATTATTTTGGATTTTTTGCAGAACCGAGTGCAATGGCTCTTGATTCCACAAAATGCATAAAAGTAATAAAGAAGTGAAATGTGAGAATTGCAAATATCAGAGACTTAGTGAGAGGGCGAGTATTCAATTATTTTTACCCTATATTCTTGAAGGTAAGAGATTATATAATATGTTTAATATTATAATATGGTTTATAGCTTTTTGCCGAGCGGCAATGAGCAGCACTGAAGGTGTGGTTTTCCCTACAGAGATTTTTATTTTTTTTTCAAATCCTTCACTACTATATCTAGTATCTTAGCACTTAGCTGCACTTAGCTGGCTAGTTTGTGTAGCACTACATACTGAGTACTTTAAAACTTTATCGAAGAATTTAGTCATTTATTTTCCTTTGTCAACCTATAGATAGATTCGATTTTAGCCCTCTCGTCACTGAATTTGGCATTAAAAATAAATAGATCACTAAATAAATAATTAAATAAATGAATGAGTAAATAAAAATAAATACATTTAGTACTTGGTAATGGAAGTCTATTTCTTCCAAAATGTTTGCATACTTGCTTTAATCAAAGTAATTAACACACATCACATGTTGAAATTATATTGTAAAGTAACAGGTGTACTCTGTAAACATACTGGAGAGCTGCACATGAGAGATTTACTCTGACATTACTCTAATACACCGCGGGATGTTCGACATTTTATCATTTAACCTTGTAGTAGAAGGTTGCACAAACACTCCTATCTGACCCATTTACTTATCCCTTGCTTGTGACTTTCCAAACTAGTCCCCTGATTTTTGCCTAAATAGGCCACATGTCATGGGGATTGTGGATGGAAGCTACAGTATACTGGGGCTGGGTCTCTGCACTATGTCTGCAGTCCTCCTGGTGTCTTTCCCAGAGCTCATGTGCCCTCTGGAGGTCTCTGTCCTTGAGATGATCAAATATGCTAACAGACTGAGTACAGTTTACTCAGTGGTAGAAATACCAGTTTCAAAGGCTGCATATTTATTTTTAGTTTTGATATCAATTTATCTCCAAAAAAACCTCACAAAGTTTCTATTTTTCTTCACTGTACGTTACTTACATCTTAATGTACAGCATATGCCCCCAAAGCCTGGATCTGGAGGTCTCCTCCATACATGTACTTCTAAAAGTATCAGAAAATGGGTGTTTGTGCAACCTCTGAGGTCAGACTGTATCTCTGATCATCTTACGTCTGTTAGTCAGTGCAGTACATAAAACATATAACACGGTGGCATTTGTTGCTCCAGTGCAGCTCCTGTTGATCCCCATTGCTTCAGCCAACATCTTCAGCATCTTTCACTGCTAATGAATTATCATCACAAGCTACAGCTAAATTATAGAACTAAAGTCCCGTTTAAAGCTTTCAGGTTTAGTGCATAAGCGTTTCCTCTAAATATCAAACAAGGCAAACAAAACATTTTGTAACCCTTTCACTTTAAAACATTTCTTACCAGCAAATATATAAATATGGAATTTGCACAATAAAAAATATATCTTAGTTAAATTAATATGTGCAGTGCAGCAATTCGCATTGTGAAGTGAAGTTTTTTTGGATGATAATATTAATATTTGCTGGTAAGAAATGTTTTAAAGTGGCCAAGTATGGACTCGGAATTTATAGGACCCATATAGATCACTCTTTAACTGTGCCACATTACTGTGTAGAAACATAATCAATGTAATATTATATTTTTTTCTATCATTCAGCATTGTTTCATATGACTCCTGAATGAATTCGGTAGTAGCATAGATTAATCATTTTGGTGAAGCTGTCAGTCAGGTATGAATAAACCTCACCTCTCATACTAGAGTGTTTGTAAGTATTAATTAAATCTTTCTTTATTGGGTTCCTCTAAGTAAGCACCTGTGTGTGTGTGTGTGTGTGTGTGTGTGTGTGTGTGTGTGTGTGTGTGTGTAAAGAAATGCCTCAGGCCACTTGTTTTTCCACAGTTTGATTGAATCTTCTACTTCACCCATGAGGCCACATGGCCCCCTGTCATACACACACACACACACACACACAAACATCAGCAACGAGATGAAGAAAAACAAGGAAGCCAGCTCAGCACCATGTCACATAGTGTTTTTGAGTCTGTATGCTACGAAGCTGTTAGTAAAAGCTGAAAGACTAAAGAAAGTGGGAAAAAATTAAACAATCAGCCCCTTAATTCAGGTTACACTTACCTTTATTCAAAGAATAAGCTTAGATATAAATCCAAGGAACCAATCCAAAGAACAACAGACAAAGGTTATGTGACATGCTGATTTTATATTCAGGTTAAACTATGAGGACAATAGTTTTGTCCAAGACTGGATTTCATTAGCATCCAAGAAGCCAGCCCAGAGTAGCAGTGATGTGGACATGTAGCTTACAATCATCATATTTCTTAATGAAATGATTTGGTTTCTGTGTGAAAATAATTGACTCCTGAAAAAACTAATGAAGATGAGTTAGCTGAGATAACCATGTAGAATGATTATGTTCTCACATCCTCTACAGTACATGTGTGTGTGTGTGTTTTTGATTGCATATGGTAAAATGCGCTTCGAGCCAATTTTTTCCTCTAATGTACACAAGTCAGGCAAAGTCGCATGGTTCAGCAGCCTTAAAATCATGAACTTATTTATTTATTTATTTTTAAAGAACACCAATCACCTTTTATAAATATTCAGAACTGGTTTACATACACTTTCCTTGAGGCCACTACTTTGCATACAGTCAAACTGATGACTGCTGAACAGACCTGATCTTAATTTTATTGGCTAAATGCTGCAGAAGGCTGGACACCTTCATCCCTGTGCACCTCTCTGTGTGATCAAATTCAACAGCTGTGATTACTGTGATGAGATCAATAGCCTGAGCTAGTTGGGGCGGTTTCTTCCTCATACCACCAACATTGGCCTTTATTAAAACCCCTTTGTTGGTGGTGTATTGTCATTATCATAGTTATAAAAATCATCTTTATTTACTTATGGAATATGTGTAATGTAATGTCTACTAAGGACATTCCACTGAATGGGTAACATTTCTGTCCCCAGGACATTAAATGTATAAAAATGCATGAAAATGAACTCTAAAATACATTTTATTATTAAGCAAAGTGTCTTCGCATTTAGCTAACTGCAAAATTTAGAATGTATAATTAAAATCATTAATAAAAACTTCCTAGAACACTAAAGAAATAGCAGTTGTTGCATGTCCCCACTCCCTGCCTCTATAATTTACCATGAAATATTATGATTAAATTCCTTCAGAAATGTTTTCTTTTTTTTTTGCATTTATGTGTGACTTTATATCCAATCAATGATTTCCTTTTTTCCAAAGGAAAAAAAATCCATAACATTTTTGATAAAATGCACATTTTAGTCGTGTCCCCATGTTTTCACTCAGTCCTGTTACCCTAACACATTCCCCTTGGAACATTCCAAAAGACACTTTTTCAGCAGGAAGTTGCATTATTCAGATCTTCTGAAGGCAATGGGGTAAGTCCTCTCAATTTCTTTTCAATCTATTTGATGATATTTCAACTGTGTCTGAGAGGGTCAATCTCAACATACTGCCCTGTTACCTAAATTATTTTTAGATGTTATTTGTTCATTTTAAAAATACACATTTTTGATAAATCACTACAATTTGCTCAGTATCCTCATGCTATTAGCATGTGTGGCATGTGGCTATTTAGCATGTATTTGCTAATTCTATGCTAAAAACTCAGTCCTGTTACTCATATAAGCCATAACAGGACTGGGTAATAGTAACAGGAGTGAGTTGCATTCCATGGGAGCCATGGGAAGGGTGCCCCCGATGGTGTGGGAGGGACCCTGAAGAGAAGGGCTGACTGTCTAGTCAGCCAAGGTAGAGACATTCTTGCAGAGTTGTTTGCTGTTTTACAAGAAACAGACACAACAATCAAGTTGTTTTTTGTCAGCGAGGAATCAATTGAGAAAGCAGTTTCAGAGATGCCCAATGATGTGCCACCAGTTCCATCCATTATAAGGATCCATCAGGTAGTGTCCCTAGCCCATGGAGAACTGATATACAGGGATGTCAGCTGCTTGTGCACAACACCACAAAATCTGAACTGTGGGTGCTTTAATGCAAAGCATTTCAAGTTCTACATTCAGCAGACAGCTCCCACAATGACAGAAGTTCAGTGGCAAAGCCTTGAAGTTGTTGGCAAATGGTGTGTGCTGAAGTATGATGGTGATCTATACCCTGGTGTCATCACAGATACGAGTGAAACACATGTTGAGGTCCGTTGCATGCAAAAGATTGGATTCAACAGGTTTTTCTGGCCAGCCCATGAAGACATCCTTTGGTACTTGTTTGAGGACATTGTAGTGTGTATCATCCCACCCCCGAGGCCAGTCACAGGTCGTCACATGGAAACTGACAGAGGAATCTGGGCCAAACTGCAGAAGTCTTATTAGAAAGGGTCAGTATGTTTTTATGGAATGAGTGCAATTCTAGCTTAAACACTGTTAGATGTACTTTCTGCAACTGAACATTTTTTGTTTGACCTCAGGAGCCAGAAGCACCCACCACATTCTCAGTCTCTGTTCTCTCTGTTTCTCCCTCTTTCTCTTCTTCTCTTTCCATCTTGATTGTGATGAACTACATGGACATAACACATTCCTTCAGAAATCTCTCTCTCACACACAGGCTATGTACACACACACACACACACACACACACACACACACACACACACAGAGTGTCTGGATATTCATTCCTGTTATTAAATTGTTTTGTTCCAAAAAATGATCATCTCTGTTATGTTCATCAATTTATCCAATAGTTTACTTAATTACATGACTTAAAAAATTATAATCTTGTAGTTTGGGTCTCCTGTAAAATAAAAAATCGCTTTGCATTAAAAAAAAAAAATAATACACATTGTGTGCATATTTAGTGAATTTTTAGTGACAAATATAAATTATTAAAACATTTTACCAACCATTTCTTTAAGATAAACACTTTTGTGAGTGGAAGACAAAGGAATTAGTTGACTTTTTTTTTAACATGCTTCTTAAGACACTTGATGTTTGGTAACAGGGCTGAGAAAAATGCATCCATCCCCTAATTTGAAACCGTGTAAAAATAAATAAATAAATAAATAAATAAAGGTGACTGAGATTGACCAGTATACATTTCGAACAGTGAAATATGTGCGTTGTTAGATACAGTGTTGAAAAAAGATAAAAAATTAAGTTTAATTTTTAAAAATTAGAAAAGCAGATGTTACTCATTCGGTGGAAAGTCCCACTAGTCACTAATGGAGTTTTGCCTTTCCAGCACACACAGCTGTGGTAACAGCGTAATTATAATAACTGTGATATCGGAGTTAAAACTATAATGTAATAGTTAGATAAGATTAAGAAATGTAGAAAAACTGTGGAACTACAGCTGAGGCAGTGTTTATGAATTTGTTTGTCTGAAACTAGTTTAGCTAGCTACATGCTAACACTCGACAGCCAAATTTGAATTACGTTCATATAGCCATCGCATTTTGATTGGCACTTGCTATGGGTACGGATTATTCCACTGCGTACGGGAATAGGGGGGGATAACCTGTTACATTAACAGATCCAAAAGCACGAAGACGATGTAAAATAATCCGCAGTTGGCCATAACATTTTAATTCAAACTAATATTGAATATGTCATTAAACGTCATTATTTAGAAACAATATTGCTATGTTTATTCGGTTGTCACGGTTAGTGACGAACCCATTTTAAGCTGCACGTTGGCTCGGCGAGCACGTGTCCCCGAGCTCGAGCGGTACTTCGCTCGGATAAGAGGCGCGCGGGGAGTCGGAGCTGCTGACGTCAGACGGGTTTGATTATTTTGATCTGGGGGGTTAAAGATGGCGGAGGCGGAGAAGCTTCAGAATCATTCCGGGCTAAACCGTAAAGGTAAAATTTGCAACGAAGATAAAACACAGACAGATAAATAGCTGTTCTATGTATAAAGCGAGCAGGTGTGAATTTTTGTAGGCGAACGTGAAAAATTCATTCGTCATCGTTTTGCACTGGGGACTGAGTAGCTGATGACACCTGCTAATGCTAATGCTAATGCTAAGGTAAAGCTAGCGTCAGGCTCATGCTAGCGTTCCGGACTAGTTTAGGCCAATGTTTCAGCTGTCCTGCTTCATTAAACCATAAAGTACACTGCTCCAACACTCATCTTAGCGTAATGGAGAATATGGTGGAGTCGGAGAGAGCTGCTTTAGCTTAGCATAGCCCCTGGGTTTTGCTGTGCGGTTAGACAGCGGGCAGGGTTCCGTTTTAACTGACAGACTGTGATGGAGATTTGCTCAACTCGTTACTCTGTAACGTCAGTGTAAAGTTTACTGTTTTCTTTATATTGGACGAGTTACACTGAGATCCCACAGCAGTCCAGTTTACTGCAGCGAGCAGCTCATGTTTATACTGATCACTGCCTCATTCCCAGCTAGCTAACTAGCTAGTACAGCCTGTTTAACTCCCAGTAATAACCAGCTAGCTAACTCACAGCCTGTTTAACTCCCAGTAATAACCAGCTAGCTAACTAGCTAACTCATAGCCTGTTTAACTCCCAGTAATAACCAGCTAGCTAACTCACAGCCTGTTTAACTCCCAGTAATAACCAGCTAGCTAACTCACAGCCTGTTTAACTCCCAGTAATAACCAGCTAGCTAACT
>CM040999.1:11188221-11220537 GCA_022985145.1 Pangasius djambal | reverse complement strand
GTAAAGGTGAAGGGCTTGTGTATTCTGACCAGTCATTACATTTGATTGCACCTACCCACAATATTTTCTAACCAAGCTGATTCTATTTCTCAAACTATAAACAAATTATTAATTTAAACCACTGTGACCCTGACCAAGATAAACAGTTATGGAAGATGAATGAATGCAGTAAATGCATCATGCAGAACCCTTTACACTCCCAGGTAATTTCATTTGTCACATGAGCTTCATATGACTGCATGCTTTTTTTGGGTCCCTTGGAATCCCATACCTGATGCAAACCTGTAGTTATAGATATAAAAATTGTCTATGGGTACTGTGCGCACGCTTATTAAATATGGGGGGAAGCATTCCTTTTCAGTTATAGCACTTTTGATTTAATCCCTGTGTCATTCTGTTGCAGAAAACAACCACATGGGTTGGGGGAGATGATGAACCATTGACAGGCTTCACCTGGAGGGGGGGCTGTGAGAGGGAGACCACAGGAATCCTGGCCTGGAGCGAAGTGTTTGTGGTTGAGAAACCGGACGGGACCAAGGTAACACTTGACACATTACTCCAAACCCTCTACATCCCAAATAAAGCTGAGCTAAACTTGCATCTGTGTTCATCACGTGTCTCAGAATAGAAGTTGGCAAACCAGAAACTAGGCACATGAATTGAAATTTGTTTCTCGCTAAATGTGACCGAGACAGGTTTGAAATTTCAGTAGCTCCTCTCCTATTGTTGATGAGCCCAACAGTGGCCTTCATGATAATTGTGTTAATATGGTTTCGCTTGATCACAGTCCTGCTGATACCTGAAGCTAAATGCTTTTCTGTGGCAGTGCTTAGCACTGTTAGCTTACAGTTGGGTTTTCTAAATATTAGGTCACTCTGGTTACAACTATTTGGCTTTGATTTGTTCAGGAGCTATAACTTTTGGTTTTCTCACTTTAACAGAACCATGATTTACATAAACAACACAGGTTTTTTTGTTTGTTTGTTTGTTGCTACTGTTTATGGTGTGGCATGTTTGTGCTCACATTTTTAGGAATACTGATAGCTTACAAATGAAAATTATAAAAAGTATAGTTGAACAAGTATGTTTTTAGTGTGGATTTAAAAGCAGTTATTGGGTTAATGTAGTCTGGAACAGCAAGATGCGCTAGATGTAAACCATTCACGGCTTTAAATGTCATGAGCAAGGCTTTGTAATCAATGTGGAACTTAATAGACTGCCAGTGTAGCTTGAATAAGGCTGTGCTTTACTGTGGTGATAGTTACTAAGATCTTTTTTTTTTTTTTTCCCCTCCCTCCCCGCCATCCTCTCTCACATTGACACATTGCACTGTCAATATTTGTGGACATCTGACCATCAGACCCATATGTGGGCCTTTCCTAAACTGTTGTCACAGTGTTTGAAGCACATAATTACAGCATAAGAGACATTCTAGGTAACATTACGATTTCTCTTCACTGGAACTAAGAGGCGCAAACCTGTTCCAGCATGGCAATGCCCCTGTGCACAAAGCCAGCTCCATGAAGGCAGGGTTTAGCGAGGTTGGAGTGGAAGAACTCGAGTGGTCTGCACAGAACCCTGACTTGAACCCCAACAGAACACCTCTGGGATGAACTGGAACACTGCACACCAGCTCTCCAGGATCTAATGTCAGAAAATGTACAAATCTGAAATTCAAAACTGATCCTTTCTGAGCAGTTATGACTTATTTCCTACTCTCAGTGGTCTGATGAAACATGGACCCTGAATATGGCACAATCCTGCCTAATACAGAGTTTGTGATGATTTGCAGTCTGTGTCTAGCCTTTTAATAGTAATATTCTTGTGACCTCTGTACTGGTTTTAGACAAAGCAGACAGCAATAAGATTGCAGCAGCAACATTGCATGCCGAGTGATTATGATTTAACCCCGTTATTTTAGCACAGGGTCAAAAGCTTAATGTTTGTGTTAATTCAAACTAGACAGAGATGGTGACTTTTTTTTATTTTTATATATATATATATATATATATATATATATATATATATATATATATATATATATATATATATATATATATATATATATATATATATATATATTTTGAGTGTGGTGTACCATTTTGCGGTTCAGTTATCTAGTGCTTTGTACAATAAATAAGTGTTAGCGTTTGGTATAACGTAACACAGATGAAACTGTGCATGTATAAAAGTACTGTGTAACCATGAGAGAAGAAGGTTAGGGTTTGGAATTGGATTAAACACTCCTGCCATTGGTAGGATGGTTTTTCAGGCTGTGGTCAGCAGGTTTCAGCATACTGGAGTCTTTTCATGCCTACTCAGGCCATGTGTGTCTCTGCAGGTGGCTGTGCTTCTCATAGACACGCAGGGAGCCTTCGACAGCCAGTCCACCATCAAAGACTGCGCCACCCTCTTCGCCCTCAGCACCATGACCAGCTCTGTTCAGGTCTACTTTTTTTTTTTTATCTGCTTTTAAACTGAACAGAATATTCTGGACTATAGTATGTCCTATTTACTGAAACGTGTTAAAATACTTGTTTGCTTAACCTGCTTTTTTTAACACACAAATATGACTGTTTAAACTTTCTCTTCATTGAGTAGTATCCAAATGTAAAACTACACCTTTTTTCTTTTTTTCTTTTTCTTTTTTCTTTTTTCTTCTCCCTATTAATGACATCAGTTGTTTGTACCTACATTTAAAATCAACCAGTTGTGCCACATGGCTGTATCCAATCTTTAACAGACATTAATCTTTCAGTTGTGTTATATTGTAATACCCTGTTAGAATAATTTGTGTTAAAATACAATAGACCTTACATTCTTCCTGTTTAATGCTTGTTGTTGTTATTGTTGTTGTTATTGTGATTCCATCTATAGGTTTACAATTTATCTCAGAACGTGCAAGAGGATGATCTTCAACATCTGCAGGTGAGTCCTGCTTGTGAGATTTTAAAGGATATGACCAAAGAACAATATAGAAAAGGAAAACGTCTTGTGTGCTGCTTAGATGTTAGTGATGAGGTACAGGAGTGTATTGATCCATCACTGTTTTCCCTCCTTTAGCTTTTCACAGAGTATGGAAGACTTGCTATGGAGGAAATTTACCTAAAACCATTCCAGGTATGTTGTACTACACAAAGTCTACATAGAACTGTTCAATACTTCCTGACTGTGTGTTTAATATAACGGGGCTTTCCTTAACATGAACAATTTCTGTGGATTTTAGTCACTAATGTTTCTGATAAGAGACTGGAGTTACCCATATGAACACGCATATGGCCTGGAAGGAGGAAATATGTTTCTAGAGAAAAGGCTGCAAGTAAGTGGAGCTTCTGTGCCCTACTTGTTAACAAACATTAAACAGCATTCAAAGCTGGTGTTTGTAATCTTAGAAGCATAAGCTTTGGAGACAGAGAGACAGAGAACACCCTGCTGCCCTATGTATGGTTTTTGCATGTGTACTGTAAGAGTTGGTCTTAAGTTTCACTTTTAATATGCCATTTTAATGCCTTTTAATTTGATTGTGGTTCTTATTCCTGAGTGATCATTGTCAGAGATTAATGTAGTTTTGTGCTATCAGAGGTGTCCCTTATGCTCCATAGATACCTTTTGAGTCTTGAACAGAATAATTAGTTCAATATAAACATTTCTCAGTCAAACACTAATGCAAATGATCAGATTTTTCATTTCCTGTAAGAGAATTTTCTACTTTCCTACTGTATATAATGGCAAAGTTGCTCTGGACTGATGCATTTTCTTTAATGTGCTCTTAGGTGAAGCAGAACCAACATGAGGAGCTTCAGAATGTCCGGAAGCACATCCACTCCTGTTTCTCTAACATCAACTGCTTCCTGCTTCCTCACCCTGGCCTCAAAGTGGCCACAAACCCCCATTTTGATGGCAGATTGAGAGGTAGGAATCATCTGCCCTCTAGAGGCTAGATCCTGGTAGTGCGTATTGAAAATAAAGAATCTAACATTTTCCACAGTTGTTACATTTTTTTTTTTCCTCTTGCATTTCTAAATGAAACTCCTATAGCTGCTGTAGTATTAAGCGCATGTACTAGAGCTGCAAAGTTGTTGTGTGATAAATGCACTTTTGGAATTATGTTTGGAAGGATGAAATTAAGTTTGTAAATGTTTGTCCTCCTGCATCTGCCTACACACAGACATTGATCCTGACTTTAAAAAGGAGCTGGTGAATCTCATCCCACTGCTTTTGGCCCCAGAGAACTTGGTGGAGAAAGAAATCAGTGGTTCCAAAGTGACATGTAGAGATCTTGTACAGTATTTCAAAGTAAGCTCCCCCCCCCCCCAAAATAACACACTTGATTACCTGTTAAATAAATCAGAGTTGGCTCTGTGTGTCCTAACTCTGCTCTCTGGCTTCAGGCTTACATGAAAATATATCAAGGGGAAGAGCTACCACACCCGAAGTCCATGTTACAGGTAGCGTTCATTACAGCACAGCAGACCAACCATCTGATCTGTCACTTATGTTAATATAATCATGAATGAGGAGTTTTTTATAAATTTGACTTAAATGTACTATGTTTTTCTTTTTAATTTATTGTTTAGGCAACAGCTGAAGCTAACAACCTTGCAGCAGTCGCAGGAGCAAAGGACACTTACATCAAGAGCATGGAACAGGTAAATGAACAGCATCAACTGAACTGCTGATCAGCGTGCATGAGGGAGAATTTCAGTGTCTCGAATATCTCCATACAAAATGCTGTCAGGATGAATTTTTGCTTCTCTGAGGTGTATCGTGATCTTTCCGTTTAACATTCATTATGAGCTCTAACTCTTCTTCCACACTAGGTGGTAGCTCTAGATGTAGTCGCATACAGAGCATGTAGTTCATTTAGGTGAGATCAGGAAATGTACATAAAATCCCGATTGTTTTGCTCATCTGTGTAATTAAATTGCTAAGTGTGACACTTGTGCGTTTAAGGTGGGTGTCGGACAGCAGTCGGAGCAGTGACTCTAATTTGTTGTTTTAATCATTTAAGGCACAATCTATTGTCAGTCTTTCCATATTTATAACTCTGCCATGAAATACATTTATGACACTGAAGAAGATTAAAATAACATGTTAATAATAGGGGAAAATTACACCTTATATTATAAATTCTGATCTACATTTTTTACAGTACAGTGTACTGATACCATAGTGGTTTCATTGTGTTGTCATTACAAAATAAATGCGTTTAAATGTAATTTTTTGTGTCAATATCATCATGCGAAGCCTGTATCTGGAAATGTCTTGCATTGTGGCTTTAGTGTATCATCTCACACCAAGTGATCAGAAGAAATATTAGTGAATCGAATTGAAAATATCGTGAATTGAATCTTGACCAAAATGCACAGGTGTTTTGAAAGTGGTGTTTTGCTGTCATGTCCTAGCACTCTTCTGGTGTGATGATAAGAGAACGCAGGAGCACTGATTTGTGATTGGTAGGGGCAGTGCTCGGGGTTTTTTTTTTTTTTTTTTTTAAGTAGTAGTCTGATGATCTGGATTGGTAACCATGTTTGAAAGTGCATTTAGTACCTCCTATAGCATTGATCTGATCTCCCATGTTAGTATGTGGTTACTAATGCCTTTATTCATTTCTCCAAATGCCGTATATAACACTATGGAACTGTAATGTTTTATGTATTTTAATCTGGTATATATGCTGGTTAATATGCTCAGCTTGACTGTTTTGACCTGCTGTGTGCTGCAGGTGTGTGGAGGAGACAAGCCCTACATCGCCCCAGCTGATTTGGAGCGCAGCCACGAGGAGCTGAAGCAGAGCTCCATACGGCAGTTCCGCACCATCAAGAAGATGGGAGGCGAGGAGTTCTGTCGCCGCTACCAGGAGCAGCTGGAGGCCGAGCTGGACGAGGCTTATGCCAACTTCGTCAAGCACAACGACGGAAAGAACATTTTCTATGCAGCGCGCACACCGGCCACACTCTTTGCCCTCATGTTTGCCATGTACGTGGTATCGCTAGTGACGGGCTTTGTGGGCGTAAACTCTGTGGCAACGCTGTGTAATCTGATCATGGGCGTGGCTCTGGTGTCTCTGTGCACCTGGGCGTATGTCAAATACTCAGGGGAGTTCCGTGAGGTTGGCAGCGTCATCGACCAGGTGGCAGAAACTCTCTGGGAGCAGGTGGGTTATTCTCAACCTGCGAATTCTCTCTGTCTCAGTTTATCTTCTCTTTCTGTGTTATTCTGCTCTCCTTTGTCTTCTTTTGGCCCTGAAATCTAATCCTGCATTCACACTCGAAGGAAACATCATTCCACAGTCTGTCTCTTGTTGATGATCGCTGGTGTGCACAGTCCAGCTTTCTGATGTTCTCTTAAGGGGTCCGACCCATTTTTGCAACACTGAAATGTTTTATTTTTTGGTAAAAATATAATGTTTTAAATATAAAAGTTTTCCCAGTAGGTTTTATATCAGATATTTCAACACAAGCTGTACTGACAAGCATGACTCTCTTATTGTCTGCTATAAAGCTGTTTTCTATCAGGAAAATAAAAACATTTTGAGCAATTACTAAAAGTTATAAAAATTGTTTAATCACAGATAGTACTGTGAATAAATCATAAAGGCCAAGAGTCTAGCAAGGTTTATTACTGCTAAATAAAAGCCGTCAAGCATGATCTTGTGTTTAAATTTCCCCTCTGGATATTTAGCTAACTTTGCTAAGTCTGAACCGGAGACTTTGAACTGTCATTGTTCAATACAGTATTCATGAGAGAATTTCAAGGTAAATGTATTCCAAACTAAAGTTGCACTGATTTAGGAATTCTACACTAGTCTAAACACTTTGGCCACCACTTCTTATCAGAACCCCAGTGACCTGGGAGGTGTGTGCCTACAGGGGAACTACAGTGAAGGTCATGACCCCAGGGCCGGCATCAGCAACTGTTCTTAAATAAATGCAGTGTAATATTCTAGATTGTCTTGCCATGCTTTTCATATTTCCTCTCTTTCTAATATGTCTTTTATAAAGCCTCCACATGTCGGAGTTCTGATTTAGACTAAGATCTCCTCCTCTTTTTATGATATTTGGAAAGCTGATCAGAGCAGACGTGTTTATGAAAAGTCGCTCTGTGTCTCCTCCGTTTCTGCCGCCAGGGTCTGGCCACTTGTCTTTTAATATCCAGAAAAGAATGTTTTTTTTTTTTTTTTTTTTTTTTTTTTTTTTTTTTTTTTTTTTTTTTTTTTTTTTTTTTTTTTTTTTTTTTTTTTTTTTTTTTTTCCTTTCCTCCTGCTAATTTCTTCACTTTTCTTTCCACTCTGCTGAACAGAGGACTCCAAGAAAGGTGAGATGTCTGCTAGCAGTGCTTGCCTCTTGCGCTTGGCCTTGTTTTACCATTCACCTTCATCTCTGTGCCCCTAACTAACGCACGCTCCTTCTTTCAGGTGTTTTGCAAGCTTTTTGAGGTTGCCCGGAACAAAATGACACTGAGCACGCTCCTGCCCGCTCAGCGAAACAGACTGCCCTCAAACAACAATGTGAAGAAGAAAAACTAGTTGCTACGTTCTTTCGTAAACTCCTTTGTAGGACTTGCTCAGCCCTGAGGAGCGAGTGGCCTTGGCCGCACCGGGTTGGGTTTAAGAACAAACCGCTATATGTACTCGGTTCTGTACGTTTGTAGAATGCAGGATGGCACTTTCATCATCGAGATGTCCTTCATTCCCTCATGCTGACATTGTGTCTAATGGAAGACTTTTTTTTTTTTTTTTTTTTTTAAACAGTTGTTAATGCATCATCAAATTCTTATGTCTGTCATGTTTGTGGTGTGTGTTGTATTCCTTCACCTTACATTTCACTTTTGAACTTTCCTTATTCTTTCCATTCCTTATTATTCTTCCTTATTCTTCCTTATCATTCATCTGATCATTCCTATATCTCTTTCCCCCCCCCCCCCCCCCCCTCTGCATTCTTTCCCATTGTCTTTCGTCTTTCGTTTCTCTCTGCTCAGGTGTTGCAGCCTTTCAGTGATTCAGTTTTATTTTAGGCTGAACTCCATCCAAGCTTGCTTAAGGTGCCAAGTTACAGACAAACTGACGCTGCACCAATCATAGAGCCAAAGTTTGCACCATTCTTAGTGCACACACTGTAGTGTGTGTGATCATCTTCGTGCACTTGAGACATTGGCATTAGTGGCTTTGCCGCTAGTGGAAGACATTGGCATTGGCCTTGTAGTTCTGGAAAGGGTGCCCTCATCAACCTTGCTAATGAGGTGGATAGTTAAACGTGCCATCCTACTCTCCCCAGTGGTAAAATGGCACATTTTATACTATAATTTACTTTTCCACTGAATAACACAAGGCACTTAATGGTTACACTCATATTCATAATGTGATAAAGGAAGCTAAAGGAATCAGGCACTATAGATTTTAATCGCACATTTCTTTGTCATTGTCAATCTTGTTGTTTAAATAAATACAACACTGCATTTTATTCAAGATGTATGACATGTCTTATGTTCCACAGTATTATAAAGATTGTGAGATCAAATCATAGAGGAAAAGGATGAACTGTACCAATGATGGTAGCAAAGTGAAATTACTGTAAACAGTTGCTTCTTTAGGCCTATGTGCTGTCTCCCTGCTGTATAATAGAACAAAGATGCTTTGATAATTCCATCCACAAGGTGACGGCTGACGTACGCTATCCTGTACAGTTCTGATTTTTTTTTTAAACTTGTCACAAATAGGGCATGTGTATGGAAAATAAATGTATAATTAAAATTTTCTATACCTTTTTTGTAGCTGGAACAGCATCGGTTTTGTGCTAGGCCGATGTGCAGTTAATTTAAAGGAATGCTTTCGTGATATGTGTAAATGTCAGAAGGATGCGTTATATTTTTCCTTTTATTTATATATATATTAATAATTTGCCTTGAGCATCACAGATCCACTCTTGCTGACCAAGCACTGGAATGTTTATAATCTTTCACTTGTTTTCAGTTTTTAGTTTTGTTTTTTTTTTCCCTTTTAATTTATTTTTCAATACAATATTAAAATGAACCACTGTATATCCAATTGTTGCAAGTTCATCTCATGAGTGCAGTTGTACTGCAATGTTCAACATGCATAATATTCAGAATACCTCACAGAGAAGGGTACATGCAAAGACCTGTTCTTTCTGAATAGGTCTTGATCTTAGTACAAATGTTCCTAAGCTAGGCAATGATGCCTAATGTAATATTGTGCATGTAGAATGTTTATTTATATATATATATATATATATATATATCTCTTGCATACTGTATGTATTCTACCACCCCTTGAGCGTTTCCAAATTCTGTTCAGGAAGTGAAAGTGATTTTAATTATGATGTTTTACCATTTGATTTACATAGTATTCATAATATATTTGAATATTTGACACAATCATTTTTAATTTAAAAAAAGAGAAAGAAAGGCAGACATTTGTTGGTTGCACAGGTATTCACCCCCTGGGTTGATATTTGTTAAAACAAACTTTGGTTGCAGTTACAGCTGAATGTCTTCTGATTTATGTCCTTATCAGCTTTTCACGTATGGATCCTGATGTTTCTGCCCATTCTTCTGGGCAAAATCCTTCAAGCACCGTCAGATTGGATGGAGACAGTTGGCAATTTTTAAGTCGTCTTAAAAAGATTCTCAATCGTGTTGATTTCTGGGGCTGATTTGGCCATTCTAACACATTCAGGTTCTTGGTTTTGAACCACTCCATTGTAGCTTTGGTATTGTGCTTGGGTATATTGTCCTCTTGGAAGGTAGAACCTCAAGCCTCCTGGCAGAGAGAAACAGGATTTCTTCTAGGACTGCCCTGTAATTAGTGCTCAGAGAATATTTTTCCAGTTGTTTTGCCAAGTCTCCCACATTTGATTTAATTTTTCCCCTTCCCTATAATGGCTTTCTTCTTGCCACTCATAAAGCCCAGCTTTGTGGAGTGTCTAAGCTAGGGTTGTCCTATGAGCAGCGTCTCCCATCGGAGCTGTGGATCTCTCCGGCTCCTTCAGAGCTACCCTTGGCCTCCGACTTGTTTTCCTGACTAATGGCCTCTTTCCCCGTTAACACATTTTTGGTGGACAGCCTCGTCTCGGGAGAGTTATGGTTGTGCCATATTCTTTCCATTTGTTAATAATGGATTTAATATTGTTTTACAGGCTGTTCAAAGTTTGGTTGATTTTGATGTTTTTGTAGAACTTCGTCCCGAAATTTATATTGGTTTATAATAGGATCAGTTATCACCATAGGCCTACTCTTAAGGTTTTGAGATAGACAGATCCTTTTAGTGATTCTGAAAGAATCCTGGTTTGCTGGACTCGTAGTGATTAACTCTGCACTGAATCTCTTCCCCAACTCCTCTGATGTTGGAAACACTAAAATGTGTGTTTGCATTAGTTTGATTTCAGAACAGTGTTTGGCAAAAGTGGGGCTGTCTGTGCCAGTGAAGGTGTGGTCTCCAAGGTGGACACTGTTTCTAAATCTCTAATGAGATTTATAGTAAGGATTTTACATCCAATCGCTCTGAATGATACCGCATTGAATAAGTGGACACTTTAAATCCTCCTTTTCCAATTGTGGTGTGTGTCGTATCCCTCCTGAGATGATACATACCCTCTAGTGGCGCTACATGTAATTCACTGATATCTTGAGGTTAATGTCTTAGTTGCATAATTATTCTTCCAAATATAATACATTAGACATAACAAATGTTTATTTTCAAGTATTAGTGAAAAGAACCATCTAAAATAAAATTCACTGACCTGCTGTTTTTCACTGAGATAAAATTTCAATAACAAAAGTATCAAAAGGTCATAAATTACAGACCATAATATATATAAATCATGATTCAAATAAACCTGTACATGACAATACATCTATGATGAAGCATATACATACTTATCAAATGATCAAACATAGCACCGACACAGCCGAGGATCTATGAGGATATGGTTTAATTCTGCGTGTCTCCACATGTTCCCTAATCGAGCTCCACGCGCTATGAAACACCTCGACTATGAGGAGTCCCATAGGGGTTATACCTGGGCTTAAACATTATTGAGTGGCTGTGAAATATCATAAATACTTTTAATGCAAAGCTATCAGCTCTGTGTTCAGATACATTATTCAGGGGTCAAGAGGTCAATGTTTAAATACCAGCTAAGGCCTAAGCAAAGCACTATTTAGTTGTGAATGAAGGTACAAAGTGCTATGAGATGTCTACTGCTAGACTAGCCTGTACTAATTATGAGTTGTTTCATTATTCATGAAGTCTGAAAGATCTTTTCACTTTTACTACCACTGACACTGAACTGGGATTATCAGTGTTCAGTATGCACAATAAAGTATCAGTATGAGAAATATAGTTTTGAAAAATCAGGCCATGGAATATCTAGAGGATGCAAGCAATGCATATGAAAAGAATATCAAAGCACTTTAGTGATCATGTTTTATGAAAATCAGTGTTCAAAAGCAAAATGCTCGAGCTGCAGCAAACTGCAGAAACTGGATTTATTTATTAGCATTAACTACTGCTGTTAATATCATTTGTCTTAGGTGTTTTCTTGGGGTAGGGACCAGTGGTCAAATAACATTTTAAATCTAAAGAAAGTAACTGATATTTTTAGAGGCTAAAAAATTCACTTGTTGCCACAGCAACAATACCATGATGGCAAGAGTGGACTTCTGCACGTTCCAGTTCTACTTGCATAATCTTTTCTTTTTGCTTGGGAATAATCAGGCAATGCCATGGCAAAAGATGCCTCATGTAGCTATTTCTTTCACCCCACCCTATATACTCTATTCTACTTATATAATATTTTAATCTATTATTCTAACATCCTGCTTTACTCAGTTAAGCCAGACCCACTGCTCTTAAGAGATCTAATTGGTTCATTTATACATCATACTCCATCCAGACTATAAACATTTCAGTTATTCAGAGGGAAAATGACCCGGATTAAAATTACTCCGAATTCTGGACCTGGTCCTGCTTCAGCGTATTCACCTGACTGACAATCAAACTTAAATAAATCTCTAGAAACCCCACAGCCTGTAATCTGTTTGCGTTAGCCCCCTTCTCCTTCCCCTTCCCCTCCGTCCAGAGGCAGGGCGAGAGGATGACGAAGGAGAGTTTTTTGCTTTCCTGGTTCCTCTGCCATTCATTAGAGGAAGTTGTTAGAAATCTGGCGCTGGTGTTCAAAGAGGTCCTCAACCTCCGCACTGTAGGCATCACCTGTAAACAAGTAGACATGAACGCTAAGTACATTTGAGCTAAACACTAAATCCTGACCAGATCATGAATACCACCAGTATAATCAATTATCCTGACTGTAGAGAAGTGGAAGTAAAATGGTAATAAAATAATTCATAAACGTAATTACTGATTGATTCAAGGATCTGTGCTTCTAACTTACCTCCATTAGCATTTAATCACAACACTCATGTCATTAGTGACATTTCAAATAAAACTTGGGTTAGTGTTACAAATTTACAAATTGATTGGTGTTTCATTTCATTAACATCAGCAGTTTTGTGTATTTATCTCTAGATTAAATGAAACTGTCCACTCACCTGCATGACATCCATACAGGTACACTCTCCCACCGTCGTACCTGCACCTGCATCGCATCACGTTGTTCTCAAAGTCAGACTCGGCCATGTCCAGTGAGGGGTTCACCTCCACCTACAGGAAGCGAGGCACAATTATTGACCACAGCTATTTGGAGGAAAGGTATTTTAATAACCCCATCATATATACTTCAGTGTCCACACACACAGTGTTCACTCCATTTCACACTGCTGACACAGACAGGATGATGACGGCCAGATCTGGCTTGTGCGTTTGTTTTCAGAGCCTATCATTAAGCACCAGTCGTGGCTGCTATTGTTTTTTTTCCATGTCCCCATATACAGTACATTTACGTATGAGAAAGCAAGCCAAAATGACTTTTCCATCTTTCAGCCTGAAACACTTTATATTTAATAACATTCTCATTTTTCCATGCAGAGGGGATCATGCATGTCCTCATAAAAAAAAGTCCAAGTACAAAATATGTGAGTGAAAGATTATATTTCTCGGCAAATTTTAATTTATTACTGGGACACTTATTCCTTCAGGCATTGCTACTGTAATACAATAAGAGCTTTTGCTTATTTTTTTAATGCTTCCCAAGGTATTATAGAACATAAAAGAGTCTCAGATTGTCATTTTCATGTCAAGAGATATATCTAATCTCAGAGAGTACGGGCAGATTGCAGTGCTGATTCCTAAATGACTGTGCAATCATGGAAGCTCGTCTCAAACCAGTCATGAGTAATGTGCTTAAATGTATGTTCCTAAATCTGGCACACCGCAGCCTAGGCCACTTTTTTACAGAGAACGCCCAGTGATAGCATGGAATCCACACACGCATGGAAACACAATCCCACTAACTTGCTTTATTAGTGCGCTTTACAGCTCTTGCAAAGGGGGGTTTCATGGCAACCTAAAGCGAATCCTAACACACATCTGAGCATTACGTAAGGTCTCTGTTTGATATGCACTGTAAACCATATCATAAAGATGGTATTGTCATTGTCCCAGTCGGTTTTAATGCCATGTTTGTAAGTAAGTAAGTGTAGAATCCAGTGACTAAATTATAGTGATGAAACGAGAAACATCCACTCCACTGAACTGTGGCTAAAATGTCTGCTGTTAAAAAAGAAGGAGCACTGGTTAAAAGAACATTAACCAATAATGGCATTACCTTAATTTGTCCCATTACACTTTTCTTTTTTACCCATTCTCCACTGAACTTTTTGTAGTGGTTGAGTTTATGAGCTTTTCCTGAATGTCGTAATGAGAATATATGCAGACAAGGTGCAATGCTTTCACACGGCCGTAAAGAGCTGACTCACAGCCTTTTCATCACCAGCCATTTCTCTGAGCCATTACAATAATAGCAGGGCTGAGGAGGCTTAAAACAGAGCCCGAATCCTTGCATTTAAGAAAATCACTCAAACACGTGCAAGCATGCATAGACTCAATTAGTTTCAATTACTCTGCCTATCTGCACTCTGCATCGCTGGAGAAACCTTCCAGTGAGATCTGCTTCCAAAAATACTGAGGGCAAAAAGCCATTTCAAATGGTGCATGACTTTAGGAAAAAAAGTTTCTACACAACTCCATGCTAATTTTAAAATATTATTTTTTTGGTAACAAGGTTATTTTGGATAATTTGTTATCTAATGATTAGATGATTCATTTTCTTCCCGTTTTTAGGTTTAAAGGTGCAGGGTAATATAAGTAAAGTCTACTGCAGCTCCTGAACCTGCATATACCGGCTAATTAAAGAGGAATAAAGTGTCTATAAAGAAGGATATCCAGTGGTGGTGAAAACATACACAATACAGCACAGTTTTTCAACCTAAAACAAAAGGCATCATAGTAAAAGGACATATGCTGCGGTGCAGTGACGACACACAGACAGAAAGAAGAATAGGCAAGTGTTTGTGTCTATCTTTCACCTATTCCTTCACCACTGGCACCTAGTTCGAACCCTGATGCCACAGCAACCGGTGGTTGTGAGTCCAAGACAGCAAAATTTGCGGTGCTCTCTGGGTGGGAGGGGTCGCATACTCTCTCTCTCTCTCTCTCTCTCTCCCTCCCTCCCTCCCCTGTCAGTCACAGTGACACTAGCCAATCATGGGCATCTATGAGTTTATGCATGTGAAAGGGGGCTGGCTAGTGCTTTCCTCCAAGTGTGTTATGGTGCCCCACCATGCAGCATGAGCAGCAGTTCGAAAAAAAATGTGGTTGGCTGACTTCACGGGTCTCAAAGGAAGCGCGTGTTAGCCTTCGCCCTCCTGGGTTGGTAGCTGTTATATTATAGGGGACACCTAACTGGTGGGTGGGAATTGGCAAAGACAAAATCAGGGAAAATGCCAAAAAATATTGTAAAGGAAAAAAAAGTCTCCATACATAAAACCTCACATTATCAACAATTAGATGTTTTTCTTTGTTAAATAACAATACATTATTTAAATTTAGGTATTTCTCATTAGTCAACTATAATTTATTAGAACGAGCCCATTAATATACACTATATTTCTTAAGTTACCATCTATCTTATCTACAGCAGGCCAAACAGTACAATTTTAGAGAAATATCAGAGTATCACTTAAACAGGAATAAGTAAAGTAGAACACAAAAATCAAGCTGTAAGATCTGCAGAGTTGTAATGTGTGATGCAATGTATTAAATGCAATCTTACAACAGGTATAGGAAAAGAACAGTTGTAAAGCAGATGTATGTTAGGTGGGAGTTCACCTGGAAGATGTAGTCTCCAGGCCTGACATCAGTCACGTCAATCCACTGGCAGTCAATGTCATGGCGATATGTATCCCAGCATCCCACTGAAATGCCCTGATCCCCCATGTTATAGCAGGAATACTGCTTTTGCAGGCCTGTTGCCAAGGAGACAACAAAGAATATGTGTGTTTTTTTCTGTGACCACATCAGATAGCTCTGATGTAAACTCAAGTCATTTTCCTTCCATGAGCTTAAAAGCTTGAATTTTCCATAAACGGGTTTAGATTGAGAGCTTCACATGCAGTTAAATAAAAAAGCTGGCAATTAAGTTAAAATGCTTTAGTCCCAAAGCAAATGCTATGCAAATCACAGCATGAAATACAGATAAAGCCTTAATTTACAGAGTGCACTCCTACAGATTCTCTGCACTTAATTTATGAGTGTAAGCCAAGGCTACAACAACTAATCACCAAAGCTGAGACAAATTGAAATTTCATTATTGATTAGTTTTGTCTAGTTTATGAAGCATGGTGTGGCACGCACTACATCACTTCATGCCACAAGTAGTGAAGTAATTTGATTCAGTTAACTTGTAAATATTTAAACTATTTTTGATGAATGTTACATAGTTTATTTTTCTTATCATACACAATATGTATTTTTATTGTGTGCATCAAGTAGCGTCACAACAAAGGTGCTGGGAGTCAATCCCAAAAAGAGTTGATTCCCTGATACCAAGCACTGAGTCAACCCCAAAGCTTTGGAGTCAGTTCCACACATCGAAAAATGATTCTCCTCAGTGAATTAAAAAAAATATTTTTAATAAAAAACACTTTTCAAGTAATTGAAACCACTGGTCCGTTGGCCACTGACATACACGTATACAAATACAGAATACTATGACCTTACATTAGTTTGGGTGTCTAGTTTGAAAAAAAGCTGCTTTTTTAAGCACTTGATAATATTCTCATGCCATGACAGATAAATGTCAGTAAGTGACCTGTTATATAGTTAAGCCTAGTTAAGGGTTCTGTAGTGGTATTAACTGATTGAAATACTGGAAAGGGATATCTTTAAATTAAAATGGTAATTAGTATATTTTCAAATTAACTCAGCCAAACAATTAATCAGAATAAAAAGAACAAAAATGAAAAAAAGAAGAAAATAAAACGATAGATTAATTGATAATCAAAACAATCATAAGTTGCAGCCCTGGTGTAATCTCAGCAGAAAACTCACCATCAGGGCAGAACGTGTCCTCCAGACAGAAGCTGGCTTTGTGTCCCTCTGCAATCTTTGTGCCGTTCATGGTCAGGAGGTCGTAGTGCGTGAACACCTCGATGCTGTGGTAGTGTCTTCAGAAACACACAGGAGAAACACTTATGGCAACTTCTCTTAATGACTCAGAAGTGTGTATCAACATTGTCGCATGAGTGGCCACTTTTAGCACAATAGGAGCTGCCTATAATGGACAGCTGATTTTTCGGTCACCCTTACCAACAAGAACAATGTGGCAGAATTGATTCTTTGGTCATGCTACTTTAGTAATTGATTAGCTAATTAGCTAACATGCTCCCAAGCTGGTGTTCTTAACAGCTAGCTTGCTATCTACTAATCATCTGGCAGATAAAGAGGTGTATGCATAATCCCAATTTGCAAGTGTGTTTCAACTGTCACACAAATGACCACTTCAGTAGGAGTTTATTAAAGTATAGATTTTACTGTTTGAACACCTTGGCAGCGTGCAAAGTGTCCTTAAAGTACTGCTCCATTTAGCTCCATAGAATTAGTATATCCTAGTGGTCAAAATGGGATCTGCAACAAGCAATAATAGCACTATAATAGGGGCAGAATTCATACTTTGCTCTATGAACATTTTCAGTGGAGGAGGAGTAGTGGACAGGACAGTTGCCAAATTGGGCTAGTTTAAAAATACTCAGTGGCTGGCAAAATCCCTTTTTCAATGTTTCCATGTTTTCTGGGCTAGTTTCAGGTCCTTTGTGTGGTGTTTGAGATGGGCTAGAACTTTTCCTGAAACTTAGCAAACACACCTGCTGTATCGAACACAGTTGAACAAAGGTACATTAAAACGGCTCAAAATGAGCTGCTCGCAACTGTTTATTATAGGGTTACTCTTCACTATTCACTAGATTGTAGCCTATAGCATAATTCAAATTTGAGGCTATATCATCATTACTGTTGTCCTTCCCCACCAAAATCGATGGTCATGAATTGATTCTTTCACTTTATTATATAAAATATTGGAACAGGCCTTAAGATGTCACGAGTGTGACAGATGTTAAGATGTCGTTAATATGCCACTTAACTATGTCACAAGTGGCCATTTTGAGAAAAAAGTAGCCCATAATGAAAGTTAAATTTTCAAAATAAACAAAACCACAAATACACAAATATTTGTAGCTGACTCAGGCAGTGTGGAGGAGACCTGAATGAAGAAAAAGGTTCATTCGATGATTAATCTGAATATAAAGATGCACTGTATAAGGGTGTAGGAGACAAAAATGGAAATGATGAATGGGTGTCACGGTACAGTCATTAAGCTTTGCTGTTTGCTTAATCTCTTTTTGGTAACATAAGATATAGAAAATCTAGATCTAGAACAATGGATATTAACAAGAATATTGCATAATAGTGTAATTGATACTTTGAATCATACTTCTACTCTCCACGCTGTAGTACTGTTACATAAAAGACAGAGAAGCAAAACAAAATGGAACAGATCTCTTTTCCTCCATTGTGCTCTGAGACAGAGAGAAAGACCAGGCTGTGCTCTCAGCTGACCGCAGCATCCTGACCACAGCTATAAAGAAACCGGACTGTGACGGAGCAGAACCATACGAAAAAATACACATCTGAATGAGTTTATGGTTCTGACACAGTCAGAGCTGCCAGGAAGGCCCAAAGGGGTCGCTGGGGATTTTGAAAATCCTGTGTTTCTGTGTGTGATTATTTTTGTGTTTAATAGATGTCGTTTTGTCAGTTAAAGTCCAGCACAGCCTTGCTCCTGGAACAAGAACTAATCTTCAAACCAGAAGGACAAAAAGCCCTAAAAAAAAAAACCTTCACAGCAAAATTCCAGAAAGAAATCTATTTAGAACTAAAATCTGTAGGGATTTCGGCTTTCAGACATGCAGAATTTAAGACTACACATATTCCATGCACTGATCCCTTCTACAAGCAAGAAATTATGGGATGAGATCATGTGATCAAGGGCTTCTCTGTTTTTCTGTATAATGAAAGCAGACATAATGAGTCTATGATCCAGCCCTGTTTGTACATAAAGAACAAAAGGAGATATGGATACAAAAAATATATTGTATTTTCCAAGCTATAAGTCTTCCACTAATATAAACTGAACCCCTAAATTCTACCTGCTTGGAGAAACAATTTAATGTACACACCACTTTGGTATGTCTGTCGTGTTTTATATGGCTATAGTTTGGTGATTTCAGTTTACAGGTATGCTAATTCAGTTTTTGTGTTCTTAAAATTACTGTAGGCTACATAACATACATGTAGATAAGATACATGTCAGTTTTCTGTATATTCTGGAAGTCATATCACCTGCTAGAGGGAAAAAAATGCAGATGATTCTTATAGTCTGCACAGTTGCACAATATTGCACAATATGATGGATCCTGCCTTAACGGGATATCACTTAGTGTGATACTGAGTGAATTTCTACAGTTAAACTGCATCAAAGTCAACACTTCAGGAAAGTGTTATTCTATTGGTGCACTCTTTGCCCTCTTTACTGAACATTTTTCCATTTTTCATACTCTTACACTTGATTCTTGTAATTAATCCAGGTTAATGAGTGTTATAACAGACTGAATACAGACACTGCTTTTGCTTAGATTTTGTGCTCTTACCTGTGGCACTGGTGCCAGACCCAGGCATCACGTCCGGCCCGCGGCCGGAAGTCTGCGCGTCCCAGGTTCATTATCCGTGAAGAGAAGCGCAGCAGGCGCCGGTGGCCGTAGGGCCAGTTCATGTGGGCAGCTGAGGACGAGAGGCAGCGCTCCTCATGGGCACAGGTGAGCAGGTGAAGAGGACGGTCCTCCAGGTATGCTGACTCCTGGACCAGCTGAGAGTCCAACACCAAGTCTGGCGCCGCTGGACACAGATTTACATTCTAAAATTAATTTAGGCATTTTGTAGCACTTCATTTTCATCACAGCCAGCAACAAATGCAAATGTAAATGTAATGTTTTATTATTAGCTATCTGTAATGACACATTTTAAAACTATTGTTAAACTACTATTATACTTACCATGCTAGTATACTAATATTGTATTGCAACAAAAGGCAACTTTTAAAAAAAAAAACAAAAAAAAAAAACCCTAGATCTAGTCGACAAGTTATCTACAACACAAATTTACAGATCAAAAGAAAGAAGTCAAAGATTCACAATGACACTCTCCATCTCCAGGCATGATTTGAAAAGGGCAAGGAGAATGAGGAAAGTACACACTACTGAGAGGACCTAAAAACTCGGAGGATATGAAAAAGCTTAGAGACCATTATAAAGGTAAAAGGTGGGTAAATAAGTTATTATGTATTTTTAATTCACATTAAAAGAAATGGATGCAAACTCCTGAATTGATACTATTAGTATCTTCATTGGAATTGGGAAATAAAAAATTGTAAGAATGTCTGCAGTTACTGTATCTATGACTGACTCACTCTCAGCACAGGTAACACCGGCTGCTTTGACTCCGCCCCCGCGAGGACAGTACACATATCCGTTCCTCCTACAGTGCTGGATGGAGATCTCTGTCCCAATACAGTGAGTCCCACTGAGAACAACCTCCCCTGCATCTGGGTTCCCAAACCAGTACGCAGTCTCCTGAATTACACAACACAGACAGAACAAATTACTGACAGGTCAAAATTCTCTTATATAACAAATCAGTACTAAAACACAAACATTCTCCCTCTTGTGTCGGTCTATAGTGCTAGGGTGTCCAGATAACTTGTAAGTATTTGTAAGTCATTTTTAACACAAAGACCTCTGCCAAGTAAATAACTGCAAATGGAAATATTTTATGGCCATCATTAGGACATGGTGATGTAAAACCACATGATATTCACATAGTGGCTGAGAAACTACAGCTCATACACAGTGCCAAGGCTATAAAACCAGCAATAACAAAATGTCAAAAATGCCAACCCAGTTATGCCCAGAACAACAAATATTCCAGATGAACATGCCTCAGAAGTCCAAACAGTATCTTGAGAGTTAGTAACCAGGCCAGAGAAGCGAATTCACTGTCTGCGATTTACTCAACAGTATGGAGTCGAATGTAGGGTGACAATTGGCAGCATTCACTGGATGTTATCATGCCTTTTTCCAGTCTCCCCTTCCTCATGCTATTAGAAGCTCAGGTTTATAAAATACTAACAGTGTCCTCATCCAGTGCAAGTAAAAAAAAAACACAACTATTTATAGTTTGTTTTCCTTCAGTCTTTGCTACTTTTTGCTACTTGTCCCTGGAAGCGTGGAGGCATTTCATGGAAAGCCTGCAATTACCTTCTGCATGGGTAATAACAGAAGACTGAAAAACAAATGCAGTGAGGATATAAACAAAGCCAGAGCACAGTGGCACGCTAGGCTACAAGAAATCTATTCCAGTGGTGTAGTGCAAGCAAAGGTGCGCAGCCTGTCTGCCTGTGGATTTTGCTTTACGGGCAAATATGTCTTTGGCCTTTCGCAGTGAGAATGGAAGATGTGTGTGATGTGTGCGTGTGAGAGAGAGAGGTTGTGTGTGTTCAAGGCCTCTGTGCTTTGTATCACCTCAGAAGGGCACATACACACCCCAGAAAGTGTGGGTTGTGTGTAGTAGGTCCATACCTGGTGAGCTGAGGACGCAAAGCCCATGCCAAGCTGTCTGCAGACCACCATGGCCTCATTAATTCCCCAGTTCTCACTGCACACTGTCCCCCAGCGCCCATCTATCAACACCTCCACCCTTCCTTCCATGGCATCTCTCCCTCCTGCCAAACGCACCTGGGAGATAAAGAGAGAGAAAGAAAGAAAGAAAGAAAGAAAGAGAAGGGAAAGTCATTATATATATGACTTGTAGAGAATATATTAAATAGGGGTTTGTAAGCAAGTACTGGATGAATAGTTTGTCTATAATAGTTCAATCTTGTGTGTGTACATGTGTGTGTGTCTCACCGTAGCTGACAGGCCAGTTTTGGGAACGTTGCAGCGAACAGAAACATCCTGGCTGTGTTTGCAGGTATACAGTGGAACCTCCTGATACTTACACTTCCTTACGGAGCCCTCATGACCAGTACACTGCACTGAGTTCATATGGATAGGACCCGTGCCTGTAGAACACATACACATGCAAGAAAATATGCACATAATTATTAACGCAACTAATTATGTTATGTCATTGGAAGGTCCTCACAAGGATAGTAAGACAAACATGTGAATTTGTGTTTATTTGTGTGTATAGTCAGTTTAAGTTATGTCTAGTGTTAAGTCCCTTATCCTCACATTAGCTCCCTCTTCAGCTGCTAGAAATAGTGATTAGCATGTTTTTCTTGGACAGCCACTGGGCTAGTCATAAAAAAAAAAAAACAGATCAAAAATGGCACAGCTGTGATGTGGAAGGGAGAAAAGCATGTGTGCAGTCGGCGTCCCTTACGAAATTACACCCCAAAACCCAGTGCATCGTTTAATGCTTCAAAATAGAAACACCGGGCACGACGGAGAGACGGGAAACAGAGTGAGCAAAGACAGGAATCCCTGTAATTTACAGCACAGTTGGGTCATGATGTCATCAAGATGAGCCAATGGTAAACGGCTGCTTCTTTTCTACTCATGACCTTTACGCAACTGTCTTCCCAGGAAGAGCAGACTCTGTCATTTATATGCATCTAATCTAATATAATCTAATCTAAAATTGTATCAAAAATAACATAAAGGCACTGAACGAAAGCATATGCACAATATAGCACACATACACAAAAGGTGCATCGATCTGACTTTTTTTTTTTAAGATCATATAGTGTTTTGAAAGGAGACTGAAAATGGATGACCAAAAATGGGGGAAAAAAAGAAATAACTGTGAGGTTACTTTGGATTGGGAAACATTGATCTATTGTAATGAAAATCCAGACCAGATAGACTTGTACAGGGGGGGTGTTTAATCCAAACCCAATGAAGCAAGCAAACACAGACAAAGAAAGCATGTACACTGGTAGGACAATCTCAAAATCAAATATACAAAAACAAAGTAAAAGAACACACACACACACACAGTTTAGCTGTCGACCACAGTATATTCTGGTTGACATTATAATGAATGATGAATACTGAATGAATATGAATGAATATGAATTAAAAGTGCTGTTATTCTTACACTGTACACCCCATTTGGATGTACATACCCTCAAATTAAACCTGAAAGGCTGCATTTAAGGTTATGAATGAACATTTAATATGTCATGGCTCATGAAGCCAGTTTATGAGGGCTCAGCTGAACAAACTCCCAGTGTGTAATGGTAACTGATCAAGTAGATACAGAAAAGTGATATGGCATGAATGGCTATAATTCCCAGAATTCCCTGCTATGAGCAAAGGTTTGTTTTTCCTTCATCCATAAAATGACAAAGCGATTGTTCAAGGTTGAATATGGGCACTTCAAACCAGGCTGAACAGCAGATGGTTATATTGGCTTGACTAAATCATCAAAGTTGACCAACCCAAATTCTTCTCAAAAGGACACTGAACCCAGTGGATAAGGAAGTTTATAACATGGCTTCTAGTGTTTACTGAGATTTAGAATTTACAGGACATCACCCATGACCATGAAAGTCTGAAGAACAGCCAGCTGTTTTAAAATGTGCAAGTTTGAATTGTGTATCATGATTCTGCTTTATCACTTCCTGCTTACAAACTACTAGTATTCAGGAGAAGAGCAGATCATTGAGAAAATCTGGTTGAGACTACAGGTGTGTATGGGGACTGAGAACCTGCAGACAATGAAAACATAAGTGTTGCTTCAGTGAGAGCAAGTCTCAGACATGAAGCTTAAATGAAGGCTAGTGGACCTTCCTGGTCAATTCTGTGGTGGTTTAAATTGAGGAAACCCACATCAACATGGAGAGAACATGCAAAACTCCATTACACCCGTACTGTGTAAGTCACAGCACCTTCTAGAGGGCAGAGAAGTATGTGTCCTGTGCCCTATTCACACAGGATTCTTATTTCTATAAACTGTAATAAAATATGTGTGGTTTTTAGCAGCTTTTTCCCCCTACAAACCCAGATGTTTGTGTCACACTGATATGTTCACATGGCTGCATCATAAATATATTTCGAGAAAACTGCATTGTGGTGTACGTAATTATACGTGAAGTTTTTACAAGCTGTGTAACACTATGTTTTCTCTTTTTTGTCTTGTCTTATAAGCAGCTCCTAGTCCATATGTAGACAAAATCTTATGACCTACAGCAGCAATATTTTTATAGAACAATCCATTATTTTTTGATTGCTGGAAATATTTTCTCATAATCTTCAGGGAAAGTGAATAAATGCATCAAGCAGCAGCAGCAGTAAAAATGTTTTTGCAACACAAGAGGCAACATCTGCCTGCAAAAACACAGAGATCCAGTCTATCCAGATGGGACTAAAATTATCACCCCTCCATTATGTGCATCGAGAAACAGTAGGTGATTTGGGATGGAATTTTCTCAGTGGAAAAGGAAGAAAAACACTGACAATGCCAGTCTGGACAGAAATAAAATCACCAAGTAGCACCTGTGACAGATGGAATTACCCCAGCTCTCCATGTCAAGCTAAGCCTGTCTGAATTAGGGCTTTAAACATTATTTGAGCTGGATTAGTTTTACCAGAGGAGGTCCAGTAATGTAATTTGCACAAAATTTGACGGGTCAGTTTGGACAGAATAAACTCAGACATGTCACAGTCCAGATGTTCATGTCAGTGTTATGCGACAGATGATACCGTACAATAACAATAATATTGCTAAATACATTACCATGAGGTTCTCTCAAACAGCACTGTAACTACTGTGGAAGCTCTGTGTTTCACTAATACAGAAGGTAATTTGCTACAGAATTATTACTGGATTTTAGTCCCAGGTCTCACCTGTAAATTAAATTACACTGCTTTTGACACACTAATCTCAAATATGCTTTTATAGTTCAGAACATATGATAACTGTCTGCCTGTAAAGATTGTGTTACAGAGCCCATTATTTGTTTATAGTTATTTATTTATATTTATGATCAAAGTGAGAGGTTTTGCGTGTAGTCCTGAAGTTTCTGATCTTCTGTGAGCAGTAATGAGGCTCCTGCAGTTCATTTCTGTGTCTGGATGATATGATGTTTCCTGTTCACTACAATGAACTGGAAACCTAATTAGGATCAAAGCCAAACCCACAATCATGCTCCAGCATTACAGAGATGCCATTACACTTTTCTTTATTTGTTTTTCTGCCTCCTTTCAAAGAACCATTTGATCTGAAAAGGACCATTTGTGAAGTCTGTTCCTCTTTCTCTTCCTTTTGCCTTTCTTTCATTTCTGTAATGTTTTTGACTTGCTGCTGTTAAACTTGGTCCTATACTCCTTTTATGCTACACTTTTTTATACATACTGCAAATACGTTATTTCTCACTGTCACTAGTTTTTCTGTTATTTTGCTGATGAATCAGAGTACAGGTTTGTTGTAACCCAAAAAATATGCCCTACCTTGGCCCAAGTATGCGCCTCTCAGGGCCTCTTTGGCAGTGCCGAAGCCCAGCTCCCTACACACTACGCTGGCAGCTGTCAGGTCCCACAGGTGATCACACACCGTCCCCCATTTCCCCTCTTTCAGCACCTCCACTCGTCCCTCTCCGAGCCTGGGACCTGCTTTCAGACGCACTGTCTGCTTAAACAAGTAGAGAAAGGCTGTGTGAGGAAACATTTCAAAAGCATTTCAGAAAATGAAAAAAAGATACTGGATGCAAAAGGTGGGCATACAAGTAATTAACGAATATTTATATCACATTCAAGATGCAAGCAAGATGCAAATTTAGTTTTTTAACTCCACTACTAATATCTTAACATACAGTATTTGCTACTTGTGATAATAAAGCCCAACGCATTAAATATCTTGTTATAAATGAAATTTTTTCATCCTTTTCATCCTTCTGTGTAGGAGTGCAAACCTTTGCACTTTCGGTATTAGTAAATACACAATCTTGTTTTAGAAATATAATTCCCAGAGGAAAATAACAAATAACAACTACTTTCATTACAGTATCTGAGCAAATTTTTTACTGTGCTATGTTTAGTATATTTTGATCATATTCCTTTTACTTTGATGATAGTACTTTTACTTTTACCTTGATTTGAGTTTATATATAATATTCAGCTTCACTACATTTATTTTTGGTTGATGTTACAAAGTAAAAAGGGGTGACTTTTAACTATCAAAACAGCAAATCAGTTAAAAGACTCAGGAAGCAAACTCTATTTTGTTGGTAAAAATATATTTAAGTAAACACTGTTTCCACTCATTGGAATTTTCTGGAAACCGATTTATGTACCCAGGCCCCATGTTTCAGTCACATATGGCCACACTATATGGCCAAAAGTATGGGGACATCCCCTCTTAATTGATGAGTTCTGGTGTTTCAGCCAAACCCATAGTTGGGAGCAACATCAACAACATCAACAATGTTGCATCAGGAGCTTCATGAAATGGGTTTCCACAGCCAAGCAGATGGTCAGGTTGTCTGATGGTCAGGTGTCCACATACCTTTGGCCATATAGTGTATTATGATAACTGACTGGTCATGATGGGCAGGTGTGCTCACCTGGGAGGAGGGTGGAGCTTGAGGCTGTCCAGAGGTGGACAGGCGGGAGAACTGTGGACCAGGTACACAGCGAACCACAGCATGCATCCCACCATTACACGGCACTTCACTACGTGCGAAAGACAGCTGAGTCTGGCATTGTGCCAAAGAGTTCTCTGCTCCTGAGCACTTCACTTTCTCTACCCAGTAACCCTTCTTACTGACTGTAGACCTGTGAGACAGACAGAGGAAATCAGATTTTAAGCATTTCAGTAATGTCCACATTACAAACTGAATGAAAGTTATTTTATTTCATAACTCACTGCGTGGCTGGATCCGCCATCTTGGATTCCCACTGTTTCCTGAGAGAGAAGAGATTCAATAAACCATGAAATAACCAGAAAAATACACACTGACACCTCATACCAAATTTGAACTCAATAAATATGTTCCTAAGCATAGAGACAGGCCGGTAAACATGGCGTATTTTTGTGTGTTTATGTTAGCTGAGGTGCCACCAGTCCAAGATTTAGTGATTCAGACTCTTGTCTCCATGTCTTTGCCTGGCAGGCAGGACTTCTAACTCCACATACACACTCGCACACATGTACACACATCAGCAGAGTGCTGCTTTACCTTATGGGGTCAGCTAAATAAACAGAAGCTGTATATATGACATAGACAAAACAAGCTGAGGAGGTTTGGTGGTTTTTTGGATCCCCAAACAGACTTACAGAGATCTCAGTGTTCCCTGCTTGCAGCCACACACCCCCCGTGCCTCTTTTTCTCCCTCTGTCTCTTCCCTCTCTCATTCTGGCCTTTCATTTTTCTATCACAGATAGAGCAGTGCTATACATGGATTGGAACATGGAGTGGACATGTAATGAAGGCATACACAAACCAAATGATGTGGTGACAACTTTACTGATCTGCTGTGTGAGGAATATGTGACACTTGTTTAACTACAGCGAACCAAACAAGTCTGTCCATAAAGGAGTGGTTGTACAAAAAAAAAATAAATCTAATTTACACAATTTTGTAATAGCACAAACAAGTCAGCCAAGATGTGTTTGATGCTCTTTAGTTTTGCACTAGCGCTACAAGGCAAATGTAGTTAATAAATAACAGACAAATGATAATAGATCTCAAAATCTTTTCCATAAATACATGCAGGTATCTTCATATAGTTACTTCAAACGACATTCAACAGATCTACAAATTAAATTGTATAGTTTTTTTTTTTTAAGCTTTTCAGTGCAACTGAACCATCAAATATTAATGGCTTATATTTACGTAATTAATGTGTTTGTTAGTTCTTCATTATAGTGCTGGAAAAAAAAATTAAAGGACAATGTTTGGTCAAATCTTTCACAAAATCTTTCACAATTTCAATTATCCAACATATCCAGCTTCTGTTATTTGTTCGTAACATTAGCCTCATAGCTCCAGTGAAGAACAAAGGTAGGACAACAAACATGTCTTGGTCAATTGACAGCATTTGCGGTAAGTTGATAATTATATCATAACAGTGTCATGCGTGTCAAAACCAGCCCTTTAAAAAAACAACTTAAGCTCTTTTGTGCCTGTTTGACTAAAAGAAGCAGTCTTGCAGGAGCCATGAGAGACTGCCGGAAGCTGAGATGCTAATGGGTATTTAGTCTAAATATAAGCACTGGCTACTGATGATTTTAAGCCACCAGGCTCGTGCTGATTGGGAGCCACACACCACATAATGGATGGAAAGCATGATGGTGCTTCATACAGGGTTAACAGGGCTACAACATGGCTTTCTTGAACAAACAAATCATAGACTGTCACCATTTTGTCCGAAGCTAAAAGGAAACTCTTAATCTAGCTAGAAATTATAGGTATCATGCTAATACAGGACATCATTCAACAAACAATGTCAGGACACCATTCATCAAACAATGTCAGGACATTTTGTACATTTACAGGCCTGCATCTCAGGTTGTACCACACACTGCCACAAGAGAAGCAAGCCTCACACACTGCTGTCTACCCAGGAGAAACACACAGCATGTGTGTGTTGGTGGTCTGGTCTGGGTTAGGCCATGGTTTTTGCAGGAGTGCTCATTTGCCACTTGTACACCTACGAGAGGTTTTCATCAGCTGCTCACAAAGAACAGGGGAACTTAGAAAGAAAAGGAGAGGAAAGGAGTTTAGAGGAAATTAATTCATTTTTGAAATATAAATTTATTTATTTAGCTAATACTATTATAAGAAGTAGCTGTTGGGAAAGTTCATCAAGGGCACAACGGCAGAAACCATAAAACCACGGACTTACTGAGTCATAGCTAATTTCTTTAGTGGCTAATCTGTGTTCGGGAGGAGAGATGGCTGGATTTCCCGTGCTTTAATGTGGATTCACAGTAAGCATGGTTGACAGGAGACGCTGTCTGTGTGAGTGGTTTTGCGTTTAGTGTGAGAAGGGGAAAGTGAGAGCTTTGTAGACTGTAGTAACACTGATCCTGAAGCACCTTGTTTGCCCCAGACAAGTACTGAACATATCAGAATGAACACACACACTTTAAGAGCAGTCATTTAAGTTCACAGACACATTGAGACGTCTCCCAGGGAATCAGCGTGGAATCGTGAAAGACTTGCACAACACACACTACTTTTGCCCTGACATAATAACTTTTAAGAGCTAATTTTAGACAAACAGCTACATATGCCTTGATCTAACTTATACCTTGTTTTACCTCTTTCCATACATGCACAGTGCTAGGGACTGGAAGGTTGTGGGTTCAAATATCAGCGGGACACAGAGCCACTGTTGGGCCTTTGTTCTTGGATTGGATTCTGCCTCACTTGTAAGTCACTTTGGATACAACTGTGAATATATGAATATTTAGAAAGGACAGGATAATGAAGGTATATGCTTTTCAGTATGTCGATGTTTTCCAATTGTGTGGATGTTGTCCTGTCTCCTTGATGTGATCGACAGGAATCTGGGCCAGTTACTTGTCTTGAAAAAGAGCAAAGTGTCTCAGTGCCAAAAGATTTTAACCCCAGAGCTTTAGCGTTCCTGGTTTGAGCCTGGACAATTACAATAACTCCTGCTGAATCTAGATTACAATGTTTAAAATCTGCATTAATATCCAACCAGTGTCATCCATCAGTTCAGAAAGGTCCATGACTGGGAAGAACATTTACTCTACCAAGACTTATATTTGGAAATATTCCGCACTTTCAAGCACCATCTAATTGTACATATGCACAACAGCCATCCAGCACAAACCAGCATATTTATACCCTACACCAAGAGAAATTGCAGGAAAAATGGCCTGGATTCACAATTATGGTTGCTCCTCATACATGTAATGTCTCCCAAAATGTGGCTTGTGATGGAAAGAAAGACCACACTAAATCCCTCTTGACACTTAAAAGTCTGACAGCAATAAAACATGACCCAGACCATCCTATTCAATTTAGGAGTCAGAATCCCACTTCCACCACAACAGGCGGCCCAGAAGAGTTCATTCTGCCATGCTTTTTCTAAATGTTCTAAAAAGTTTTCTAAGGAACACATGCTCTTTCTGGAGAACATAGCTTAAAAATAAGCTAGAAAAGTAAGGACTGCTGAAAGGAAGGCTTTTGAATAGAAAAGTATTGCTGTATTTAGCCAGCCAGCTATGAAAATGCAATGAACTGGACGCAACCACAAAGAAAACAGTGTCAATCTTCAATATTTAGGAAAAGGGATTTACTAAAATGTTGGGCATTTAAATTGGCTACATAAACACCATCCAAAAGGCGAGAAATGGCTTTTCTTCTCTCAAACACAAACCTTTCTTTAACCGAAACGACGGAAAGAAAGCGCTGAGGCTTTAAGGGCCACATGGGCGAGGTCCTGTGCTGACACAGCCAAATCGAACACGGCTATTAAAACGCAGTCAGAGACGCTGCCGCAGGATTCCACCTTATAATTACTGGAGTTTGAGCACTGCGTCCCGGCCCGAAAGGACAGCAGCTCGGAGCTCAAAGCCGAGACGTGACACGAAGCCGGAAGCCTGAACCGCAAACAGGGTGAACCTCAGAGAATGGACATCAGACTGCTGATCAAAAAGACAAAATACAACATGCAGTCTTTCTACACAAATATTTAGCTGAGCCAAGGTTTAATATTATTTTGCAGTATTTTGGTTTGTAATTTTTTTTGTTTTGTTTGTGCAAATTCTTGTTACTGGATGGTGTACTGTACTTTCTTACAGCTACCCATGCAGAGTTTCCCTGGGTGCTAACAGAATCAGGGGGGATAATAAGTGTAAGAAGTGTTCTGTAGCTTATTGTTACGCAGTTATCATAGAAAATCATGATCAGTTTGAGCATCTTTGCAGATCATTTGGTAATATATCAGTGTTAACGGCAAGGTGGAATTTTGTGTTTGTCTAGAGGACTATCTGCAGCATTATGCTCCATCACAAATCAGCCATTTTCCAACATCCCAGATCTGAGGCTGATCTCGCAGAAGCATATGCACTGCATTTGGTTTAACATGTATGTTGAGAAAGTCCAACCTGCACATCAAATTGTATGCATAAACCAGGAATAAAAACCTTTCAGTAGATGATATATCATGTCTAAATATACAATCCTGTCAGCAGAATCTTGTTTTAAAATCTAATTAAAATGTGCTAAATTTATAAAATATCATGGTACAAGGTCCTGTAATTATATATTCCAGTCACATAAAACAGACTTACTATCATCTCTCTCCAAAAGTACAGAAGTTTTGGAGGGATCTACAAACACATAAACAAATAAACAAGGCCAAACAGGCTATACTGTCTTCCCACAATGACCACAACTAAAAGAAAGTGATACCGGTCATGCAGAGATTGGATTTTAGATCGGATTTTATTGAATTCTAAGCTGCTAAGAATTTTTAGAGTGTATGGACTGTATGAAAATAGGTTTACAGCAAATGGGCTTACTGTAGCTACACTGGTGCTGAAGATTTGTCCTAATGGTAGCCAAAGCAGAAGGTTTACAAGTTTTTTGCTTATAACCTGGATAAAAAACATGGATGGAGCATACAAGAATTAGTGTACTTAAACACACTAATAAATTTGGAGTTATTCATACTTGCTTATGTAGGTAATAATAAGGTAGATAGGTAGATAATGTTCTGCACTAGTGACCAGAAGGTTCTGAGGTCAAATGCCAGGACTACCATAGAGCCACTGTTGGATCCATGAGCATGACCCTGAACCCACAGCTGCTTCACAGGTGCTGTACCATGGCTGATCCTGCAATCTCACCCCAATGTGCTTACAAGTTTCCAAGTGATTTGTTGTATTATATACTTTTTATATGCGTAATGACAAAAGAAATTGCATTTATATTACAGTTCCTACTTTTGTAAGATTAGTAAACAACATGTTTAAAGTCTAAATGAACCAAATCGCTGACTTTAATAATAAAATAAAATAAGTGACCAGTTTGATGTAAACTCATGTTCAGATTTGAACATTACATATAACATGCCCCATTACTTTTAAGACTAAATTGAGCATATCATGTCTTAAATGCCTGTAAAAAAGTGATGATTTTGTGGGCTTCTTTGTACAATGTAATGGTGCTACTTTGTCTCCTGCCAAAGTTTGACCATTTAAGCTACAACAAACCTGGAAAGATCAACAGCTTTGTACTGTAAGCTAGACCTTAGTCTTCTTACTCGATATAACTTTAATTTAGTGGTTACACTCACAGCCATTTTTATTTCAGGTTCACATAACAAGGTATTTCTGGACAGAAATTAACATGGACTTTCTCTGGGCATAATCATATGTTATAGTAGCAGCACTCACTGTACTTCCTTTCCATGTGGGACTCGTGAATGGTCACTAAGATATAACATAATGAGTGTTTATATATGGTCATTATCTGATTTTGGCAGTTAACAGATTATTCAAGTGGTCATGTATAGAGCATACTGGAATATCATATACCAAATTAAAGATATTAGCAGATTTCTTAGAAATAAAAAAAAACTGATTTTTTGCAGTTCGATTTTTGTACATGTTTAATTCTAACATCCTATTCAAGCCTAAATACCAAATAACAATGGTGAGCTTTATGATTGGATTTAAAGTGCCTCAGAGTAGGAAGTCTATGCTACAGTACTTGTGTTCAGCTCTTAAACACCCTTTATATATAT
>CM040999.1:11074009-11188121 GCA_022985145.1 Pangasius djambal | reverse complement strand
ATATATATAAAGGGTGTTTAAGAGCTGAACACAAGTACTGTAGCATAGACTTCCTACTCTGAGTCTACACAAGTCTATTCGTCTTTTCTTGCTGCTGCAAGACAGTAAATTGACTGGGATGATTAACTAAAATAAACTGGAATGATAAAATAGTGCTGAAATTTCACTAAAGAAAACTGAGTTTTGCATAGTGGATTTGCTTAATTAGCTCGTACTGGAAGACACAGTGTGGGCTGCACCATTATGAGTGGGTGTGGGTGTGAATCTCCTTTTGGCCTTTTTAACCACTTGCTATCACAACACAACAGATCCGCTCTAATCCAAACGTCGCTCCTAATTACAGGCCGACCTTGGTCTTTAAAGAAAACTGTTGATTTTACTCTGACACAATGTACTTTCTTCATCACAGCGTTTACATGAGATGAAACATCCGTAATCATACGCCTTCATCTATCCCAGTGTGGGTTTAGCCTAGGATGCTATTTCGCCAAGCCTCAAACCTTATCACATCATTTTGACAAAAACAAATTCGGGGAGACAATCATCACACACCCCTTCTCATAACGCTGGCTAAATTTCCTCTGTCAGCTGTTTGATGTGGAGACTATGATGGCAACAGCCTTTAGATTAACACACTTCATCCGCAATCAGCGGATGGGGCTGTGACAACACATTTCCTGTTAAATACTCAACATGTGGCCATGAGATCATTTGCAGGTAGAAAGACATGCACTGCCAGTATACAGCTGTGGAACCTTATGTGTTTGAGCAGAGTGTACAAATGAGGAGATAAGAGAACTAGACAGACTAAAGGATGAAAGGCCTGTTGCACTGGTCACTCTTTGGTAGAGATGAATTCCCACCGGCATGACTATAAGCGGGTGGTCAAACATCATTGCGGGTAATGTAGTAAACTGTTAGCCAAAGTGAACATGTTGATGGAAGAATTTTAAATAAAAAGTCGACTCAGAAGTTAATCATAATATAAATCATCTGCACCACTGAAGATTACATAATGATTATAAATATTGATATGCAAGTTGTTTAAGGTGGATTTTTCCTTTATGGTTGTGAGTTTAATCCCAGGATTACTAGAGAGCCAGTGTTGGTTTCTTGAACAAATTTTTAACCCTTAACTAATTAACATCTTAACTACTGTTACTCTGTACTTGGATCACATTATTGTAAGCTGCTTCGACAACAGTGTCTAATAAATGAATAAATACACAGTTGTAAGAGATGGACAAAGAAAAGACAAGTGAAAACTGATTAAATCCTGAGACTCAATCAGTTTGCAACCGTTTTCATAACATTGACTACATTTCCTCCATCAGCTTTTTGATGTCGAGATCATGACGCAAACACAGATGCAATCAGTGGAAAGGGCCTTGACAACATGCTTCCCCCTAAGTACCACAAATATATAAATAAATATATAATAATATATAAATAAATAAACAAACAAACAAGTAACCCTAAAATGGCAAAATGTATATTCCATGTTATTCTTGCTGAAATGGCAAATGGAGTGTTGACTGGAGTGTTGACTTCAAAAGTCAGGAAGGAAGGAGAAAAAAACAATTCATGAAATGGAAAAGTACATTAGCCAGTGGCGATGTTTCAGCACGTAGTCTGTCTAATTTAGGGGGTTTGGAGTGCAGGGTATAACTTCCAGAAAAGATCTGTGGTAAAGTATAAAGGCAGAGAGAAGCTGCGTTTTCCGTGGCTGCTCTGTCTATTTATGGCTGGGGGCAAGCACATGGTGTGGATGATTTTAGTGGGGTCCTCAAGGCTTTTCAGTCAAATGAAAAGTACAGTAGAGGAGGAATTACTGACATGAGTCTAAATGGCTATAGTTTGGGTGAACAACCATGAATCTTCCATGATATAAGCAATGAAAATACATTTAGGCGACAAATATATTTCAGTCGACGGAGAAAGGGACACGTAGTGTATATTTCCACTCGACTTACAGGACATAAAAAAACACAAACACATGGCTTAAGTGAGAGTAGTAGCTTGTTTCATAAACACATCTACACAAATGATACTATTCCTGTACACTAAATCCAGTGTTAAAGACAGCCTGCACCACGATCTGCAATGGACAAAAAAACATCCAAATGTGTCACGCACAGATCTGGGTACACTATGTGGCCAAAAGTTTGTGGACACCTGACCATCACACCCATGTGTGGTTCTTCCCCAAACTGTTGCCACAAAGTTGGAAGCACACAATTGTATAGATTGCCTTTGTATGCTGTAGCGTTACAATTTCCCTTCACTGGAACTAAGAGGTCCAAACCTGTTCCAGCAGGACAATACCCCTGTGCACAATACGAGCTCCATGAAGATATGGTTTGCAAAGGTTTGATTGGAAGAACTCGTGTGGCCTGCACAGAAGCCTGACCTCAACCCCAATGAACACCTTTGCGGTGAATAAGAACGCCAACCGGACTCCTGCACACCCGCACCTCCGGCAACAGCGCTTGACCTCATTAATTGATTGCTCTCAGGGCTAAATGGACAAATCTCCATATCCATGCCCCAAAATCTAGTGGAAAGCCTTCAAAGAAAAGTGTAGTTTATTATAAGGGGGACTAAATTTGGAATGGGATGTCCAAAAAGCACATATGGGTGTGATGGTCAGGTGTCCACATACTTTTGGGCATATAGTGTATATTGGGATAACCGGATTACTGATCTGTATTACGGCTTTTGAAGTGGGAATAGGCTTGAAACTTTTGTTTCTCTAAGATGGTTCATAGGATAAACTGCATTTTAGAGTGGATTTAGACACTGTTATGAAAAGCATCATGGCATGGTTGCTGGTGCCAGATGGGCAGGTTTGAGTATTTCTCCTGACCTCCTGGGATTTTCACATACAACAGAGTTTACACAGAATAGTGCAAAAAACACTGAGTGAGAGAAAGTTTTGTGGGTGGAAACACTGTTGATGAGAGAGAGCAGAGAAGAATGACATAATAACATAACAGACATTCTGCAAAAATAACTTAGTCCTCTGCATAGATGCCCCACTACACCCCTTTTGCCACCCCATGTCTAAAACAAGCCCATAATCCAGTGACTGTGTTAGAAATTGGATGTACTTCATATAAAAATATGAAATAGCATATTGCCCATAGTGCCCTAGGGGTATTAATAAAACAACAGAAGAATAAAAAAGGGGAATGCAAATGAAGAAGAGGGAGGTGGGCAATCGACTTACCTGTACAAGCGCTCATCATGCTGCTCTGCTTTTGGATATCCCAGCATCCCACACACCACTCTACTGCTGCTCAAATTCCAGCCAAGGTTACACACGTGTCTCCATCTCCCAGCATGCTTCACTTCAAGCACCCCTTCCGTTACCATTGCAGCTCCCCGAGTGCCAGGCAAAACTGGGCGGAGTCGAACCTCTTCCAAACTCCCTCTTCCTATACCCTGCAGAAAGAGGAATGCAAATTGGGCACTTGTTTCTTCCTGACATTGTGTTCTCAAAACAACAGAACAACTTTCATCTTCAGTGTACCGTATAATATATGGACCAATGAGAAAGCAAATGCAATAAATGTTTGGGTTCAACTTCATTCTAGTCACACGGAAAAACATCAGTGCTCTTAGCAAAATAATTGTTTTTGCATGCCAAGACATGACAGATGGTGAAAGTAGACTGTCTGGTAAACAGTAATTAAAAGCATTTGAAGGTTTTCTTAGAGTTAACTTTGCCATTAGACTGGGTAGCAAGACATAAATATAAAAACAAACTAAACTAGTCAAATGTTCAGGGAACAGTGAATAATGATATTTTGGTGGCACAGTTACAGTGTTTGGGCTATGATGGTTCAAAAGGTGTGTTTGGGGGTGTTATGATGGTTGCATTGCTTTGTAATCTAGTGTGCTTGGAGAATGTGGGTTATACCAATGGGAATGATAGTAACCGGGACAAATAAAAGTAAGAGTCAACCAGTACAATCAGGGAATTACAGATCAGTGAATGAACTACCGAACAAATTAAAGTAGAATTTAATGTTCAAATAGGATCAATGCCGTTTAATTCAATGTTCATCATACCTGTTCCACGGTGTTTGTGAAATCAGTGTTCATTCTGTTGTCATGCTCTAGGTTGGGATCTGACTGTTCAGATCTGGGAACCGGACCCGACTGTAGAGCTCCAGATCTCTCGGGGCCAGAGGACTGGGATGCTGGTCTGAGTTGACTGTCCTGATTGCGTCTGTATGATGCCCCGCTGCGTAGGTAATTGGGCAGCTCGTGTCCTTGTGGCACAGAGTTTTCTTGCCTGCGTGAGGCTGAATTATCATAGCTGTTCCTGCGCAATTGGATCTGATGGCCATGCAGCTGTGGTGAGGAGGAGGCTGGGGAGCCCCGGGCAGAGTTTCTGTTCAGGGCGATCTCATGGCCTCGCGCTCTGTTGGATATGCTCTCTGGTGAGTGAGGTTCAGCGGCAGCAGGCTGTGCAGATTCACTGTAGCGGGGTACATGGCCCTGGCGTGGGCCCTCTTGGCTACACACAACCCCCAGGTCCTCGGCATGGGTGCAATCATTTACACCCCAGCCGTTAGAGCGACAGTCAGAGAGTGAAGTCTCTGTGCCTAAGCACACGACATTATCCAACCAAATTGGACCTTGAATGTGAAGAAAGACACAAGAAAAGCAAGTTAAACTCATAGTTTTTTTTATGAAAGGAAAGGGAAAACACTTATAAACTAAACCGCTGGCATTAACAAGTAAAAATGCCAATGCAACCTGATAAAGAGGAAAACACATACACACATAAACACACACACCGTATACAGGCAAGATACTGAACAATGCAAGGAAGGCAGAGGGTTTGACTTACAGGGAAACCTGGGAGGAGCTAAACTCCCCCAAAAAGAAATGAAGTTTCTCTAGAGCGATAAAGGATGAAGAATGGAGGGCAATTGTAAAAATATATTTCAGCTTCTTAAGGTTTTATATAATAATAATAAAAATATAATAAAAATGGCATTAGATAAAACTCCAACAGGCTATCTCTCCCAGGTCTCTCTGTTGTTGCATTTCTCTGTTGTCTCTTACATGCCAATTACACTGTTTTGGTTCCCACAAGCTCTTAGATGTCTTGTATTGTATGCATTTTTTGCATGTTCTTTTTAATCTGTACAAACTGTTCTATGACAAAATGTCAATGCACTACTCGAGCCAGTCTCATAAGTTTTGTTTTTGCATAAATGTCAATTAGCTTGCTTGCTGAAGCTGTAGTGTTTGCCTGGTCTCTGTTATCTGATGCTGAATGACCCTGGAGGACATTAAGGCCCTAAAGGAAGTCCCTGAACGATTCAGGCGGCCCAGAGCTGGAGAGGGGTCCTTGAACAAGTGTCATAATGCAGAAACTGTTGATGGCAACATCAACGCTGCATTGACAAACTTGAGGGTAGCGTGGACAGCTCTGGAGAGGAACAACTGTGGGGCTGTCTATTATGTCTAGGATGCTTCATATTGTTTGGAATTGCTTGATGTTCATGTTAAGATTTGTTTGTTGCTTTCAGCTTTTCTGTGCGACTGTTTGTGCGTGTGTGGTGCTCTGTGATTAATGAGTTCACTGTTACCATCTACACTTTGGTAATGACATTTCTCTAAATTGTTAAGCGTTTGATAATTACATTTCTCCAAATTATTAAGAAGACACTCGGTACCATAATGAGACAAGGGTCTGGATGCAGAACTCTATGAGGCATATTGTTTCTGTGGTGCAGAATATATATATATATATATATATTAATTACTAAATGTTTTATGCTAAGATATAAAATATATTGTCTAGACTCAAATCAAATTTCATTGTAGTAATGGCCAATGTAGTCATTAGCAGCCCAAGTTTCAGCAAAAGAAGCTACGGAGCTAGTCTCCTTTTGGCTTTTTTTTAGCTGTTTTTTTATTACCATTATTAATAAAAGCTGCATTTTTTGGTGGAAAAAACAGTTTTCCTCGTGTGGACACCCCCAGACACACACACACACACACGTCTTACCTCGACCCTGTCCGAATTTGGCACTGTGTGCCCACGTTAGGCCTTCTCCGTAACCGAGTTCTCGGCAGACCACATTAGCCAGCTTGATATCCACTTTGTCGTCGCACACTGAGCCCCACGCGCCGTTATAAAACACCTCCACGCGGCCCTCGTGCGCTCCTGACCCGCCCACCAGACGCACCTGGAACCCTGGCGGCACTCCGCGCGCGAGCGGCAGGAGAACGCACAGTGCGAGGGCTAAGATCAGCATCGTCTCCATCTGAAATCCAGAAGGCGTGAATGGAGGTTTATGAAATGCACTCATTCAGAATGACGACAAAAAAATGTTCAGGTTTAATCAGCTGTGTCAGTGTATCACCGCCAGCAGGTTTCCAGTTACTGCAATTACTGAAGTAGGAAATCTAGTCTAGCTCTGTGTGAATACTACACTGTCTTGGCCAAGGGGAAGCTTCACGTTCGGTTTGGAAGTACACAAACTTCTGTTCTCTTTACATCGGCATCTCTCTCTGTCTCTACCTCTCTCTCTCTCTCTCTCTCTCTCACACACACACACACACACACACCTATACAATGGCACATTCATGCAATTATCCAGTCAGCCAATCATGTGGCAATGCAAAAAAATCATACAGATACAGGTAGGGTTTCTTCAAACATAGGAATGGGGGTTGAGTGACAGTTCTGTGAGTGGAAATGCCTTGTTGATAATGAAGTCAGATTGGTTTGAGCTGACAGGAAGTCTATAGTACCTCAAATAAACACTCTTTACAACTGTGGTGGGCAGAAAAGCATCTCAGAACACACATAAATCCTTGAGGTGGATGGGCTACAAGAGCAGAAGACCACATTGGATTCCACTCCTGTCAGCCAAGAGCAGGAATCTGAGGCTATCATGGGCAAAGAGTCACACAAACTGGACAGTTGAAGACTAGAAAAAGACCAGGTGATTTTTTCCCCTAATTTTTAAAGGTCCGGTTTGGGTGAGTCTGTGCCCCTGATAGCCTCAGATTCCTGTTCTTGGCTGACAAGAGTGGAACCCAATGTGGTCTTCTGCTGTTGTAGACCATGTGCCTCAAAGTTCAATGTGCTGTGTGTTCTGAGATGCTTTTCTGATCACCACGGTTAATCAATCACGGAGTGATTATTTGAGTCACTGTAGATTTCCTGTCAGCTCGACCCAGTCTGACCATTCTCCCCTGACATCTCTTATGAACCGCTGCCCACTGGATGTAATTTTGTGTGAAAATCCCAGGTAATCAGCAGTTTCTAAAATAATCAAATATGACTAAAAACCATGCCACTGTCAAAGTCACTGAGCTCATATTTTACCCAATTCTGATGTTACATTAATCTGAACATTAATCTCTATCTCTCTCTCTATACACACACACACACACACACACATACATACACACATATACATACATACATATATATATATATATATAGTCTGCACTTTTTTAGGTTAGGGTTTAGGGTTGGGCTTAGGTTTAATGTTAGGTTAGGTTTGGGGTTTGGGTTAGAGATAAGGGTTCGTAAAAGTTCAGGGTTAGGGTTTTTATTTAGATGTATTATCTCAATCTTTGGAAACCATCTAAAGCAACTGTTCTATCTTCATATTTATATTTACATCTGCAGAAGCACCTACAGGTTATCTATGCAGGTAAAGATGAAGAAGTGTAATAGAGGAGGTAGAATTTCTTGTACATATGGAGTTCAATACTCTGTGGATGTTCTGATGGCAGTCCAGATCTGCTGCACGCTCCCACAAAACCATAAAACACTCTCAGAGCATTTTCCAGTGACTGACTTATAATTAGCAATCCAAATATTTCTCTACTCTTCCAGAAAACACCCAAGGGTGAGAATCAGACTACAGCATTGGAGCAGTGGCAAAACAACCATGAAGTCAAGCAAAGAGCAGAGAGAGAGAGAGAGAGAGAGAGAGAGAGCAAAGGGACAAAAAAGAAAAACTACTAAACATGGAAACCCCTTCATCAAAAACAAAGCAGATAATACCACAATGTGCTATTCGAGACAGTGTGAGACACAGGTTGATATTTAATGTTACAAATATCAGGACTGTGTCTGGTGTGCAACAGGTTGATGCATCTTAAAACCAGTCGCACATTTGGCTTCAATCAACACAGCATGCCAAGTGCCAACTCACTGAGAGCTAGGAAATGGCAAAAACAGTGGGTGACAAGTGCATGGGTGTGGAAAAAAAAGAAAACAAAAACACAGGGTGAGAAAAATAAGAAGAATAGAGAATAAGGATGAGAAAGAGAGCCTAAGGAGAGAGAAGAGAGAGATGAGTTCTGCTCACCTGTTCGATGAGGCTCCTGTGAGGAAGCACCAGAGCTTTTTCACAGCGAGTCTGACTGAGAAGAACAGAGGGTGCGTGAGGGTTTTGGGATCTAGTTTTCTCTCCCTCTGGCTTTCTCGTTCCCTCCCTCTCTACTTTTTCTCTGTTCTTGTTCCCTCCTTCCCTTTCCATCTATTTCTCCACCCCATGTTTTTTTTTTTTTAATTTCCTTTGATTTGTCTTTTTATTTATTCTGTATAGTCCACTTCCAGAAATGAATGATATTAAATGTTAGCTTTTAGGGTACAAACACTGAAGTGATACCTGACTAGTATCTTTGACTTTGGAAAGTAACAAACTATTAAAACTCATTTATGATGCATAATTGAACCTTATGAACCTTTATACCTTTTTAGGGTATGATTACATTGTTTGTATTTTAGGTGCATTTTTTTTTTAGCAGAGTGATAACACAGGGAGAAGAAATGAGTTTTAAAATTTGAGATGGAGAAGGAAATCCACAGTGTGGGAACTATGATAGTAAAAGACATGCCATCCATGGAAGGCTCTTATCTTGAAACCTCAAGCAGAGCAGATTCAGATGACTTTTAAGGCAGAGGTTCTTGAAGTGAAGATCTGGGAGTCCCAGGGATCTGTGATGCATAGCTAGGGGGTCTGTGATTTTTTATTATTATTTTTCTTTTTACTAAGGTGGGTTTAGTCCAAACCTCTATAAATCAAAAACACGTATGCCTACAAGTAATGTCAACTTGATGTTCTGTTTTTGGAAAATTCAAGAATAAAAAGACCTATGGCTCTAATAATAAAACAAAAAGCACATTTAAATAATGTTGGAACAAATTTGTTCTTTATTATTTCTATAAGCATTCACTCTATTGTTAGGAGAATGCAAGTTCAAATCCCAAAGATCCAATAGCCATCCATGGCCGGAAGCCAAAGGAGCAAAATTGGTCATGCTCTCTGGGAGGGATGGCATTCTCTCACACCCCTGTCAATTACCTTGACAATAGCCAATTGTTTTACACTGCCCTGTGGTGCAGCATGAGCAGCAGTTTGAAAACAGACGTGATTGGCTTCACATGTCTCAGTGGAAGCACGTGTTAACCTTCATCCTCCCTGTTTAGTAGGTGTTGTATGATGGGGAGAACTGGTAGATGGGTGGGAATTAGCAAGACACCAAATTTGAGAGAAATTTTGAAAAAAGAGGGAAAAAAGAGACCCTGACTATAAAAAGTTTGAGAACCCCTTCCGTAAGGTACACACTGGGGTATATAGATAGAGGAGCTCATCCTTAGGGGCAAGATGTGCAAAGGAGTTTGTATTGAACTTGATAGGTACCCAGTGAAGTTTGTAAATGATATGAAATTATGAGAAATAATGGCATCAGTACCATCAGTGCCACAGTAGTGGACTCTTATAAAGGTTCTTCGCTTCCTAAAGGGAATCTACTTGAAGTCCTCCTTGATTGGGGAACCCTTGTAGGGTTTTACAATGAACCTTAAAGGGTTCCCCTAAAGGCACAAGCCAAAAAAAGTTTAGGGTTCTAGACTTAACCTTTTTTCCAAGAGTGTGGTCTTTAAAGGAGCAGTTTGTCTTTTTTAGAGTGCTCTGTTGCTGGTGAGGTAAATTGCAAGTTGCAGTGGAAACACTGACAATCCTCCACTTTCCCCCAGCCAACCCCACCCACTTAGTGAAAACTTTGTATGCTGTATGGGTTTGTATGCCTAATAAAGAAAAGGGGCAGAGCCGAGCAACCTTGCTCCCAATTTCTAGGTTGGAAATATAAACAGAAGATTATTACACTTTAAAAATGTTTTTATTATACTTTTAAAAAAGATACAATTGTGTACCTTAAATGACTATTAAAGACATTTCACTGTCTCTAGGTCCTCTAAATTAAGTTAGGAAAGACATCTTCTTGAAGGTAGCATTGCAGTGACAAACATTGTGTACACATAAATGTACAGATTTGCACCTGTGTGTAAGAAATCTGCCCGTTGCATTTAAATTGTGGCGAATTTCAGTCATTTTTAACAGAAACACGGTTATTCCTGTACAATCTAAGCAAAGAGATGGTGATGGAGATGACTGAATGCTGATGTAGTGCAGCAAGACAAATTTTTCACTAATTGAATAGAAACAAGTGCAAAAAAGTTGTAGGAATCAGTCCAGGATGTAGAGAGGAGGACATGACAGTCAGATGAGAATTTCTTCATGCTGGCAAATATAGACCATGATATGCCAAGATTTTTGACTGTTTTTTGTGAAGTGCTCAGACACCCAGCTTAAGTGTACAGTCCAGTGAGTCATGTCCCAAACGAAGTGTTTTCTTTACCGAGCTCCATCTTCACACCTCTGTAATTTCTTATCATAGTGTGAGCAAGTGTCATGTTCTATATCAGTGCCTCCAGACCCGAAATGACCCTTAAAACAATGCGGAATTCACCCCAGTGATCCTCTGACCAACACCACATGACTGTAGATTTGGAACATGTGAAAGCAAGTTTGAGTGTTTGTGCATCTGTCTAAAAAAGCTGTCTCTTTCTTCCTCGCTCCTTCTTTCTCTCTTTTTCTGTAATTACACAGTAGTGGTGCTGGCTCGAACCCGCACCCACAATTAGTGGTGTCATGAAATAAGTGCTTGATGTGCTCTTCAGCAATAAGCAAACTGCCTGTTTCAGTGTGAGCTGAGCACACTACCTCCCCCCTCTGCACGTTGCCATTACAGTCTTTCTTTCATTTTTAACCATTTCATAACTGCATAAATGTGTTTTACAGTCTCTTACACCAGACGAGGTTTTATGAGTGTGTGTTTTTAGGAACAGTTGAGACACATCACCCTAAGTTTAGTTGTATCATTTGCGAATAATTTGGATTACTGACATTACTCAGTAATGAGTGACATCACCCCACTAACTACATTTAAATGGGCCTTTTATAAATGTCAGTATTCAGTGTAAGATTTAAAGGGTGCTTAGGAGTCTATTAAACCCCTAAACTCGAAAGTACTAAAATTGCATATAGGCTAAAGCGCTAACATGAATAGGCTACTCTTAATTTTAAAAGGAATCTTAAGTATTTCATGCAAGTTATTTATTAACAGAGATGCTTAAATTTCAATATCATGTTATTTTTGACTTGTGTGTGCGGAATTTGCATGCTCTCCCCGTGCTTCGGGGGTTTCCTCCGGGTACTCCGGTTTCCTTCCCCCAGTCCAAAGACATGCGATGTAGGCTGATTGGCATTTCCAAATTGTCTGTAGTGTCCATTGTATCCCCTGCCTTGTGCCCCGAGTCCCCTGGGATAGGCTCCAGGTTCCAATGCGACCCTGTGTGGATGGATGGATGGATGGATGGATGGTCATGGCAGATCACTGCTCAGTGTGCTGGTTTTGTCTCCCTCTAGTGATTAATTCAGGTAACTTTCAAACTGAGTCTATTTTCTCATAGCTCATCACTTAGCTCATATTTTAACTCACATTCGATCACTAGGTTCTCAGCTAAGCAAACAGTAATCTAACACAAAACAGTATGAAATAACAATTATTGTGGGATTGTCCGTAGCTAAACTAGCTAACAGAGATAGTTAAATTAAGTATGTACATTGATTGAAGAAGTTTCAACATGAGCAATACAGCAAAGGCACAGCAAGTAGTATCACCACCTCATGGTATTTCCTCCTGATTCTCCTGTTTCCTCCAACTGACCAAAATGCTGGTAGGTTGCTTATCTTCTCTAAATTGTGCCTAGACATGAAAGAGTGTGTGAATGTGTGCTTTCATGGTGCCCTCTGATGGACAGATGACTCATCCAGAATGTATCCCTGCTTTTTGCCCACTGTTCCCGGGACAGGCTCTGGATTCACCATGCTCCTGTCCAGGATAAAGCTTATACTCCTTTCAGCTAGAAACAGCTTATTTAATGTCCTAAATAAGCACTAAACAATTTCATCCAGATGCTAACCCTGTGTTCCATTGACCATTCTTCTCAGAGATGGCAATCACATAATTCTGTTCATAATTTGGAAATTATGAAATTGGTCTGAACTACTTTTAGCTCCACCCCTATATCACGGCTTGGCTCACACTTTAACGGTAATCCAATTTATCATGGGTACTTTGACACAGCACAGCTTGCTTAGCAGTGGAAATACCGACAAAATCAAGGTTAATTTGCTGAGCTTAGCCACACTCTCTGGTGGAAAGCATTGCTTAAAAAAAAGGTTCCATCCAGCACTTGCAACAGAGAGTTCAGAAAAAGTACCAAGCAGAACCTTCATTCAGGTATCTAGACCTCTTAACTATCCAAAAAGCCTTGAAGAGCTCTAAGTGTAGTGGCAATTCATAGTCATAGTATTGTAGCTCATGATACGTAGTGTCAATAAAGAACCATCAGAAATCTCCCAGATTGCTGTCAAATGGAGAAGAGGTATGCTCTTAGAAGGTATCTGAATGGACTATAGAGATGGTCTCTAATTTCTCAGCATCTTTTTTTTTAAAACCAGTGCACAGGAGCTAAGAAGTCCTTTAAAAAAAAAAATCTCTCTCTTTTATTTACATTTTTTTTTAAACATTTGGACTGTTTTATAGAGCCACTTAACCACTACATAAACACACTTTGAGTGTGCTCTTTTTGAAGTTGTGGGCTTTTACACCCCTCTGTCTGTAAACACCACCCACATCGAGCACTGCCTGGGTGTAAGAAACGAGAATGGAGCACATTTAAGGACACTGTTTTTTTAATCAAGATGTCACATATCATTTCTGTGACTTTAAAGACAAAACATGCTTGCCATGCTTAATGTATTAATTTATATTAGAAAATATTAAATGAAACATAAATATGATGGTTGACATTAAAAGAATGCTAATCAATTCCCACCGGATTTAACCCAGAATTATTCCTTTTTCCATTCTTCTCCGTGAAGGGAATCACATTATTCTGTTCATTATTTGGACAAGATTTACATGAAAGTTTAGAAAAGTAAGCCTACAAAAGTGAGGAATAATGTTTTACCAGTGTGTTCATGTGTTAAACACATTATTGTTATAATATCTTAATCTGTGAGGTTAATATCTCATTTTATACAACTGAGCAGTTGAGGGCTAAGAGCCTTGTTCAAGGTTCCAGCAGTGACACTGCAGACTACTCTTTATGTCCCGAGCTACTTAAACATGCAGTTACACGTGTCCCTGATAATTTCAGCATGATTTGGTCCTTAGAAACATGAACATTTGCATTTAGGATGGTCCAGTGTAGATCAGGTTACTGTCCTTCTTTGGTCCCTAAAAAAAAACAACAACAACAAAAAAAATGATACTATGTTCCAGCTTTACATACTGTATGTACACATTCCCAACATTCCAAACTTCCAAATAGGCCTTTTTAGGCAGGATAAACCAGAATATTCTGAGTGAGGCAGGATTAAAGTGTAATTTTGTTTTACTTACAGGTAATTGGCCCGATGGTGAGAGACTTGTGGTTGGAGATGGAGCGAGTGGCTCTGGTCTGACACCTCTGAGGAAAGCAAGTACACGACGGCACAAAGTTAGTTTTTTAGAGTAAAACCTCTCTTCATTAGTGTTTTAAAGTAAATACAAAAAACTTTTCTCTCAGTTTGTCATGTATTATGTCAAAATTTTGTGTCTTTAGTTTTGCATTGGAGCTACCAAGCTAATGTTGCTAAGAAATAAGATAAATTAAAGCTGTCAATTTAGCAAACCGTATGACTAAATCATCACACTCGCATCAAACTTCTGAATTTTTTATCAGCCAGGGAGGGTGAAGGCTAACATGTGCTTCCTTTGTATCTATGTGAAGTCAGACAACCATATCTATTAGAACTCATGCTGCTTATGCGGTCACAGGACGCATACATGAGTTCACAGACGTCCACGATTGACTAGTGTTGCTCTGACTGACGGGAGAGACAGCAATGGCCTCACTTCCACATAGCCAATATTGCTTCCTTGGTTCCCTGCCACGGATGGCGGTTGCATCGCCAGGATTCGAATTCACATTCACATTTTGACAATAGTGTGAGCACTTTCCTGTTGCATCACCCAAGAGCCCTGAAAGAGTATATAAAGTAGTAACGGTCCTTTCTGGACAGGGTGTCTCCAAGTCTGAAAAAAATCCCTTTTGCTTGCCCTGAATTACGCTCAAACAAAACACGATAATTAATGCAGAGTGTAAATGTACCGCAGAACAAGAGTCTGTGCTTCTATCACACAGGGAGAAGCGGCACTGCAGGAACATTTCGTTATAGTTGCCCAGATACAGGAAAAGCAGAGCAGTGAAGCGTGCCCTCTCAGACACGCCATTCTCATTCACTGCCACATTGCGTGGGTTACTGGAACAACTGTGAGAAAAAAAGCTACAGTAAAACACATAATCTTCCAAAAAAAACAGCACATTTTGTATTAAACACCCACACATTATCATATATCAACAATGATATGGTTGAGTGATTGTGTGAGCCACAGTTCTGTGGGTGGAAACGCCTTGTTGATAAGAGAGGTCAGAGGAAAATGGCCAGATTGGTTCGAGCTACCTGGAAGGATATAGTAACACATATAATCATTCTTTACAACCATGGTGAGCAGAAAAGCATCTCAGTATGCACAAAACATCGAACCTTGAGGTGGATGGGCTACAACAGCAGAAGACCACATTGGGTTCCTCTCTGGTCAACCAAGAACAGGAATCTGAGGCTCTCATGGGCACAGACTCACCCAAACTGGACAGATGAAGACTAGAAAAAAGTCACCTGGTCTTTTTCCATGTACTGGACAGTTCTTTGATGAGTCTGTGCCCATGATAGCCTCAGATTCTTGCTGTTGGTTGATGTGGTCCTCGGCTGTTGTAGCCCATCCACCTCAAGGTTTGATGTGCCGTGTGTTCTGAGATGCTTTTCTGCTCACCCCAGTTGTAAAGAGTACTTGTTTGAGTTACTACAGACTTCCTGTCAGCTCAAACCAAACTGGCCATTTTCCTCTGACCTCAACAAGTCGCTTCCACCCACAGAAATGTCGCTCACTCAATGTTTTTTGCTTTTTGCACCAGTCTGTGTAAACTCTAGAGCCTGTTGTGTGTGAAATTCCCAGGAGATCAGCAGTTTATGAAATACTCAACCTAGCCCTTCTGGTACCAACACCCATGCCACAATCAAAGTCACAGAGATCATTCCTTCTGATGTTAGATGTGAACATTACCTGAAACTCCTGACTTGTACATGCATGATTTTTTGCATTGTGATGCTGCCACATGATTGGCTGATTAGATGACCTCATGAATGTGCAGGTGTACAGGTGTTCCTAATAAAGTGGATGGTATGTGTGTGTGTGTGTGTGTGTATATATATATATATATATATATATATATATATATATATATATATATATTCATATTTAAACAGGCCAGAGAACTTACCGGTTTTGAATAAGGTAATATCTTTCAGTGCTATTAGCGTCTGGTGTGTCTGTAATATGGCACTCCTCAATAACCACATTGAACCTAGCAGACTCCACCTCCTGCACATTCAAACCCACATAGAGTGGAGTGCCGACGGGTAGTGTTACAGGCCCGGGTGGGTATGCTGATGTGAAGTTGTCATCGTGGAACAGGAACATGGAGGCATGGGCACTGGGACCGAAACCAACCAGACCTGACTCCTGCATCCTGCAACAGCAGAACATAAATCATTCCTTTAACTTAAAAAGTAAGTAACAAATTACTTCAAAAAGTAAATTTAACTTTAAGTTTAATTTTTAAATTTAATTCAAGATTAGAACAGAGTGTAGGTTTAATTAACTTTTGAGTCATCAGTGAAATGAACTGTGTATGGCGATGTGAAGTGTACATACGGCAGAAAGGGGTTCAGTGCCAGATCCAAGTTTGTGCGAGAGTCCAGGGGGTAAATGCAGGAGAAGGGGAATGCCGTGGGCAGTGTGAATGTTGAGATATTTACAGGGTAGAGGTATAAAATGTTGGAGTAGATTGCATCTGTACTGTTTGTCTGTGAAACAAAAATAGAGCAACGTAGTAAAGTAAAATTAGTAGATAGGTATGGTAGTGCAATAATTACTCAGACCTTAAAGGGTATTTGATTATTACAAAAAGTACTTGGTGCATAGTGTGCAAATAATGTAAGTAAAGAGTAGGGATGTAAGTAAATATGAATACATTATTCAGAATGAACAGATAATGTGTTCTAAACAGATACAAATAGAGATACAACAGGCACACTATTGGTTTGCATTGGGGCCGAGATCCCATGAGACATAACAAAAAAGTGGTGCGAGTGGGAGATTTTTGTTTTCATGCAGGCACCAGCGAGCAGCCAGATATGAAACTCATGGGGAAAAAAATCACATGAACGTGTAAAGCTGTATGATGTATTTACAGTGTTTATTTATTCATCCTTAGTAACTACCTAAATTCCAAATTCGTTAAAATATCCCGGACAGGTACAAACAAAAATAACCGCATGAACACGAATTTGAAGAATAGTGCCGAGCAAATCGAATTCTCAAACCATGTTGACAGTGCTGGTGTTTCCAAGGGCATAGTAGTAGGGTTCATATTTAATTAAAAATAAATATATAAAGAAAAAATAACCCTTCTGGTTTGTAGTGGCATTGTGTTACATGGCTAATACAGAGTGAATGTGAAAAGTACTGTGGTATTTTAGGTAAATGTTGAATCACTATATATACACATACAGTATGTACTGAAGCAATTTCTTATGACTTACCACTATCATGTTACTTCTTAGCATTAACTACTGCCATATACTTGGTATTTACTTATTAGTTACTTTCTAAGTATTACTAGTAGTACTGTAACTACTCGCTAATAATATACTCTCAAACGTTAATTTTCAGAAAGAAAATGAATTTCACATAAAATACAATATGAAAATTATGTTCCAGAAATTACTTCTAATTACCACCTACTTAACTATGAAATACTTAACTACTAATTATCCAGCTCTTTATATTTTGAGTGAGGCTTCTAAGTGCATGGGGTCACCAGTCCTGTGATACACTGCCATACGTGTTCTTACCCTCAGCACATTTCCACACACACCCGCTTGGCTTTGCACCTCGTACCACACAGTGCCGTTGACCTCATGCCCAGCTGTGCAGCTTGGGTCTGCCAGATGACCTGATGAAGGGTCGAGGGATCTGGAGACTCTGAAGTTGTCTGGAACCTTCAGCAACATCACTGTCCTGTTACACACCAGCTCAGGCGATACATCTGAGAGAGATATGTACTTGGCCTTTAATACATTAATATTTGCTAAGAGCTCAGCAAGGCATGGATGGTAATTATTTACGTTATTTACATTAACTAGATAACGATACGCTGAGTTTCCCTCACTGAATCATGTAATACTCATTGGCCAGTTTAAAGGTATTAATGACTGGAAAATCACATGCACACAAAACTACCTCCACAGATCACTCCAGCATCCTCGTGGTGGCCACAATTGTGACTCCCAAAGCCATTGTGTCTGCAGTCTACCAGGAAGGACTCGTTGCCCATGCAGTCTATATCATCCAGCCAGATGGGACCAGACCCGGGGCCAAAGAATGCATTCATGGGTGCGGAAATGGCCCTGCCACAACCTATCTGCCTACACACCACCTCAGCATTCTTCATGTTCCAGCCGTCGTCACACACAGTGCCCCACTGGCCATCATGGTACAGCTCCACTCTGCCCTCACATCTGTTACTACCGCCAACAAGACGCACTGGGTCTGGAGCTGCAGATGAGCACATAGATGTGATAGGGGGTTTATATAAAGTCAGGTCAATAAATATTTGGACAATAACAAAGTTATTGTTATTTTAGCTGTCTATGACGGAATATAGGAGTCGAAATTAAATAATGAATATGACCTCTAAGTGCTGACATTCAGCTTTAATTTGAGGGTATTTAAATCCAAATCGGATGGAGAGTGTAGGAATTACAGCACTTTTTATAAGTGGTCTCCTTCTTTTTAAAGGACCAAAAGTAGTAGCACAATTGGCTGCTCAGCTATTAGATGCCCAGGTGTGTGTGATTCCCTGATTATTTAACTTACAAGTAAGCAGATAAAAGGTCTAGTGTTGATTACATGTGTGGCATTTGCGTTTGGACTCTGTGGCTGTTAACTCTCAATATGAAGTCCAAAGAGCTGTCGCTGTCAGTGAATCAAGCCATCATTAGGCTGGAAATTAAAAGCAAACCCATTAGAGAGATAGCAAAAATATTTGGTGTGGCCAAATCAGCTACTTTTGTACAAATTATTTTAAAAAAGAAAGAATATACTGCTGAGCTCAGGAACACCAAAAGGCCTGGAAGACCACAGAAAACAACTGGTGAATAACAGAAGAATTCTTTCCCTTTTGAATAAAAAAAACCCTTCACAATGGTTTGCCTGATCAACAGAACCCTCCAGGGGGTAGGTGTATCTGAGTCAAAGTCAGCAATCAAGAGCAGACTTCACCAGAGTAAATCCAGAGGGTTTACCACAAGATGTAAACTATTTGTAAGCCACAAAAACAAGAAGACCAGATTAGAGTTTTCCAAAAAAAAAAAAAACATATTAAAAATTCTGTACATTTCTGGAACATCATCCTGTGGACAGCTGAAACAAAGATCAGAAGAATGATGGTATGAGAAGAGTATGGAGAAGGAAAGGAAGGTTACACACCAGCTCAGGGGAGACATCTGAGAGAGCTATGTGCTTGGCATTTAATATGTTAACATTTGCTAAGAGCTCAGCAAGGCATGAATGGTAATTATTTACATTAACTAGATAACTATATGCTGAGTTTCCCTCATTGCATCATGTAATACTCATTGGCCAGTTTAAAGGTATACAATTAATGACTGGAAAATCACATGCACACAAAACTACCTCCACAGATCACTCCAGCATCCTCGTGGTGGCCACAATTGTGACTCCCAAAGCCATTGTGTCTGCAGTCTACCAGGAAGGACTCGTTGCCCATGCAGTCTATATCATCCAGCCAGATGGGACCAGACCCGGGGCCGAAGAATGCATTCATGGGTGCGGAAATGGCCCTGCCACAACCTATCTGCCTACACACCACCTCAGCATTCTTCATGTTCCAGCCGTCGTCACACACAGTGCCCCACTGGCCATCATGGTACAGCTCCACTCTGCCCTCACAACTGTTACTGCCGCCAACAAGACGCACTGGGTCTGGAGCTGCAGATGAGCACATAGATGCAATAGGGGGTTTATAGTATATATACTATATATTTATGTTTTTAGATGCTGGTAGAAATTAATTTTCAAGAAAGAATTTTACTTTTCCTTCATAACTAATGTAATCAGAGGCTTACGACTAGAATATGAACAACTTTAAACCTCTAGAATGGTTAGCAGGTCTTTCCCTAAGTGCCATCTTGCTCCAGAATGCAACTATATGCCTTGTTTTTAATATCCCCAAATTTTCTCCCATCACCCTACTGCTGTGTTTCCCTCCACCAGCTATCTGTAACTGTCCCCATCAGGTTTAAAACACTGACACTTGCCCACAAGTACCTACAATCACACCCTGCTCTGCACTAGGTTCATTCAATCCAAATTCCTCAAGGATCAAGGAAGACATGTATCATGGCTCTACTCTGTCTTCCTTACACCCAGGTGGAGGAATGAGCATCACCTGAGTCACTAACAATCTTGATATGAAAACCTACCACTTCACCACATTAATGTTGGTCTGCAACATTCAGCACATAGTGTGAATATTTGGTGCCATTCCAATGCCTATATGAACTTTGCCTCTTTTTCCTCTTGCAGTGTAAAGTTGTAAAGGTTGGGGGGATATCTCTTGTCTCTCCCACATACTATAGCTTTTATCAAAGAGAAACATTCCTGTTTAAACAGTCTCTTTGAGTCTGAGCAAACTGCAAGGCAAAAAAAGTTAACAAAAGCTAACCAAAAACTTGCCTCAATAAAACTTAACCTAAAGTGTACCCTACTGTGCTAATTCTATAATATAGTCAGCTAGTATACACTATGTGGGGTTGAACAGTTGTGCTGTTGGGCTTAATTCTGTTTGTGTGGTGTAGCAGGCTGGGAGTCTAGAAGAGAGGGTGTAATTGGGTTTAAGCAGCATTTTTATAACATTTTTATCTTGTTTTTGTCATTCAAAATTTGCTGGATTACAGCATTCATTGTTCATATCACAACCATTTACAAGAATTTAGTTTTACTTTAGGTTCTGTTCAATGGGACCTACGAGTAAAGGTGTCCCTGGATCTGTAATTTAATAACTGCATGTTAGTATTTATGGAACAGTAACTGGAGTTGACACAGATGATAAGATGTCACCTTGAGCCTTGCACGTCCAGGTGATCTTGTCTGCACTGACACAGGACTCTCCCATGCTGCAGGTGTCACACACTGCTGAGTTGGCATCTAATAAGAGATTAAGATAGACTTGAGCGATAAATATAATCCTATTTATAATAAACTATTAATGATCAATTAATCATCTTATCTTTTACTCATGCTTATTTGAAGTCTAAATGACTCATTTAAAATGTACTGAATATAGATAATTACAAAACTAACCTAATTTACAGGAAAAATCATATCTAAAAATCTTATTTATATTACAGGGATGATGTTCAGGGTCATTTAGTCCTGACAGTCATGATGTGAAATAAGTGAATTTTAGTTTCTGTCTCATTCTCTGTCCCCGAGAGCATACCTAAATATAGAAATAACATTTGGGTCTCCACTTGCATTGCTATTGTGAATAATTGAGTTCAAGGTAAGATTCATTGACCATTAAAACATTTACAATTATATTGCTAGAAAATCAAAAGAGGTGGCCTGTATCAATGGGCTACACATGGCTAAGTAGTGAATAGAGCATGAGGTTTGAAGGTACACCACTCTTGCTCAATGTTGTACATTGAGTAGCTCACCTGCTGCATATGCCATGAAGCACAGAGGTGGTGAGACAAACTTGTAGACATAGTAGTTTCCGGGGCAGGCTTTGACACCGATGGAGAACTCAAAGTTACAGCAGCCTCCTATCCAGCTCCCACACACAGTGGCCTGCACCACGCCTTCTGATTGTGACGGAGGGGGCGACTTGAGCCAAATAGGGGAATTTGTGCCACATGTGTTGGGTGGGATGCACCTCTCAGGCATCTGGACACTGGCATTGCCCAGGTACATCCTGTACCAGCCATACCAGTTGATACCCACATCGCAGTGCACTGTACCACTTGTCTTCATGGCAGTGGAACGCCATGGGTCGTCCAGAATGGTGTAGTGCTGGCAGGGGTCGGCACAGAGTTGAGCTCCATTTAAATTGATGCAGTCCTGGCCTGAGCTGCACACCTCACCCCCACAGGTCAGCTGGTTAGAGGCTAGCTCAACATTTAGTATGGTATCAACCGGGGGCAGACAGGCAAAAGACCCGGGTTTATTTTTACACTGTAGTGGAGCAGTGCAGGGACTCTTCTCACCAGAACACTCATCAATGTCAACACAGCCATGTTCAGACCAGCGGTACCCTTGAGTGCAGCAGGAAGCCCCAGGAATACTACATGCCGAGATGTTATAGCAGGTGATGCCATTGCCGGAGAAACCATCAGTGCAGGAGCAGGTGAAGGTGGGTGGGAAGGACTCAGCCTGAGGGGGAGATTCTTTCAGCACAGGTGCACAGGAGGCATGCTTATGGCATGCGCCGCAGGAAGTGACTACCACCAAACCTGAACAGCACAGACATATTAGCACAGAGACACCAAGACACCATGAGAATGACAGTGATGAATGAACAGCAATTTAGATAAAAATGAGATATCAGGTAATTTCCTTCATTTTAAAATCGTAAAATTTCTAAACATTTTCTACATTCAGGGTAATCGTAACATTACATAAACATGAATGTTCAGTCAAAGCCACTTTTTATCTAATTCTCAAGAAGTGGCGTACATAGAATGAAGTGTTTGGACAATGTTAATAATAATAATAATAATAATAATAATAATTTTTATTTAGAATGCACCTTTCTTACACTCAAGGCGCTACAACAGTATAAAACAACAATAAAAGAAACAACACAACTCCATGATAGCAATCACAATGACAACACAATAATAACAATGACAACAACAACTGTAAGATTATAACCTAAAAGCTTCACTAAAGAGTTATGTTTTAAGTAATTTCTTAAAACAATCAAAAGATGGAGCATTCCTAATAGGAAGAGGCAAAGAATTCCACAACCTGGGAGCAATACAAGAGAATGGCCTCCCACACATAGTTTTGAGTTTACAGCGAGGCTGGTACAGAGTAAGAGAACCAGCAGAGCGGAGAGACCGAGATGGTGTGGACACTGAGACCAAATTACAAATATACTCTGGGGCCAGCCCATGTACTGCTTTATAAGTTAAGATAAGAACTTTAAAATCAATACGTGATTGAACTGGAAGCCAGTGTAGTTGAGAAAGCACAGGAGTGATATGACTGCGGGATGGTGTATAAGTTAAAACACGAGCACCTGAATTTTGCAGATATTGCAACCTCTTAATCAAATTCGCAGGTAACCCTGCAAAAAGTGAATTACAATAATCAAGCCTAGATGTTATAAAGGCATGAATAAGCCTTTCTGCAACAGACATAGAGAGAAATGGTCTTATACGTGCAATATTCCAAAGATGATAAAAAAGCTACTTTAGTAACATTCGTAAAATGAGTATTAAAAGTCAGCTGTGCATCAAAAATCACACCCAAATTCCGCACCTGCACAGAAGGGAGAATCTGGCAATCATCCACCGTAAGTTTAAACTTTTTACATCTATTTACAGCAGTCGAAGTGCCAATCAATAGAACTTCAGTTTTTGAACAGTTTAACTGTAGGAAGTTCTGTTTCATCCAGGTCTGTATTTCCAAGGAACAAGCAGATAAAGTTGAAAGTGCTGATGTAACATCAGGTTGAGTACTAATGTAAATCTGGGTATCATCTGCATAGCAATGATAACCCAGACTATGCTTTTGAATAATCTGCCCAAGAGGCAACATATAAATGCTAAAAAGAGTAGGACCCAATACCGACCCCTGAGGGACACCCTGCTGCAATGGAACAGTCTGAGATCTGTTTGCACCAGAATAGACAAATTGAGTGCGTTCTGAAAGATATGATTCAAACCATTTTAAAGCTACACCAGAAAGACCAATCCACTTATGTAATCTGCCCAGTAGTATAGTGTGACAAATGGTATCGAATGCAGGACTGAGATCTAACAAAACCAAAATGCCACAAGCCCCAGAATCTGCTGCAACAAGGAGATAATTCATTACCTTCAAAAGGACAGTCTCCGTACTATGTCCAGACCTAAACCCTGATTGAAAAGGTTCTAGCAGTCTGACCAACCACCACACGCTCAAGAACCTTAGCAACAAATGGCAAGTTTGAAATAGGCCTATAATTAGACATGTCGGCAGTATCGCTCCCAAATTTTTTAAGAACCGATTTAACTGCTGCTACTTTAAGTGCTGGTGGAACAATCCCTGAAACAAGTGAAGTGTTGACAATCGCTTTAATATGAGGAATAATAACTGGCAAACACTTCTTCAAGACACTAGTAGGAAGTGGATCAAGTATAGAAGATGAAGAATTCATTGCTGAGATTTTGAAATAAAATCAGAGCTAACAGCTGTAAAACTTGAAAACAGAGAAAGAGGGGGATTAAAGGGATGCAGGTCTAATAATTCAGATGAAGCAGAGACAGATGCAATAATATTATAAATAATCTAGATTTTACACGAGAAATATTTAAGAAAATCTTTGCACTGCTCAGTGGTGAGGCAATTAACCTTAGTGATCAGTTGGGTTAGATTATTAATTGTATTAAACAATACTCGTGGATTAGAAACCCCACTACTAATAATCGTTGAATAAAACTCTGTTTTTGCAATTTTCAAAGAATTATGGTACTCAATCTGATGCTGGTCATACATAAGTTTGTGAACTGTTAGGCCAGATTTGCCTTAAGCTGCCTTAAGCTCATGAAGCTCAGGTGTATACCATGGAGAAGATCTCTTAAAAGAAACAACACGTTTCTTCACAGGGGCAAACTCATCCAAAATAGATGTAAGGGCAGCATTATATTGGTCAATGGAGGTCACAACTGGTAGTTCACCAATAGTATATATAAAAGTGTCTAGGTCAATATCTCTGATTTTTCTAAAGCAAATTACATGCTCCTTGGTTGTCTACAGAGAAGCTGGAAGCACACTAAAAGTAATAAGTTTATGATCACTTATACATGATACATCAGTACGCTCAAGCTGGTAAATAGTCACACCTGTAGTACAAACCAAGTCTAATGTATGACCATACTTATGTGTTGGGAAATTGACATATTGAGTGAGGTTAAAACACTCTAATGTTTCCATAAAACAAACAGTATTGTTGCAATTTTGATTGTCCACATGGTTGTTAAAATCACCAGTTAACACAATAGCTGAACAAATTGCACTGACAAGTGTCAAAAGCTCAGTAAATTCAGAGAAAAACGCAGGGTTAAGTTTTGGAGGACGGTAGATATTTAAGACAAGAATTGGTGAATAACTATTCAATTTGAACGCCAAACATTCAAATGAAGAAAAGCAAGGTAGTGTAACTTCAGTGACAGAGACATCAGATCTATAGATAACAGCAAGACCGCCACCTTTACCGGTGGTTCATGGTTGATCAATGTACGTGTAGCCTGGTAAGATACACATATTAAGATTCAAATAATCATTTGGCTGATGCCACGTTTCACAGAGACAAAGAAAGTCCAGATCCTTGTCCACAATAATGTCACAAATTGAAGCCGCATTACTGTTTATAGAGCACAAAGAATGACATATGAAAGAATGAGAAGATAGTCATTTGTTGTTCATATGTTGATGCTCATATGTTCATATAAAAACTAACCTGAGATGTAAGATGGAAAAGCTGTTATGAAGAACAGGGCAAGTACTGTCCACGATTTTGCCATTCTGTGAACTTATCTCCTTTTGGACAAACAGATGGCCTATATCAGATGACATATTAAATAGTTCAGTAATACTGTTCTTTTTTTTTTTTTTTTAAAGATCATGACAGTGATTCCTGATGACTGGGACAAAACAGAGAAAATGCCATTTTTGATCTAGGTCATAAAATATTTAAAAGACACTTTCAGTGTTGGGTAGAAACTTTTAAAAAATATTAAAAGCAACTATTTTTTACTGTCATTTTGTAAAAAAAAAAAATTGTTCCCTGTGTCTTCATCCTTTTATATTCAAAGATTAGTCTTTTAGACTTTAAGAGTGAGGTTCATGTATAAAAGCACTTCTTTGGGTACACTGGATGATGTATAAAAACATACAAGTTAGTAAATAAATTATAAATCATCATAATCATAATCATAAATTAGTATTAAACAGAATTGATGGGAGCAACATAGATATCATATATGAGGTTTCTGACAAAAATATAGTGCTTCTCTAAAAATGTAGTAAAAAATATCCACCTTTTAGTTGAATATCTGTTTTGTGCCAGTTCTTCAGAATCAGTGATGTTCTATTACCACCATTAAAAGTCATTTTAATTGTTATTAAATTATCAATAATAATATCAAGTGTTGTAACCTATTATTTTCTAATTAAAAGAATATGTGACTTACCCGCCAGTGAAGTTTCCTGTCACCGCTGTGATTTCTGTATTTATGGGATCAGAGAAACAGGGTGGAGGCCCCATAACAACAGAATAATCAAACTTTGATATAAAAAGTCGCCAATAAGGTGAGAAACTCTGTGCACTTGGTTCATATCAGTGTTCCTTATGTCAATAACTCATTACATAATTAAAGCCTTTCCTCCACAATCTTGCCATCAAAGTGGGTGGAACACAGTAACACTTAAACACTGAGATATCAGGCAGACCTACACATAGAATTTGATGTAATTCTGCTATACCTTTGCACCTCTCTATGGTTCTCTTTTGAAAATCAATCATGTGACAAACAATGACAGAGTGGAAAAGCATGGCTGATTTAGTTTGGAGGAATGTCTGGATATTTTTAATAACCGTTGTATTATAATAATGATATGACTCATGTTTCTTGCTTGCATTGTGACAATCCCAGTCCTTTGCCAAGAATGAATCAAGAGGCCAAGTGCATAAAAGATGTACAGTATGAGGGCATTTCAGAAGTGTAAGCAAATACCCTAGCCCTAACCCTAACCCGAGCTTGTTGCAAATGTAGTAGATATGTGGACAATAACTTATAGTACTTTACATTCTTCTTGACCGATAATTACGTGTATTTCTGCTGTATGATTAATTGATAAATGCCTTTAAAGAGTAATTAAATGCACTCTATCACATACTGTCTGAACAGATGACTAAATATGGAGGTCTTATGTCTTAAATTCTCTTATTCTTACACTCTTAGGGAAAAAATATACATCTAGCATATTAAAAGGTTTTTTGTGTCTCTCTGGGGAAATCCAGAAAGGTTCTTTGCAGAGCTCCACAACAGAAGTTTTGTTCACATAAAGTTGCAAGTACAAAGGTAGAACCATAAATGACCCAAGTGACCTTGAGAAACCCCTGAGTGTAGCAGATTCCTTCATGTATCCTAATTAGAATTCACACATTTGAGTTGTACATGGACCTTCATCTTTCAGTAACAACTTTAACTGCTCAAAGAGGGATCAGCTAGGAAACAGTTCCATGCAGAACCCCTGCTATGAAGCTAGAACTCTTAACCATCCAAAAACCCTTGAAGATCTCTTTGTTTAAGAGTGTGTTTACACATGAATTTAGAATTTTCCTGTTGCTTTTGAGTAAAAATCAACTTCTAACTATTTTCCTACTAATATAAACATGACAGCTGTAAACAGTTTGATCATTTTAAATCAGTTTTTGTACTTTTTGTAGTACACATTATTGTGTGCATTTGAAACAATATGAATACAAAACGTGAACATGTGTCTAAGTTTTTCAGAAACACACACTAAATCAGTTATGGGTGGATCATTAAATTAAATATTGACTCAATTCAGCCACTTCCCACACTGTTTGTAATAAGATTAATGCATAACCCACTGCATAATGTAAAGGCGTGAGCTACTGTTCCGGAGTCATTGTGTGTGATAACTAACCGTGTCTTTGGACAAGTCAACATGAAATGTAATAATCTTGGTTAAGCTTGTATAGTCACAAGTTGTATATAAATGACAATTAATCTTTCTCAGTTTGGACAAGTGACCATAAATTATGCAATCGGGACAATAATTAATCATTCTTGGCATTTGCTGTAATTAATCAGGTTATAGAACATTGAGTGATGTGTTGCTGTCAGAAACATTGTTTAAAAAAAAAAAAAGGTTAATCATTTGTACATGATAGAAAGAGAGGCTGTAAACTTCAACAAATGTCTTTTTCAAATGTCTGATATCAAAGTTGTCAGCTTGATGAGGACTTGGACTGTGACCTCACCTGTGCAGCCTGTAAAAGGTCCTCTCCCGAGGGACCCAGGTGGCCCTAGCAGTACCACCATACACCTTGGTTACATACATAATCTTCTGTTCTATTTCTTTTTCCTTCCTGACCACCAGGGCATTTCCCTTTGGAACTAGTGAAAGTTGTGTATCAAAGTTGTAACAAGGGTTTGTCCTGATTGTACCCCTTACCAGACAATAGGTTAGGTTAGGTTCAACTTTATTGTCATTGTCAGAGTACGAGTACAGAGACAACGAAATGCAGTTAGCATCCTACCAGTAGTGCAAACAGCAAATAAGTTAAAATGAGGTAACAAATTATGGTGCAATAAGCTAACATTGTACAGTGTACAGTGGTAAACAATATGATGCATACCAGTAATGCAAATGGCAATTAAGTTAAAGGGAATAAATAGGAATGATGGTGCAAGTAGTTGAGATAAACAGTATACAGGTAGCGGTAAGCAACATGATGCATGCAATATGATGCAGTGGATACATACAGTGGATAAAAATGCAGATGTGCAAACAACACTAATGTGCAAACAACAGTCTGATATAAGTAATAATAATAATAATAATAATAATAATAATAATAATAATAATGGCAAGTTCTTGCAAATAATTTCAGATAACAGTAATTTATGTTATATTTGCATCAATGTGCTGTAATAACATATAATCTCTGTTTCGTTTCAGAGCATGCACACGTGAAGAAACCGGAGACATGCCTGCACTGTTTGCAACACATTTACTCGGCACACTGCAACCGCTACAACATTTACATACAACAATACACGGTAGTGCCCTCTAGTGGCCCTCAGGTATTATAACATCAACTCAAATACGTCACAGTTTCTAATGCTAATATGTAGTTATTAGGTGGAGATGGCAGTTATCACTTGGAAGTGGAGTTCAGCATTAGTACAGCTGAATTGAAAAAGTTGTTCATGAGTCTTTTTGTGCAGACAGACAGCACTCATAAATTGCGCAATTGCCATACTTCTTCCTCTTCTTTCGGCTTTTCCCTTCAGGGGTCGCCACAGCGAATCACTTCTACTGTAGTTTCCCAGTCATCTGGCAGCACTACCTGACCACCCAGAGCCTGCCTCAACTTCTGTCTAAAGTCCTCACAACATTCCTCCTTTTTCAGCTTCCTCCACTTGGTTTTCTTCTCTATCTCTATCTTTGACCTCTTCCTCTTACAGACCACCTACACACCACCATCCTATGCTGTCTGGCTACACTCTCTCCCACTACCACTTTACAGTCACTAATCTCTTTCAGATTGCCTCTTCTACATAGGATGTAGTCTACCTGTGTGCTCCTACCTCCACTCTTGTAAGCCACTCTATGCTCCTCCCTCTTCTGAAAATAAGTGTTAACCACAGCCATGTCCATCCTCTTAGCAAAGTCCACTACCATCTGTCCTTCAAGGTTCTTTTCCTTAACTCCAAACTTGCCCATCACCTCCTCATCACCCGTGTTCCCCTCATCAACATGTCCATTAAAATCTGCTCCTATCACCACTCTCTCACCCGTGGGAATACTCTCTACCACTTCATCTAATTCAGTCCAGAATCTCTCTTTCTCCTCTAACTCACAACCTACCTGTGGGGCATAACCACTAACAGCATTCAACATCACCCCTTCAATCTCTAACTTCAGACTCATCACCCTGTCTGACACTCTCTTCACCTCCAGAACATTCCTCCCAGAAGTTTGCATTTACCAGACACCCTTTTCCAGAGTGACTTACAGGTTTTTTTTTTTTTTTTTTAAATATCATTTTTATGCAACAGAGCAGTTGAGGGTCTTGGTTAAGGGCCCAGCTGTGAAAGCACCAGCATTTGAACTCATAACCTTCTGATCAGCAAGCCAACACCTTAACCACTGAGCTACTGCTGTCTTTGAGGAAATAATTATGAGTAACTGTTTAAATTCAGTAACTAAATTATGTGAGTAATTAAATTAATTCAGTTGCAAAGTTTCAACCTTATTTAAAAATAAACAACATTGCATTTTGATGGAATTATTTATTTTAAATTAGTTTACCTTTAAACCTTTATTTCCATTACTTTAAATTTACACTGTAGTTATGGGTTAATTTTAATCTTGCACCTGTTTTTTTTTTTTTTTTTTTTGTACGAATTGTCAGCGTATATTAGATGGATTGCAGAAATAAAAAAAATCCTCAGGCACATTTTTGTGATAGCTTTCACTTAAATTAAAAAAACACTTGATTTTTTTTTTTTTTTTTAAATCTCAACACTGCTGATGTTGACTGGTGAAATCATCACAGCATCCAGTTTTAATTAGAAGTTAAGGTCCATTAGCTCTATGGTCCATTAAGTATGATTTATTGAATTTGTAATAGTACACATTCGCCACGGTGGTGTGATGCGTTTCCACCACGCTCTTGAGACTTTTGTTGTAGAAAACCCACTTCCTGTAGCCGGAAGTTTACTTCTCGAACCTCGTAGTCAGGACTGACAGTTTTGTTTAACATTTGTCTACTTATTGCACTTCATATACACGTGTGGCGTGTAGTTTAGCCAGTTTGGTTATTTATTTATGTATTTTTTAAAATAATTTGGACCAAGCACTCGTTTATGTAAGTATCCAGCGCCAGCAGAGAGCGGCTGCAGCAGGAGGATGTCTGCAGGAACTCGGCTAGAAAACGCGAATCCTTTCATTTTTCAGCGGTCTGGAGAAAGACTCCTGACTGCGAGTGAAGAGGATGAAAACGTGACTGATCCCATTGACGACAGAGAAATCTTCGATATCCTTTCTACATTCCAAAATATGCCATGTAGAGTGTTTGTGTAAGCATAATGCTAAAAACACTCAGACTCTGTGTATATGTGCGCGGCTGGGTTTAAATAACTGCCTCTAAGGTTTCGTGGATAGACACTGCATTATTTGTCTAACAGTAGTTTTATTTATTTATTTATTCATACTCCGAACATATTCTTCATCAATATCAACACTGATGGCAAGTCAGTTAGTAAACGTTTACATCCCAAATCACTCTCTAAATAGGTCACTATAGGAGTATAACAGATTGTAGACTATGTAGTGCACTATGTGTGTAATAGAGAGCAATTTGAGATACAGCTCGATGGGCTTCCGCGCTCTTAGTAAGTGAACATGGGCTCAGGAATTTAACATCATGCTAATGCGTCAGCTCACTACACTATAACACAACATATACGCACTTCCACCTGTAGTTTCTCTTTAAATATGAAATCTATCTATCTGTCTGTCCATCTGTCTTATCTATCTGTCTACCTGTCTGCCTATCTATCTGTCTGTCTGTCTGTCTTATCTATCTATCTATCTGTCTGTCTGTCTGTCTTATCTATCTATCTGTCTGTCTGTCTGTCTTATCTATCTATCTGTCTGTCTGTCTTTTCTATTATCTATCTGTCTGTCGTCTGTCTATCTGTCTGTCTCTCCACCTGTCTATCTGTCTGTCTATCTATCTATCTGTCTGTCTTTCTCTCTGTCTGTCTACTTTACCTCAGTATTAAGCTTCACTGGTGCTAAATCTCTTAATGCACAGCATCTAAATGAATATTATAAATACAGAATGTCAGAAATGGGCGTAATGCCATTTCCACCTTAAGCAGATGATTTGCAGGTTATATTTTATGCTTTTAACTCATTATCAGGTCACATATTTTCAACCTTAACTTAGTGCTCACATCACATTAGGTCCATCAATGATCCTGAGCACCCGCTGTCCCTCGAGGAGTTAAACGTTGTGGAGCAAATGCGTGTGAAAGTGAGTTTATTTGAATCATTATCTTAAGCATTGTATTACATTTCTGCCGACATACGTTATTCTACTGTAGAAAATGCAAACTGAAAGGGTAAAGCAATCAGAAAACTCTATCCTGTTTCAAAGAGACTTCTCATTTCAGGTGAATGACCAGGAGAGCATGGTCTCTGTGGAGTTCACACCAACCATCCCTCACTGTAGCATGGCGACTCTCATAGGGCTGTCTATCAAAGTCAAGCTGCTGCGCTCACTGCCTGACAGGTTTAAGGTATATCCCATGATTAAGCTTTTGTATTTAAGATCTAAGGTTTTGTTATTGACATTTCTAGTGGTACTCATCTGTACCTGTGTCTGTAGATTGACGTCCACATCACACCAGGAACTCATGCTTCAGAAGATGCAGGTAAGTCAGCACTGCCTCGGTGTAATACAGTACAGACTTTCCTTGTTATGTGCTCTGTGTTTGAATGGTGAGCATCCAGGCAAGTGCTGATAATCAGTTATACACTATAACACAAATTTATACACAATATTATGATGCACACTACAACATTCTGTCCCTGCATTACATTCAGAAGGAAAGGATAAGAACCCTGTTCATATTCCCAATAATTAATACTGATGATTACAGAAATCCCAAAACAAGCACTGTACATTTGTTAATATTGAAATATCAATTTACCTGTATACTTGGAATTCATAGAATGATACACACACAGCTCAATATCATGGTTTGATATTTTTTTTTCATATTTCTTTGGATTTTTTTTTTCTTTAAAACTAAGCTGCACTGTTTTGAAAATGTGCTCAACTACTTTATAGAATAATATTAATAGCAAATCTGTTACAGGTTTATTTAGTATGATATGGCATCACACTGCTACTTCTTATCAGACTAAATTATTTAATGGTATTACATCACCAGTAAGTTTACTTGGCCTTCTTTTCCCATTTGCTCTTAGTTAATAAGCAGCTAGCAGATAAGGAGAGAGTGGCTGCAGCTTTGGAGAACACTCATCTGCTGGAGGTCGTCAACCAGTGCCTTTCCACAAGACCTGCCTGACCCAATCAGTGTTTAGTTATTATTCTGTGGATGAAACTCAGAGTCACATATTTCTTTTCAACTCACACACTCGCTTGGTTGTGCAAGCTTGGTAATGTTCTTTCTGATACGCTTATGTTAGTTAAGTGAGTGTGTTGGTCCTGTGCTTTTACTGAGCACAGTTGAAATATAATGCAAAGAAAGAAAAAAAAAAACACTTGGTTGAGTAACTGCCATGCCACGTTTCATATGTTTGTAATTAAATAAGTGCAAACAACTTCTTAATGATGGACAAAATGTAATAACAGACATGATCTGGAATTTAGTCAAAGGATTTCATAGTAAGCATTTTTTTTTAAATATTAGCCAGTTTGCAGACCCTGTTGCTTTCTGACAAAAAAAAAACAAAAAAAACAAGCAAAATGAAAATTTTTATTTATTGTTCCTTGACACACCTAAAAGAACAGTAAAGTTTAAAGTGATACGATAACATTGTTACCTAAAGTGTCTTCCAGCTACCAAAACACAGGCCGAGCTGTTCGAGCTGGACCATCTTTGCCTGCTGGTAAGTGCTGGTAGATGGGAACAGTTTCTAATTAATTACTGTTACCAATGCAATATCTTAGACAACTTGTGTTTACGAAAACAACACACCAGTAAGGCAATTTGAAAATCTGAAAAATATACTGATCTGGAAAATAATGTACAAGCTGGCAAAGATAGGTCTATCAGCTTAACCAGCTCAGTCTGTGTTCTGGCAGCTGGAATCTTCAGCAGGGTTGATGGTTTAAAGATGATATCTATACAGGAAAGATGTTATTAAAATACACTATATGGCCAATGGTTTGTGAGCAACTGACAATCATATGCATTTGTGTATTGTGAAGAGTCCATTTCAGATTTAGTTAACTTCTGCTGTTATAATAATCTCCACGCTCCAGAGAAGGCTGTCCACTAGGTTTTGGAACATGGCTGTGGGGATTTGTGCTCATTCGACTACAAGAGAATTAATGAGGTCAAGCAAGGAGGCCTGGGGCACAATCTGCGTTCCAGTTGGTGTTCTGTGGGGTTGAGTTCAGGGCTCTGTGTAGCCCACTCGAGTTCTTTCACTCCATCCTTAGCTCAGTTTCTTCATCCTTGTGCACAGATGCATTGTCATGCTGGAACAGATTTGGGCCTCTTAGTTCCAGTGAGGGGAAATATTTAATGCTACCGCATACAAAGACCTCCTTTACAATTCTGTGCTTCCATCTTTGTGGCATCAGTTTGCAGAAGAACCACATCTGGGTGTGATGGTCAGGGGTCCACATACTTTTGGCCATATAGTGTATTTTGTATTGGCTGTTTCAAGTTAGTTAGGCCTAATTGTTTCAGATTCACTATTATACAGTGTACAGTATACATCAACAATATAATGCCATTTTTAAATAAAGATATGTATTAAATGCTAGTATTTAAGTGTTACTTGTATGGCTTTTATTATATGATTTATAACTTTTCGTAGCGTAACTTCTAATTTAATTCATCAACTAATTATCAGGATCGCCGTAAGTGCAACAGGAGTGTTTAAGAGTTAAGCCCTGCATGATACACACACACACACACACACACACACACACGCTTTCCCTTATTTTCCCCTTATTCCCACACTGCCCCCTAGTGGAGTATCTAAACAAGGCACTCAGAAGTTGATGCAGGTTATTTTCGTTGAGACTTTGGATGCAAGACGAAACAGTTTTGGCACAAAACAATAATACAAGGCAATAATACAAATAATACAAGGCAGTTAATAATTTTGATCTAATTTTAGCCGCGCACCTCCTATATATACTGTTTCATTAAAGTGGTCTCGTGCAGCAGAGTGGCGCAGCGGAAGCGTGCTGGGCCCATAACCCAGAGGTCGATGGATCGAAGCCATCCTCTGCTAAGCGATTTTTAATTAATACTGCCACAAGAAAGGATGGTGGTTATTATACATGTCGTCCTGCTGAAAAGGCAGTTCTGATTCTGATGCTGCTGTTCGTATGCGAAGATAAAAAAAGAACAAAACTGAGATCTTAACTGAAATTTGTTAGATATTCATTAACACATATATTTTATATGTTGTTGCAGAAATTTTAATAAACCAAGAGGGTGAAATTATTGCATTTGTTCTCTTTTCCCTCATATAACCTCATATGCCAAATGTCTTTGCTGATCCGTCACATTCGGTGAAAACTGTACATTTCATTTGAGGTCAAAGTATTGTTTTAATAAGGTAAGCCAGCATTCTGCTTCTGCAATCCCAAATAATTTTTTCTGAACTAATTTGTTCCCTGCAAAATGATCTGTTGTACTTGTATGTGTAACCTTGGATTAAGTCAGGAAGGCTGAGTTTCTTTATTAGTAACACAGATAATTTGTCCTTTGTCTTGTATTACCCAGAAGAAGGCAGCCTGTACCCAATGAAACACTCACTATTTATATTATATTATTTATGTCTCTGAGACACAACATCTCTTCAGGTCACAGTGCCTGAATGAATTTGTTGCAGATTACCAGTGTTTGAGATTATGAATCACAGAATTAAGGCAAGACACTACAGGTAGAAACACCAATTTTGGTCATGTTGGTATAAACATCTATAATGTGTCATTATGATAAACACTCACTGTCCGCTTTATTAGGAACACCTGTACACCTGCACATTCATGCAGTTATCTAATCAGCCAATCATGGGGCAGCAGCGCAATGCATAAAATCATGCAGATACAGGCCAAGAGCTTCAGTTATGACTTGGACCGTGGCATGGTTATTGGTGCCAGATGGACTGGTTTGATTATTTCAGAAACTGCTGATCTCCTGGGAATTTCACACACAGTCTCTAGAGTTTACACAGAATGGTGCAAAAAAAAAAAAAAAAAAAAAAATCCTGTGAGTGATGGGTCTGGAGGCCGAAACATCTTGTTGATGAGAGAGATCAGAGGAGAATGATCAGGCTGGTCTGAGCTGACAGGAATTCTACAGTAACTCAAATAAGCACTCACTGCAACCATGGTGAGCAGAAACGCATATCAGCATGTACAAAACATTGACCTTGAGATGGATGGGCTACAACAGAAGAAGACCACATTGGGTTCTACCATAATCTGAAGCTATCATGGGCACAGGCTCACGCAAACTGGACAGTTGACGATTTTTCCAGTCTTGTAATTTATATCAGCATCCCCATGGTGTCACTCATTCTCAGGTTTCTGGTTTTTGCGTTAATTACCCCTTTAAATGTGCTATGAAAAATATTGCCATAAACAACCTGCTGCGTGTGGCTCATTTTTTCCTTTTTATAACCAGCCTGATTATGTCCATTCTCTTGTTTGAAACAATAACCAGCATGGTTACATTAGTCCTACGCACACCTCTCCACTTGCTAAGCAAATGAAAGTGCAGAACAGAGAGATCCAAAGCCAGCAGTGAGTCACCTCAGCTAGAGAACCTCGTTGCCAAGCAGTCCAAGGCACATATAAACATCTCCACCACCTCCACATTCACTTGTGTGTATATCTGTCATGGAGAGACACAGAGAGTAAACCTAACCTCTCATAAACAGCAGAGTGGGCTCTTCAGCACATACAGAGCTGACTGTTCCTCCTAGAAGAAACACAATTCCCTTCCTATATTTGCAGCAGAAAAACAGGACACAGGTGGCACCTCGTCAGTAATAAAACAGGAAAACAACAACAACAAAGCAAGGTAGCAGGTGGGTGAGAAAGATCGAAAATCCTGTAATGAAACATTGGAGGTCCAACCCAGACCTGAAAAATCAATGGCCAATATTGTGTTCAGCCTTTAACTTTTATGTCCTGACTGAGCCCTAACATTTAATGTAACATACTGTACACTCTTTAAAAAAAGAAGCACTAATCCAGGGTTTAACATACACATGCTATTTCCTGGGATGGTACTCAGATAGTTACATCTTTGTACCTGAACATGCAACCTTAAGGTACATTTCTAATTGCAGAACAGCAAATGTACCTGTACCTTCTTCTAAGTGCGTAATAACTGATGTTGATGGCAGTCCATTTAAACAAAGCTCATCAAAAATAAACAAGTTACTCCCCAAGTGACCTCATGCTTATGTTAGAACATCATCATAAAATGATACTTCTTTTAATTCCCAAAACTGTTGTGAACATTAACGCCAGTCTGTGTGATGGTAAAGGCTACTGTTTGTCTCAGTCAAAATATTTAGAGTGCAAGACCTAATACAGCTGCTGTAGACTCCTTGTTCCTACTAACAAAAGTCTTTGTGTATAAACAGCACAATTAATCTACGTCTTTTCATATATAAATGTATAACAAATGCAAAAACTGGAAATTAAGATCTAAAGTAGAAGCCAATCCTCTGCCTTATCGTTACCGCTCCGTAGTTTTCCAGTTTGAGCAAGTCAAAGTTCAGAACCTGAACAATTATATTTCATATAATTATGCTAATAAAGACTACATGATAAAATTATAACTCCCATATGTTGACAGTCAAGTAGCACCACGTAACAAGTGAACCCCCAGTGAGCTTACTTTTCTGTAGGTGTTTAGCTGTTGTGGGAAGATGAGTGACTGGGAAATGGGAAAAATGGGTAAAAAATCATATAAACAGGATAAACAGCACTTAAGATGAATGAACAATGAATAGCCCTTTCGTACCATCAACATAGGCAGAGTGCAGCTTACAAGGTAAACACCAGATGGCGAAATTGGACCATATTCTTCCTTTACCAGCGCTGACATTATCAAATCAGCATCAGTCTAAAGCTGAATGAATGAATCATCTTGTGTCTGTTCAGCTGATGAACAGCTAGATGACCACAGCTCGTGCTGACACAACGTCTAAAATAAATATCATTTGAAGGACCTTAATTGGTAAATCTATCTATATCTATAAGAGCTTTGCCATTTTGGACCTTCAGGTCAACACTTCAGCTAAGCCATTAACAGTGACAGTGAAGACTGATCTCTGTTATAACTGACTGGCTTGGTTTGAAATGCTTTTTTACTGAAACTAGTCATATCACCTACTCATGGTGAAAATATGACTGCATGCCTTTACCAAGACTAAAACCCACAAATGACCTCCATGACATGGGCCACATGCCAAAGCACATCTCACACTAATACATATACTATGCCAGATCAGTAGGCCTTAGGTTACCATAACTGCATCAGTTGACTGAGATACTATTATGAAATATGTTGAAATCATCACTATAGCTCACTCCAGTTATGGCCCCCACCATCCACATACAACTCAGCCCACGTCTGAAAACTCTTAGTAAATAGAAAGCGATCATAGTTTTCCAGGATTATTTTAGTACAGTAAACTGTTTGGTATAACCGTAAGCATTTTTGAATGTAGCCCTGATCTGCGTAACCAAGAAGCGTTACCAGTGCAGCAGGAGGAGGAGGAGGAGGAGGAGGAGGAGGGAAATCCCCTCTGACGGACCCCTGAGTCTGAATCACGTCTACAGGGTATGGAAGGCCAAAATATCCACAAGTGCAGCAAAAGGCTTTGCCATGCCTTAAAGAAAATATCCATCCATCCATCCATCCATCCATTTTCTGTACCGCTTATCCTATACAGGGTCATGGGGAACCTGGAGCCTATCCAAGGGGACTTGGGGCACAAGGTGGGGGACACCCTGGACGGCGTGCCAACCCATCGCAGGGCATAACTGCACACACACTCACACACCCATTCACTAACTATGGATAATTTAGAGATGCCAATCAGCCTACAACACGTGTCTTTGGACTGGGGGAGGAAACTGGAGTACCTGGAGGAACATGCAAACTCCACGCACACATGGCAGAGGCGGGATAAAGAAAATATATTTACATAAAATGAAAGTATATGTAAATATTCTGAATTGGGACTATGACACATGGTTATTATATATGTTTATTATAGGCCTATATGCTGACATACACTATGTACAGTGGTGTTCAAAGTCTGAGACCACATTGAAAATATGGGATTTTTTAAATTTAAAACTGGAAATAAACAGAAAGTTTTAGAAATATGTAAAATCTAAAACAAAAAAAGGAGATGTGCAACATCCCGACTATTTAATATTTAAGGTGTTGCACAATTTCTAGGTCACTATGTAAATTTAAGCACATTTGTGATACTGACCATGTTATCAAACAGTTGGGTGGTTGGGTTTGTTGCTGAACATTATAGTACCTGCAAAGATCACACCAATTTAGCGCAGTATGCCGTCATTGTATAATCAGTGCCTCAGTGTGATCAGTGCAAGGGTGTGATGAGGTTCAGAGTTCAGAGATAAAATTCAGCCCTCACACAGATCTGCTATAAACCTTTTTAGCCAAGTGTTTATAGTATTCTTAAAGTATTAAAATTGGTTCATGCTCTGTTTCTGTATGAATCTGTTAAATGATTGTGGCAGTTTGCCCACCAGGTACTTATCTGGAGATTATTTATTTTATGCTTATTTCCTTATATAGGCATATTTTCTTAGCAATGCCATTCAGTAATAATATTACATAATATACGTACTAATAACATTTCATAATGACCAAATATACAGTGCAACTTGCAGTATTGTTCTCAAACCTAAGTTAATATTTCTTATGTGGCATTGCAATGTTTTTTCAGGTGCACGAGCATAGTTTATTGCATGTATTCCAGCCTCATATTCATTATCAACATGGCACACTGTCACTGCCACATGCATCACTTCATGTTGTTACTGCAGTTTCTACTTTAGTTTGAGTAGAACATGGAAAAATAACAGTAACCATTTGGCCCTGCAGTGGAAAAGACTCATATCTGAGTGTGACTATACTATTTTTTCCTTATCAGCGGTCGCCTTATTCCACTTTTGATACTTCTGGCTTTCCACAGTAAGATGCGCATCGCTCACCCCACAGCCCCCGCGTGCAGTGATGGTGAATCTCCGCAAAAAAGCCCCGCCCCTTCTAGATGACATCACTGACTCTACTCTGCCATAAATAAAGGGGGACCCGTCTCATCTCTCACCATAAACCCGAGATCGCACTGGGGAAGAGCTACAGAAGGAGCTATAAACCAAAACAACCGCAGGGAATTTTATTTTCTTAGGAGCCATTGGAGTTCTATACACGGGATCAAGGCATTGGACGCGCTAACATGTATGTATCACATTGATTTAGCCTATTAATTATTTTTAAATTATTGTTAAAATGTTAAAAAAAAAACATTTAGGGATTACATTTAGAGATGATAGATTTGATAATAATAATAATAATCATAATCATAATCATAATAAGAATAACTTTACTCATACAGCACTTTAATTGATCACATTTAGTTTATTATATTATAGAGCCTAATTCTGCATCATTTCACATTTTGCCTCTTTCAGATCATAGGCTCATTCAGATCATTTCTTATCGAGTGAGGTATTAAGAAGAAGCTGCTTGTGTCCAAGGCAGCCAGCTGTCAAAGCATGACTTTGAACAAAGGAGACAAGTTGCGGAACATGGACAAAAGGAGAGGGAGCACGCCGTTTCCCATGCACCTTCAGACTCTGCACCGGAGGAGCATGCCGGTGGACGACCGCGAGCTGCGCGGCTCCATGCCCCCGGTGCTGGCGGGCGAGCTGTCCAACCTCACGCGCTGCACGTCCTACAGCCCCGGCGAGCAGCACCGCGACAGCTGCGTGTCCGATTCCTCAGACTCGGTCATCTCCTCCGGTAGTGACTCCGACAGCCAGATCTACAAGGTGGTACTTTTGGGAGAGCACGGCGTGGGGAAGTCCACGCTCGCGCGGATATTCGGTGGAGTGGAGGACACTCACGACTACGAGGACGCAGGTAATGACTGTGCGTCTTCGTACATAATTACATTCTAGTGATTAGGGTGTATCCCGAGGATAACCGGAGTCATTAGGATCACCCCATCAGACTGTGTGTGTGTCTAAGTGTGTTATGGGCAATGGAATTTGTTTTGGAATGGAACGAGACTTATTGATTGCTGCTATTTCCATCCAGTTACCATTGCCTCCATTACCCACAAAGAGATAGTGCAGTTGTTGTCAATCACTGCACACATTAATATAATGGCTCTAAATGGCAGTGCTGGCCAGCAGCGCTCAGTGGGACTGGTATTGAAAAGTGATATTGCAATCCACTAAGCTGATCGTATGTTTTGTTCCATTCTTCTAGGAAATACATATGACAGATCTATCGTCGTGGATGGAGAAGAAGCAAACATCTTATTATACGACATCTGGGAACAGGTGAGCTAATCACAGGCGCTCGATATAAGGTTTTAGAAACATACTGTTACCATAAACACACTGCACACAACATACACCAGCAATGTAATAACCAGTACCAATTGTGTGATCTTCTAGGACAACAGCCAATGGCTGAAGGATCAGTGTATGCGTCTGGGTGATGCCTACATCATCGTCTATTCTGTGACGGACAAGTCAAGTTTTGAGAAGGCATCAGAACTCCGCATACAGCTCCGCCGGGCACGACAGTCAGAGAACATCCCCATCATCCTGGTGGGAAACAAGACTGACCTAGTACGCTCCAGAGAAGTGTCCGTAGATGGTAGGTACCCTCTGTCTGTTCTAGGATCATTAGTGAGCAAACCCTCCCTTCCTTCCTTGCGCACTCATTCCCCCGCCAGCTCACCTCTTCACTGCTGGTGCTACATATCCATTCCCAGGTGACTGATGCATGGGAGAGAGAGTAAACAAGACCCTAACTTTCCTCAACTACTTGATAATCGCCATAATAAAAGTCAGCATCCATCTCCCTCCATCCAAATGTGAAACAAGGAAATAATAAAAGTGCAGGAATGAACGTAGTGATTAACTGATTAAAAGGACTTCACTGTTAGACTTTTGCAAATTACCCTAATGACTGCAAACATCATAGAAATATTAAGTCTGCCCCCCACCCCCATCCTTGGTCCATCTAGCTTGCTTCCTCACTCCAAACATTTAAAGCTGCTAATGTAATATATCTATTCCTAGGTTACTAATGCATGACAGGTTAAGTAAACAAGTCCCTAAACCTCCCCTCCCCCTGTGCACTGAGTAATAGCCAGTTCCTCTAACCTGTATTCACTTCCCATCCATTTTTCTTGTAGAGGGCAGTGCGTGTGCCGTCGTGTTCGACTGCAAGTTCATCGAGACCTCAGCATCGCTACATCACAATGTCCGCACTCTGTTTGAGGGCATCGTGCGGCAGATCCGCCTGCGCAGGGACAGCAAGGAGGAGAACGCACGGCGCATGGCCAACTGCAAACGCCGTGAGAGTATCAGCAAGAAGGCCAAGCGCTTTCTGGGTCGCATGGTCGCACGCAAGAACAAGAAGATGGCCTTCAGGCAGAAGTCCAAGTCCTGCCACGACCTTTCAGTGCTTTGAGCGAGATGGACTTGTAGAGCCATTAAGACCAGAAGCTGTGTGTGTTTTTTGACACTAACTCAAGGACTAGACAACTGTACAGAGATATCTTTACATATTTTATATTGTAAAACAGAAACCAACAATAGTCATTGGTATAGACTTGCATGAGGCTTTTTAAGTTTATATATTTTATTTCATATTTTATGTTCTTTTTTTGCCTTAAAGTTGTGGAGTGGTCAAATTCTAGCAGTGCAAGTAGAAGTCAAGGTCTCAAAGCCATTTCATTGTGGACTGAGAGCTTTGGGCATGCCTTCTCAAGAGAAGAGTTTGTGAATGCAGTAGCAATTGTACTAATGTACAGCTCCCAAAGGTGGGATACACTTTCTCATGTACATGTCTAAAAGATGAGCACAATTCATTCTCCTCACTGATATGAGAAATGGAATCATATTTACTTGAATCTGAGTGCGCAGGTACGTACTTCAGCACTTCAGAAACACAGGATGGGGTTTGGGGAGGGACTCTGGACTGAGAAATTTCACACATTTAATCATCAAAACATTATTTAAGTGCAAGGTGTAATTGAATATCGTAGAAGCAATAAATTATGTGTTGTTTTTCAAAATGTTTGATTTGCACTTCCATTTAATATTATTCAATTGTTAATTTTATTACATGTTTACACTGATTTTTATAATAAAAGGAGTTAATTTAATGAGCAACATCCTTGTTTACTGCCAACACATGCATGCACACACACACACACACACACACACACACATAAAAACAAAAACCCAAGTTCCTCAGGAAGCTCAGTTGCATTTAATGTATTCCCTCATCCATATGTAGGTGTGGAATTATTCAGAGACTTGTTGAGCAGGAGTATCATTAAAGGAAACAAGGCAGTTAAGAGCTTTTGCATGAAATTAAAAAAGTTAAACATTAATTCTCTGAGAGTAGACACAGTTCCCTCACCCTTAAGCTTAAGCATTCTGTCTTTGTTGAGGACTCGAGCAGACACTCACCTACTTTTACAAGGTATGATTTCTAAAATTTGAAATACTAAGGATATATTTGCAATAATAGATCTACAATAGACATGTAGGTCTTATTAGTTCAGCAATGTACTTATTTTATAGGCTTATAGGCTTTATGTTTTTGCTACTGTTAATGCATAAACTGGCATACTTGACTTCCAGTTCAGATATAATTGGAAATGAATTCCTCTTGTGCTGTAATTGAACAGACTGGAAATTAGACCTTTACATTACAATGAGCATGTCTGGAAATCTTCTAGTCATTCCAAAATTTAAAGTAATTATCTCAAACGATCCTAATAGCTATGGGCATCTAAACCTTGATTTCCATTATCTGATAAATGTTTCTTAAAATATAAAATGGATTAGGAAAGTAAACTCCACACAGTGAACTCCACATTGTAAATGAGGCTGGTGTTACTTTTAGCATTTAAACGGAAGTTCTGTCTTAGCCATCTCAGTGTTTACGAATGCTATTCTGATTGGTGAATCAAATGAATCAAATAGGTTTGTGTTAGTGAGTCAAAATTCCCATCACAGGATTTGACTTGAAAATGCACACAAATTAAAATAATCTTGCAGTAGAGTAAAATCCTGCAGAATGATGGAATATGACTGTTTTGTGTAGCAGGCTATAGGCAACAGTGTGCTCAATGAATGAGATGTCTTCAGGGATCAAAACACTGAACGTAGGTCTTTTTTTTGTTTTACTCTATGTGTTTAGTTGCATGCAATGTTACGTAATGCATGTAATGCTGTGTAAACAACATTAAACAATATCTTTCTCTGATAACTCTGACATTTTAGTGGAAGCAAATGCTCTTTTTTTTATTTTTTATTTTAGCTGCTGCTTTGTCTGTCTATTTTATATGGAGAAGCAGCACACCTTAGGATTGGTGTTCCAGAAAACTATGATGGTATTTTCCCTTGGTACCTCACCAAGGTGAGTACTTCCCAAAAAGGACAAACTAGCACTGTTGCTCTAAATCTGAACAGAAGACAAATCACAGACTTTAACCGCAGATGTACTATTTCACCTAAATGTCTAAGGAAAAAAATACAAAATACAAAAGTTTCTCATTTAGGATATCGTTTTAGGCCTTTCCCATAGCATCTAATGGAAGAATCAATAACGCTGTTTGATGGTCTGATATACCAAAAATGAGTTTCCAGCTCTTCCTCTGGTGTCATTAATATATGTCAAAGCACAGTGGAAGGAATCTCTCTGCTATCACATTTTAGATCTAAATGGAGCGGCTATTATTGGCTGCCCTTGTGTTGCTGGTTTGAGTGTAAGGTATTAAAGACTCTCTAGGCTGAAATGGGGGTGAGGGTAAAAAAGCACGCAGCTTGTGTACATGCTATTCATTTACCTCTTTCACAAAATTCAGTGATCCAAGGTGTAATTATGAGCAAGCTGCATGCGTCGCTAAACTTTATATGAGGATCCAACACAAAGCCAGAGGGCCAGTCGTGCTGTGTCCATATTGGCAGGCATTTTAACCAGAGGCCACTGTAAAAACGAACATTTCTGTCTCCTCTGGATTTGCCTTTTCCCTCTGACATTGTAAGTGGAGGAAAATTGCCACACTCGGTGTTTAATATCAAGCTCCCAAAATGTTCTCTGAATGTACTGAGGACTGATTAATTACCGTGTTGGTACTGAAAGGACATAATAATGGTTATTATGTTTACTCAGGCTTTCAGAAAGAAGGCACAAGATGGGTTATGACTCATGTTCATTGTATGCACCTATCAATAACCCAAAGTAAGTGTATTTAAAGCAATAGTTCTATGAAAATATTAAATTTACATAATATTCTTTTTACCCCGAATATAGCTGAGCAAAGATATTCTTCATTGTCTAAAGTTTGCTTCTTTGTTGGTATACTGGAACTACCAGGCTAATGTAGGTAACAAGTAAGAAACATTTATAGCTACTGAGTTATGCTCGAGTTAAGTCATCACACACTCATACTGAGCAATATCATATTTTATGTAGTTTCTGACATTCTCTTACACACAGTTATCTATAAAAATGGACAAAAGTATGCTGTGTAAAACACTAATAAAGCCATCTTGAAGCTGGAAATACTTCCCACAAGCATCATACTCAGGGTTGGAGGTGTAATTTTTTAGATTTCCAAAGTTTGAAGTTGGAATTGAATGTTTAAAGTGTTTCAAATGATAATGTAGTTCTGATTTAATGCTGTTGTATCTATATGGGTTTTTCTGTCTTTTTTTTTTAAACGACTAGTATTATTATGTTAAACAATGCCTTTCAGGATAATTTGGACACACTGTTTTCATGATGCTACACTGGTCAGTAAGCTTCACTTGCTTGTTAATTACATTAGCCTTACAGCTACAGTGCAAAATTAAAGAAGCAATCTATAGACACTGCTCATTTTAACTTAGGGAATACATTTGGGGTAAGAGGACCGTTATGGAAATTAAATTTTTAGCCAGTTTAGCACGGGAAATATTTTACTGACTACTCAGACAAGCAGGATCTGCTATCTGAAATGATTCCATGAGTTGTATGATTCTTAACCATTCAAATGCTCATGAACTACAAATCACTTGTGTGGCATGGGCAGATGATGTTGACCCACTAAGTGGTATGCTTTGCCAGATAGAAGATAGAATTTGCAAATCTGCAAATAGAAGCTTTGAACTTGTGCTTTATTGAACACTGACACGATCCATACCAGAGTTAACCCAACTGTAGCAGTGTTTAAGTGCCAGTCATTGAAAGGAATTATCACTGCCAGCAGCAGAAATCCCTCTAGCCATGTGAGGATCAGTGGGTTATATGGTATGGGTAGCATCTTAACAATCAGCCCCCAGTAGACATGTCTCACACACAAAGCTGGCTGTCAAAGCAAACCACGAACAAGTTGCAAATACAAATTAAGTGCTTTAACATTGCCCTGACATTGCCCACTCTTATTGACCAAAACTTCATTGTAAAAAATTGGCATGTGGTTTTTACAGTAATTTACTGGGAATAGGGTTGTTGTGGTGGCATTAAGGCTTTGAGATACAGAACCGAAGGTCATTTGTTCAAATGTGTCCTTTTTTAAAAGCGTCAGCCATATGAGCAAATGTATTGGATTATGTATTATTTTATGCTACGCAAGACATTACAGTACTTTACTGTAAATATGTTTTACAGTATTTTATTTTTTTTTACAATTACAGTAAAAGTTACAGTAAATTTTTAGTGTTGTCAGCTGCGGTGACAAAAATCACTCATCATTAACATGTTGACAATCAATATCATCTTTCAATCACACCCCTACAAAGAAATGCTTGAAATCTAATTTTCCTTCAAATCAAGTTTTTGTTGTTTGGGCTTGTTCCCATAGCTGCCTGATCTTCCGTTAACCTATGCTGATCTGATGGTGAGTGGTGACGATGAGGGGATTTTTGGAGTAGAGTCAGGCTTCTTGTATGCCCTAAAACCACTGGACCGGGAGAAGAAGCCATCATACTCCCTGCAAGTGGGTAGACTTTACAGTTAAAATCCAACTGATTTTCACTCATTAAGCATTGTATGGGTAAAACAGTATGACTTTTTAATGGACTTTTTACAGGCAAACTGAAATCCAAGAATAAACAAGAAATAGAATAACATAAAACTACAGAATGTCTTATTCAATGAGCCACCAATAACATTTATTAGTACAGACTGTCAGTCCACTTTAAAAGTTTTGTCAGAATGGTCATGAATGTACTCACTATTTACCTTCATCATTCATCATGATTGATGTAATTATTACTTAGCTTTGATGGGTGAATTTTAATGCAGTGTGGCAGAAAAAAAAAGCTTGGACTGGCATTGGGTATGCAATCTAAAACAGTTTCAAAGGCTGCACCAAAAATACCTGACAAACGCTGTGGAAAATTGCAAGTCACATCATATGATGAAGGGGTTCACTGTGGGCACTGAAAAGACTTGCCATGTGACCATTAAATCCACCTGCGCTTTTCTCCCAGGTGTCCTTCACGGCATCCATGCACCCGCAGAGCTTTAGTGTAGAGGTGTGCGTCATCGACAAGAATGACAACGTGCCCATGTTCCTGCAAGAGAGCATGCGAGGCACTGTTCAACTGGGCCTACTGAAAGGTGGGAGAGTTCATTACATAATGAGTCCTTCATCATTTCTTTATAAAGAGTTTATGTTATCTAGGTCATTTTTACATAATTAGTACTAGACTAACATGCCATTTATCCAAATCAACATAATATCCAAGCATAGAGGTGTTAAAGGAGCTGACAACAAAACAAGTGCTGCTCTTTCCGAGAAGATTCACTGTCTAAAAAATACATTTTGAGCTAGTGATTCCAAACAATCCTATCCAGATCTTTTTTTTTTTTTTTGATGAAATAGAATGCAATAACATATAATGCAATATGATTCAGTTTGATTCAGTACTGTGTAAACAGTCTAATATTAATTGACAAAAATGGTACGACTGAGGTGGGTCCTTCATTGGGACTGAGGAACAGAGGTCATACTGTCTGATTCCTTTAATTGCTTCCTTGAGCTGGAGAAAGTGCAAGTGGAATGCTACAAATTGAGGTGCACGCATGAATTCTGAAAAATCCCACCTGCTTCCACAAAAAGTTTGACCAATAGTGCCCTGGGTTTTTTTTTTTTTAATGAATGTCTTGGAGTTCTACTTCTCCAACACATAAAGAAATTACTACTACAGAGACTAATAGAGACTACTACAAGTATAAATCCTTCGTGTATAATCTTGAAATGACTTCAAGATTATAGCTCCCTGGACTTACTTCTACTAATATCACCTTGACTGGGAAAAAATACTCCATGAAGCCTAAGGTAGGTCAGAAAATATGTGTTTGGGACATTTCAATAGTTACATACAGTATGCACAGTAATTTACAACAGAGATGCATTGGAACAGACCACCTAAAATCAGCAGAGACAAATTGTGTAAATTGGACTTTAAGGGCAGCGTGAAAGAATAATGATTTAATTTGCTTCAAGGACTTTTACCTTAAATGGAAATCCTTTGCAAGTTCACAAAAGTGTAACACAAAAATAACTTCCATCCCTTTCATCAGTCTTGCTTTTATGTTGTAACCTTCAGATACACCTTCAGAGTGTACAGCAATTTAAAAGACAATGATTTCAGTTAAAGATGACGGCACTTTCTTGCACTGTAGGTAAGGCTTTCAGGGAAGAGAATGCATAGGAATGTGTATCATACACATGCACATTGTATGTTAGAAATTCATGTTTTCGTGTCAAAATGGACTAACCCTAACCTCAGATCTCAATGTGTATTGTACACACCTCACATACATGAATTTTTTGAAAGTTATTATGAGTACTTAGGAAACCAAACTACATGCCCCCCCTTCTCTCTCTCTCTCTCTCTCTCTCTCTCACACACACACACACACACACACCCCTATGTCAGAAGTTAGTTTTATAATGTGGGAAAATGTTGAGAAGAATTTGGCAGGGTTTAAGTAGGGGTGTTTGTAATTATATTGGGTTTTATTGAGTGCTTTGGGGCTTATAGGAAATATTTAGAATGTAGAGATTCTTGGGATGTGTATTGGGAGGGCTGGGTTTATTGAGGTTTAGTGGAGAACTTTGACTTTGTTGGATTTTATTAGAGTATTAGGTTAGGTTTATTGGAGAAAGGTTTTTTGGGGTTTATTGGACAATGGTAAGTTCTATTTCACCACTCCTATTTCACCTATTTGACCACTGTTACACATCAACCAGTCCCTTTATACTTCTCGACAATGTTCATGTCGGGGATAGCCTTCGTTCTCTCACTCTCTTTTTTTTTTACCTTGGTGAGAACTAAAAGTTCTAATTCACCGCTTCCAAACACACATGCTGAGACCTTCAACAAAGTCACAAAGAGACAGTGACATGTTATTTGCGATAAATACCCTCATGCCACATCAGTTCTTTTCCTTTTCTCTGCTGCCCATCCATGCACATATAGATTTTGGAGCTATACTGTGCAGCTTGTGACTATGGTCAGAGCTACAGTTTTTCTGAACTGCAAAGCTGTGATAGACTCCTGTTTTCTCCTTCTGTTCCTTCTCTCCACCACAGTGAGTGTGTCCATTTCATCCTTGGGTGGCACATTGAGCCTGTGATCTGCTAGCTTAGAGTGTACTGCTAATTTATCTTTTTAGCTTGCACTCTGCGGTGCCCAGGATGACTAGTGTGTTATTTTCAGTGGTCTGCCCTGGATCACAGGATAGGAGTATGTATGTCCCTCTTTTGCATCCAACGGAGCTATTGCCACTAACAAGGCTGGAGTGTGTGTGTCTCTCCATCTCGCTTACAAATACAAATACATCCTCGCTGAGCTGTTCTCTCAGCACTAGAGCTGTGCTCTGGTTCATGGGATATGGGTATGCGTGCTCCTCTTTTTCCCTACTTCCACCTGAGCTATGCCACTAACAGAGCTGCAGCATATGTGCCCCACACAGTCATGCACTCAGAATCAACAGTTTTTCACAGACCCTGCTGGCTAGCAGGCCTGTAATAAAAGGCCTGTAAGAGGCCTGGTGCTTTTTGTAAACACAGAGCCAGAGCATTCTCTCTCACCCCACCAAATCCTCAGCATCCCAACTCAGAAACCAGCCACCAGCTCTATTCCTGCTGCCTCAGTATCAACATAATCAGGTCGCTAGCCATAAACATTCAGGTCTAGTGCCGGGTGACATCCAGTATAAACAAAGAAACACTCACTGAGCACATGGACATCAGACATGGCTCAGTTTAAAATAGCTAATTTTAGGGTCCTATAGTGGAGCCCTCCTGATAGCACAGGATCCAAACCCTGTCTATGGCCATGTCTGGAAGATTCTTCCTTATAGAGCATGAACTGGCAGATGAGCTATGTTGCCTGGCTCCAGACTCAAAGAAGGGACTAGATCAGTTTCTACCAGCTCACAGACACAGCTGGCCAGACCAGCCATGACTGGCAGTGGCCCAATTTGGGTTAGATACTGTGGTTCAACCTGTAACACTGAACATTCTCTTCCACTCGCTGGTTGTCACTGAAATATTTGCATCTCATTGCAAGAATTACATCGACAGCTATGTGGCAGGTTTTCAGCAGCCATCAGGTTTTCAGCTACATGCCAAGTTCTACCTGTTCCTATAGTCACCTGTTCTCACAGATGCTTTTAGTTGTGGTTCCCTTTGAAGACTTATCGTCTCATACAAACAGGTAGCTGTTGCACTCCTGGCCAGACTGTCTGTACCTACGGGTTTTGCTCCTTGGACCAGTGAGCAACTAGGAAATGATCCAGAATTCTAGAGCCTCTAGTATGTGGGCCTTGTATGCTCTTGGGTGGGAATTGATTAAAAAATTATATGTGTCCTGCAGATTGGACCCGGTGTACTGCCCAAAACTCAAAGTGCTAGCCTTCTTCAGGGGCTGCTGGATAGTGTCAAGTTCACACCTTGACATCTGAAAGTGCATGTTGTGGCAACAGATGGCACCTTGCTGGGAGCTCACAAGCTTATGACATTGTTTCTAAAAAGAGCTAGGTACCTCATCCATCTCTCTCAGGGTAGGAGAACTGCCATTGTATGAGGAGTGTTTCATCCTCATGGGTACTACTGAGAGGCATGTTGCTCCAGGAGGTCTGCGCTGCAGATACCCTAGGTGAATCAGTTCCTCATGACCTTGTGGCAGGGATATCCAGGTGTTAGACACTGACCCTGTGATTAGGAGTGAAATAGAAGGATAGTTACAGATGTAGCTGTGGTTCTATGTACACCAGATAACTGAATAAGCACTCAGCAGGTTCCAGGAAAAGAGATGACAAGGAGTGAAGGTATATACAGTAAATACTATCACTTTGCAACTTTGTTAAAGGTTTCAGCGTGCATGTGCACATGCATGAGAAGATATCCATGTGTTGACAGTGTCCATAGAACCACAGTTACTGTATCTAGCATATTGTTTATATTATTTGTCGAACGCTACTGGTTTATCTAGTAACTCCATAAAGTAGTAACTGGTGAATCTGGCCCATGTTCCTAAGTCTAAATAGCTTGCTAGACACAAATGCCCAACAAACATAACAGGAGCCCTCTTGACAAATCACCTACTTTGCAGCAGACATAGTTCAGTGTTATTCTCAAAGTTACTATATGAATCAATGATTTGCTGGGAGACATGGCTCAGTTTAAATCACTGATCCAGGAAATGAAGCTCTGTGACTTGAAAGGATTGCGAATCTAAACAGAACCCTTCTTATACCTCAGACCTACCAGATGAGTTGCTACTTTTATAACAGAACAGGAAGTAAGCTGCATAATCAGTGCAACCATTGTAGAACAAGATATTTTAAAGTCATGAGCTTTTATAAAACTTTAGTTCTACCATTATGTTTTTTTAAAAAGTAAGAATAAAATAATATTAAAAATATATTTTTTAAAGTAAACACAATTGTGCCAACAGTAGCAGCTGTGTCTCATGTCCTGTCTTTACTTCTCAAATCCCAGGTATCCCATTCATGCAAGTGGGGGCTTTAGACCGTGATGACCGAAATACACCCCATGCTGATCTGCGTTTTCGCCTCCTAGACCAGATGCCTCGAATCCCAGCCAGTCACATGTTCCACATAGATGCCACTAGTGGGGAGGTGTCTCTCACAGAGGATGGTAATGAGCACAGGGATTGAATCCTGGATATATATCACCCACATATCTGTTGTGACTCTATCCAGTCAAATCCTGATAGGAATCAAATCAGGGTTCAAAGAGCCAACACTGTATTTCACTTTATTTGAGCGAGTCGATGAGAACCTAAAATTTACAGTTGCTGTTAAATAGCATTGCCGACTCTGATATATTGTCTGTATTATAGCCTATAAATTGCAGAGTCTATGAAACACATTTATTGTATATGTACCTGCTTTAAATTGCTGTAAGATTTTCTGTATACCTTCATACAAATTTTATTACATACACATTTAGAGCAAAGCATTGTAATCTGTATTATAATGGAGATTAACGAACAAAATGTATTCTAAATCCTTTTGTATGGCTCATGTATACATTTGTTTAGTGTGTTTGGATATGTGTGTGTTTGTCTGCAGGTGCTTCTGCTCTGGACCCTGAAATGTGTGGTCGTTATAAACTTTCAGTGATGGTCCAGGACATGGGTGGGAAAGCCAACGCTTTCTTCTCCACTGGCACTGTGTTGGTGGAGGTGACGGGGAACACGTGGGCTTCACCTGACCCAGTCAGATTGCAGGAGAACCTCCCAGGCCCATACCCTATCCCCATCTCTCAGGTTAGACACAGCACATATACACAACTAGATAGGTGTTCAGAGGATCATAATTTTCCTATATTTAATAGAAAAATTATTTCTTTGTTTTATTTTACAAACTTGCTGTGTGAATCTGTCTGTCTGTATGTCTATATATCTAGCTATCACTACATCATCTCTATGAGCATGCATGGTGTAGTTTTACTCAGTAAGTTGTAATTACTGGGTTGGTTTCTTCATCTGTGTTGTTGGCACGGATTATTGCACATTCTCTCTAGTGGGGCTGTGGCTAACATGAATACAACTGCCATGCTCAGTAGTTTCTGAAAAAGGGTCTAAGTCAGCCCTTGCTGGCTTACGTACACTGTTGACAAGCTCTAAGCTAGCTGTGGCAGCCACTCGAAGGTGGCAGCAGCTGGGCTAATATGACGAAACACAAGAGGATTAGATGTGGCCATATGCCTGCTGTTGATGTCTGTGATGCATTGCTGCTGGTGGTGAATGCACAAGCATGGATGACTTAACAATATTACATCTCATGTGGCTCACATTGGCAATATGTTAACAAGATTACTGATAGCTGTGGAACAGTGGCATAACTGTGGGGTGGGGTGGGATAGGGGGTTAACTAACACTAGTTAGTTAGTTAACAATAGTGGGTTAAGGTAACACTGTACACTGAGGATATAATAACATGAAATGTATTTCAGTCTCCACTAACATTGAAGCATGCTGTCAGGGTGTAGAGCAGGCTCATCCGAGGGTTGAAGAACAGAAGTGCAGCTCGTTGAAGAATCCATGGTGCAGCGCTAAAACAAAGTAATTGTAAACTGTAATAAAAAGCAAAATTATGGCTGTGTACAGTACATGTGCTGTGAACTGAAGTGAATTAGGCCACAATTAGGCTTACTGAACTGGCAAAAGAACAAACCTCTTGACTGATAGCCTTTCAACTTGTTGGCCACTTTCAGCAATCATTTAAGTTCTTTTGAGTGACTGCTGGCATTAGAGGTTTCTTTACAGGTTTCTTTTCTTGCCCACCCTGTTTTTCCCAGGCAATTTCTGGCCTTGCCACTGCTATGGAGCAGTCCCACTATTGAGCCCTCTGTAAGAGAGATGTTTGACACCATGCTCCTAGTGGTGTGGCACCAAGATAGACCAAGATATGGGACAGCTCGCCACTAACTTGGTTTATACATGCATTTTGATTTGTGTTCTAGATGAAAGTGTGGTGTCAGGTGTGGTTAGTACAATCTGCTCTGCCAGATGCATGCAACCCTGCAGAGTCTGCCTTGTTTGGCTGGGTCAGCCTTCAGGCCAGCCAACAAAGAGGCCCTGAATAGCAGGGTTTCTGAAGTACAAAATCTGTAGGTTTCTGAAGCACAAAACCAACATGGCCAAATGGAACACTTGCACGATACTTTAGGCCACAGCAGCCCAGTTCCACGTTACAATGTCCAAAAGGGTCCCACCTGCCTCATGCAAACCACTCATGCTCTCACACCCCATGAGGTGGGCCCCAGACAGCACCACACACCAATAAAGAGTCTCACAGAGATTCTTTATAGCTGAAAACATTGCTAATTAGACAGCAGGATTGTCTGACCTGAAAAAAAATTATTTATTCCTAAGAAGCTTGTTCCCTCTTGTACAGAGCCATGATGGAAAGGTTGGACCCCAAAGTTCAAAATCTATTAAACTTACTTCTGTGTTCAGAAGAAGGCTTTTGATCAATTCTAGAATGGAGAGGGCTGAACCGGTTTCTAAAGGTTCCTAAGCCCAAGGGTCTCAGTTGAAGTTGTGTAACCACAAGACTGGTTCATGTCACTGGATCGGCGTGATGCTGATTATCATGTTTGCATTACCACAGAACACAGATGCATTTTAAAGTTTACCCTCCAAGGACAGACATTCCAATTCAAAGTTCTACTATGCTGTCAGTCCTTGCACTACTGGTGTTTTTGATATGTATGCAAACAGCCTTGTCACTCCTGATGGTCAGTGGCACTAGGATACTGCTATACTTATGTGCTTATGTGCTTCTACCAAAGAGCATGCCATTTGTGCCATGTCCTCCCTTCTTACACACATTATGGTGCCCATTCTTGGTGAACGGTGAACTCATAGAAAAAGCTCTATAATACTAAAGAAGGCTACACAATTAATCTAGGCAAAGAGTGCTAGCCACCTCATTAACTCAGCGTGTGGCAGGTAGGCGTTCCATTCAGATTTGGACCCCAAATTCCATGGACGGAAACATGTCTTTGTCTCAGCATTAAGACACAAAACACTAGCTTGTTTGAGATGCAGTGCATTCCTAAAAAAGGAGTGTCATGTTGGTGAGGTATAAAAAAAAACATCAGGGACTCAAGCAGCTCTATCCTCCTTGCATGGAATCTTCTCAGGTGGGTCCATCCATGACTAGCCTTACTGTGAGCAGCTCATCTACCAGTACTGTACAGTAGTGCAAGATATTGTTGAGGAGTGGCATGTACACCCATATGTGGTAGCTGAGGCACAGATGGACCTCTTATTGCTTATTGTGGTTCTCCCTGACTACCTCACTTCCTAATATACACTTTTCCTCCTTCTACCACTGATTTTTCCCACATTGCACATAATTCAGCAGGTCTCCTAGACCTAGAGAGTCCTGATCAAGGCCCCAAGATGGTCTGCAAGATCTTGGTTTCTACTATTGCTTTTGCAAGTGGCCAGAAGGATGTGTTGGTCCACAACTGGCCTAATCACCTATTATATGCTTTTCCCCTTCTATGACTGATTTTTCCCTTCTTGCACATAAGTCATCAACTAGACTAGAGAATCATGCTCATGGCCCCAAGTTGATCTGCAAGAGAATACTACTGCTATCACAGTGGTTGGAACACTGTGGCAGCTTCCTCCCCAAGAAGATCTACAATCCCAGAGAGGCAGCGAGAATTGGCACCCTCAGCAAGGTCACCTGTATCTGTGGGTCTGGCCAGATTGAATGACTAACTGTGGTCTGCAACCTAGCTGTCCAGGAAACACTCCTGAACACAAGGACTTACGGCATATGGGCTTTGTATGTCCTTAAGTGGAAGTTGTTCTGTGACTGGTGTTTACCTCATCCGGGTGCATTGCCCAAAACCCTTAAGTACTAACTTATCTTTAAGAACTGCTAGAAAGCTCACAGCAATTAAAGCTGCTAATGTTGCCAAATAACTGCTGTATTCAAAAATAAAAGAGTGTGTCACTGAGAGGTTGAACACCATATCCAGTTCTGGATTTACTGCCAAATGCAATCAAAATAGTCTAGCAAAGGCACCGAGAGAGATAGAGAGGCTTAATCTTCTGCATGCAATCATTCAAAGGATCATGGAGTATTTTTGTACTTTGTGTTAGGCTTTGCTCTGGGTTAGAGCACAGTGGGAAAATTTGTGTCACCTCAAACAAGGCAAACGTTTATACTGATTCTCCATCTACTAAAGTGCTGCCAATGTGCATATTTTTGCCAACAATACTTTTCCTATAATGTGTTAATGTTGAATGTAACAGAAAATTAATAAATTCAGGAGTGAATATATTTGAGTGAAGTATTTGGTGCAAGTTCATAGGGTAGTTGTACCGCTGCTGAAACTGCTGCTGAGATGAATAACTAATTCAGTTCAATTCAGTTTTATTTGTATAACGCTTTTAACAATGGACATTGTCACAAAGCAGCTTTACAGAAAAAAATACATTCAAATTAAATTAAATCAAAATAAATTGTAAATATGTGAATTTATCTCTAATGAGCAAGCCAGAGGTGACAAGGGAAAAACTCCCTGAGACGATATGAGGACGAAACCTTGAGAGGAACCAGACTCAAAAGGGAACCCATCCTCATCAGGGTGCTAATGGACAGTGCAATTATAAATAAATCCCTTCTAACTGTGTACTACATGGACAATTATTGAAATTGTGCAACCAGTAAATTCATTACAGTTTTCACATGAAGTCTGGTTTGTTGAACATATCCACTGTCCACTGATGGAGACCTGAGTACAAAACTGCTTGCAGAAACCGCAGCCCCAAAGCCACCACAGCAATCGCAGTCCCAAGCCATCACAGTACAACTCCCCATATGAGATCCCCAAGCCATCTCCACTGCCCCCAAGTGGCACTATCCCCAGCAATCCCAATGACCTTTAGGCCGTCCCTGTGGAGCCACCTCCAGCAGCAGTAAGCAAACTCAACTGATGAGACCTCCAACCAGAAGTAGGGCATCAGGAAGGATCAGGCAGTTCCGGAGAGCAGAAGGGGTCAGGATAACTAATATAGTTGAATGCAAAATTTTGCATAACATAGGAGAAAATGATGAAGGAAAACATTTCAGGCTATTATTCTTTTGATCTTAACCCCTACAGTGAGGGGGTCAGTGGTTATGTTATGCCGTGGGGGACATTTTGCTGGCCTGGTTTGTGTTCGCATGTCCCCTTAGAAAGAAATGTCACTGCACATCAATACAAAGTTAGTCTGACTGATCACCTTTATCCTATGTATGATGAAACATTTCTATCCTGATGGGAGTGGTCTCTTCCTCTTCCCCCAATCCACAGGGCACAAGGGCTCACTGAATGATTTGATGAGTATCAAAAAGATGTAATGTGATGTAAATCACATTCATTATTTCTCAACACAGTTGAATTTCTTTCTCAATCTCTGAATCACACATCTCTGATGCCTGACTCTCAGTATAGCCTGATCATTAGCTTGTTATTCAAATTTTATTAATCAGCACAAAGATGGCATGAGAGAAGAGCAACACAGGACAGCTGAGCCAATGAGAGAGGAAGAAAGGATGGTCTTGTAGTCCTCAGCACTATGGATCTTGTCTTTTGTTTCCATGAAATTTTAATTGGTTGGAAAAAGTAAGCAGCACTTTGCAGATCTCACCGCAGTGGAAAGGATGAGATAAAGCTCAGCTAGAGGTCTCGTTAACCATGGCCAGTAGGGGTTATTGTAAGGGAAATGAGGTAGTGTTCAAAGAAATAGTTGGTTTGTGTACTTATAGTCCCCCCCCACTCACCCTATTTTCTTCCCCCTCCTTCGTTCCTTTGTCCCACACACACACACCAGTGCAGCAGAAATATGATCACATTCTAAATTCATTGGTAAGCTTTTTCCAGATATACCCTATTTGCAGAATCTGTTTATGCACTGTGGTGAGAATATTAACACACTACTGAAGCAACATCTACCAGTTTTTGGCTGTAGTCGCATTCATTTTGCAGACACTTTTTATCCAAAGCAATCCAAGCACAGTGAGCAGTTGATGATTAAGGGTCATACTTAAGGACCCAACAGTTTCTCTCCAGCAGCCCTAGGTTTGAATTCACACTTCTGGATACAGACGTCGAACCATAATTGCTGAACCAATGGAGGACCAATCATACTGTGCTGTGCTTTAGGTTTATATAAGACTGTTCAGCTACATATTTGTGAAATATTGCGCCAAATGCTGCCTGAATAGCAAGGTCAGCTGCTTTAGTTGCACACAGTGTAGTAGCTTTAATAAGTACAACAACATCAAGGTAAAAGGAATGAGTGCATATGGATGTCTGTGCACGTGAGGATGGAGCATGTCTTTGTATGTATTTGTGTGTGTATATATGTGAGAGAGAGCATGTGTGCATTTCCATGTGAGGTAGGGACAATGGAAGCGTATGGGTGTGTGTGCATGTAAGAAGGAGAGAGAGGAAGTGTATGTGTGTGTCTGTCTGCCTATATTATTTCTCTTTAATAAAGAAAGACACTGTAATGCTGTAAGATTTTTGAGTGGGTTTAGAAAATGTTTGCATTTCTGAACTCTCAAGGTTGGTAAGTGTTCTGTGTGCACTCCCTAGTGCATGTGTGTGCATGTATAGTCATAGCACTGTAGGGCTTTTTGTGTACATTTGGAAGGCCTCGCTCTGCCTACTTTTTTGGGTGCTGAGATGTACACGTGGGTGGTGGGAGTCACAACTGTTATGACTTATGATGCTGAAAGATTAATGCTTTTCTTTTTATGGCAATAGGCCAACATTATCTCTCTTTCTTTCTTTTTATTATTTTAACTCTAAATGCATAAGAATAGAGCCAAAAGGTCCAGCAGAAACCTATAAACCTATCATACAACAGGTACCAACCAAGGAGGTTGAAGGCAAACACGTGCTTCTGAGGCAAATCACCCTGATTTGATTGCATAAGATGTTATCCCATGTTTATACAATTTAATTACATTTTACATGGTGCATAGTCAAATAAGAACCTATTTCACTTAACTCACATTCGAGTAGCAACAAAACAGCATTTCTCACTTGTTTTGCTAGTCCTGCAGCTTTTTTCATGTATGCCTCTTGTTCCTTGCCTGGTCGTTTAAATTTCCAAGTGCATTATCCAGATTTTAAATGTCACATCACTCCTCTAGACTGCACATCAAAACAACTTTTCCAAAACCTTCCTTGTTGCATCCACTGATAATAAATTACTGAGTCCAAATGCTGGATCCTTCAACATTAAGAGCAGCTAATTTAAGACCAGCTTTAGAAGTTTATCACCATCAGTGCATCACTGCTCACTTCATACAGCTTGCACTTCAAAGACCTGCATTATCAGACTCTACCCTGACACAAAAGTTAATCATTTGTATGGACAGCCGAAGCCTGGAAACTAAACAGATGACATCACTTTTGTTGTACGGCACCATTTTTAGAACACAGGGCAGCTTGTTAATCTCTTCCAAGCACAGCTGCCCTGCTGCAAAGCTCTGCAAACGTGTGCAGGTCCTGTAAAGAGAAACTGGCTGGCATGTACACAGACAGAAGGAGACAGGAGGCTTGAAGAGCAATCTCCATAACAAATGGAGAAGGTGCAGAAGCATGGTGGATGTGCACATGGTAGTCACGCACGGCTTCAAACTCCTCTCCTAATTCGGTGCTTTTTCACACCCCGTCCATCATCGGCTGTCACTCTTTTTTCCCAGCGGAGTGGAAAATCCCTCTGTGGTTAGAGCAGCGACTTTGTTTTGGCAACTGCTGACCTCGGTACATTCTCCAGTAACAGAGCTCAGATCTGCCTCCTTACTGCTAAACTTTCACTTTAACTCAAATATAAACATTTTCTCTGTTGCACTGCTCCATGTGGATTCAGCTTTGTTTGTGGATTTTGTTCTTCTGAGCATGCTAATGCTTTCTGATAATTGTTGATGTGTATGCATGTTAATGTATCAGATAAACTGTAGGACATCTGGCATGCCTTTTTTGTAATTCTAAAGCAAAAATAATTTCATTAATATCTTTGCACTTTTGTTCATTTTTATAGATAACAGGGTGTCATAAAACCCAGTCTATTTAGGACGATGAGCATTTATATGGTGAGCATGTAATGATAACCTGATAGATATAAGTATTCCTTACATGTTAGCTACATTAGCACTATAGCTCCAGTACAAAAAAAGCAAATTTGAGACACCAAACCAAATGTCTTGGCTTATTGGCTATGTTTTATTGAGGGAGAATACTGTGTACATTTATTTATTTATTTATTTAACAAACTATCATTTTAAAACTTTTCTCTCTGCACTATGCTGTTCCTTGGCCAATCCTTGTTCTTATATAAGATTTTTATAAGATATAATATGTTCTTATATAAGATTTTTATAAGATATAATATGTTCTTATATAAGATTTTGAAGGTGACTATTACATCTTTTAAAGTATGTAAAGTATTGGAGAAGTGAAATCCTTGTCAGTGGACAGTTCATGTGCTCGAGTGACGTCACATTACCTGACCTCATTTCTTTCGCTCACACTTTAGTAACGCACAGGCTCATTAGCTGACACACACGTGAACTCCGGCAGACGTTGGTTGATTGGTCGCCCTGTGCTGTCAGGCTTTTGGTTGTTGTCCAAATTTCCAGCTACAGTGTGCAGACCATTTTAAATGTCAGATTGCTTTCCGTAGACTACATTTTCCAAAACATTTCTCTCACTCTTATAAATTCTTTAAAATCGTGCCTCCAGAAATCCCCCAGCCCCCACCGTTATTAGTTCTCTTTTTACTCTGTTTCTCTTTTTGCCCTTTTGATTTTTTTTTTGGCTCCTTTTGAAGTAACTCTCTACAGAAATAAAAGCAAATTATTAATACTACTAATTATTATTTAGTATTATTTAGACTTCCTTAGTATTATTTGAAAATAAAAAAGGCTAAAAACTGCTTAACTGATAAGTATTCAACCCCCTTTCTTTTAGCAATCTAAATTAGGACTAGTATTTAATTTTCTTGAGAGCTCACGCTAAATGTGTTAAATAGCGTTCATTTGCTCCAAATACTCTGTCAGCTGTAAATGATAAAGTCTTACATTTGCCTTAGTTTACACTTGCACTTCATCAAACTGTGATAAGCCTCCTTTAGGTTTTCAAACCTTTCAGACTTACTCTGCATTCTGTTTGTTGAAAGTATTTGGCAGTTTCTCTGGAAAAGACCATCTGCCAAATGAGTAAACAAGAGGGTATGTGTGTGTGCATGTGTGTGTGTATGCATGTGTGCATATGTGTGCCATGCTCCTCAGGTGAAATGGAGTGGGAGTTTGGTAGAGTACAGCCTGGAGGGAGAGTTTCCAGAGATGCTTTTCACCATCAGTAGAGAAGGAGTCATTTATCTGAATGCCCCTCTGGACCGAGAAACCCAAGATCAGGTAAAGGCCAAATACACACACAACCACACAGAACATCACATTACTTGTTCTCTCGTTATTTATTGGTTCCTCTTCCTCTGCAGGAATTGAGGGACAAACACAGGATGTATTTCAAATTTTTTTTAATCCCCATGAAAGGCATGGCTCATAAAGCAGTTATGCTTCCATTTTAACAAGGGTTTCAATTAATACCATCTGTGTCAGTGGCGCATTAGAGGTGCATAAAACTTGAGCCTACATATGTTGCCCTTGTATTAAACCTTTTCCCTATTTTTTTTTTTTTTACTAGTGCACGTAAGTGGATCATAAACCGCAGAGAAATCCACTGAAATCACACCTGACATGACACTTTGTGACATTATAAGATCTCCGATTCTTATATTCAATTCAGTTTTATTTGTATAGGGACAATGGACATTGTCACAAAGCAGCTTTATAGAAATAACTCAACTTCAGCCTTAAAGTTATCCTACTACACATTAAACTGATCCTACCCCTCACCTTTTCAAATTATCTTGTACAATCAAGGCCAAAGTTTTACATACTCCTGGCCTAAAGACATTAATACTCAATTTTTCACAATTCCACACGTTACTATATATTTCTTTTTCTATTTTGAATATATTTTGAATTTTTAAGCTGGCCTGTGTCTAAATCCTATATTTTGGATTCACTGTGCATTTTACTATAAATCCATAATACTATTTCTGAAAAAAAAAAACCCGACAACAATGATATGTAACGTAATAAGTGCTGTAGTAGTTATGCATAGTAGTTGCAAACTGTGGTTTTCATCTGTGTCAAAAAGCATTTTTTTGGTTAATTTTAGTGGGCCATATCTATGTTTGGTGTCTAGAATATTCTTCCCCATTCGCATAGGTTTTTTTTTTTATGCTTTTCAGTTCTTTTCATTAACACTCTGAAGCCAAAGCCAGTGTTGGAAATGTTGTTAGAGTAGGTACCATGAGTTTGGCTGCATTGTATTCTGGTTCTCTGAAACTCTCACTGATTGGTCCATTGTTTCTCTTTTGAAACAGACTGTCTGAGATCAGTGGCCTTCCATGCCACAGAGAACAGACCTATGTCTTAGTGTATAAATCAATAGTTACACTGAATTTTTCTGTTCTGTACGGGTGTACAGTGAGCTTAATGGAGGTGAGAGGATTGGATTCTGACTCACTTGGATAAAATCATTTGCCAAATAAATTAATGTAAGTATGTTTCTTTTCATCTCCCTGTCTCTCAGTTCCTGATCAGCATAGTAGCAGAGAGGCCAGATGGCAGAAAGATCGCAAAACCCGTAGAGCTGAGGGTCATGGTGGGAGACGCCAATGACAACAGACCGACCTTCCCACAGATGCAGTACCACACTGTTGTCAAGGAACTCGCGCAGAAAGGTTGCACACACACACACACACACACACACACACACACACACACACACACACACACACACACAGTCACGCAGTCAATTAATCATCACAGTATGATTACAAGAACACACTGGGTAGATTCTAGGCTAATGACACACTAACTGTGTATGATTAATTAATTAGATAGTCTGTGATCATTTCACAAAATCATAGAATTTGTGACAGTTATTGCAGAATGAATGAATAATTATAAAGTGACGGATTTTGAATACTCAACGTCATCATAATTGAGAGTAAAAGAGTAAACTAAAAGTGTTAAATTGGCCACTTTTTATTAATCTGAACAAGTGATAGTTAGTGGCTACTTTTTATTTATTATCCTCAAACATGAAAAGGGTTTCTAGGGACCAGTTTCAGTGAATATTGTTTATATTGATGATCACTGAAAAGAAGAGATACATTAGAATGAAAAGATTTTAGATTTTACAGTGTGCAGCAGTTTGCATTGCTACATGCTATAAAATCTAAATTCACCCTAAGCTTTATAAACTGTATTATTCTGTGATAAAATGTTGGGGGAATTAATTTGAGTGTGCTCAAAAGGACAAACATTTGTGCTATAGGTGTTGCTGTATTCTTTTAAGAAACGTAGAGATTAAAATTTTAAGAAGTTAGTATTTAACTTTATATGTGACAGGCAGGCTATTTTCGTGTCATTCATTAAATTAAGCATTATAACATTTTAGTGGAATTGTCAGATCAAGCAATTTATTATTTAATGTACAAATTTGACCCTTCTCATTATATTTCCTCAATATCCAACAGGAACTGAAATTCTCACAGTCCAGGCGGCTGATAACGATGACCCCAAAACGGATAACGTGCGGATTTTTTACAGATTGGCAGGGCAAGTACCGGAAAGCCCACGCCAACTTTTCCGCGTGGACAGAGATTCCGGGGTGATCACAGTGCAGGCTGACAGCATGGAGGGCACGGCACCACAATACACACTCACAATCATCGCTGAGGATGCTAAAGGTTACACACACGCACCCATTACAAGAAGAAGAAAGCATTTCTTTGTCACATAAACATTACAGTGAAATTCTTTTATTCACATATCCCTGTTTCTTAGGAAGTTGAGGTCAGAGCACAGGGTAAGCCATGATATGGTGCCCCTGAGGCATAGTGGGTTAAAGGCCTTGCACTAGGGCACAACAGTAGCAGCTTGGTGATGCTGGAGCTTGAACCCCTAGCCCTCTGATTAGCAACCCAGACCCTTAACCACTGAGCCATCACTGCCCCAGAACCAGCAAAAAACAGCACTGAAAAGACTGACTGATTTGAAGTAATGTGCCAGTCCCAATATTTAAACAAAATAGTGTGTATCAGACAAAAGTTGGAACGTGATCATGACTGGATCAACGTAGGTTCAGTGAAGGATGTGTGGTCTCTCTGCCTGCCAATCCTAATGAAATAAGTGTGGTCTCTCTGCCTGCCAATCCTATCAGAAGTAGGCTTGGTCTCTCTGCCTGTCAGTTGTAATGAAGTAGGTGTGGTCTCTTTGCCTGCCAATCCTATCAGAAGTAGGCTGGGTCTCTCTGCCTGTCAGTTGTAATGACGTAGATGTGGTCTCTTTGCCTGTCAGTCCTAATGAAGTAGGTGTGGTCTCTCTGCCTGTCAGTTGTAATGACGTAGGTGTGGTCTCTTTGCCTGTCAGTCCTAATGAAGTAGGTGTGTTCTCTCTGCCTGTCAGTTGTAATGACGTAGGTGTGGTCTCTTTGCCTGTCAGTCCTAATGAAGTAGGTGTGGTCTCTCTGCCTGTCAGTTGTAATGACGTAGGTGTTGTCTCTTTGCCTGTCAGTCCTAATAAAGTAGGTGTGGTCTCCCTGTCTGTCAGTCCTAATGAAGTAGCTGTGGTCTCTCTGCCTGTCAGTCTTAATGAAGTATGCATGGTCTTTCTGTCAGTCATACTGAAGTAGTTGTAACCCACCACTCCTCAAAATGTGGGAAATAGTGAATCATACTGTATTGCTTCATAATAGCTTTTATTTGTATTAAATTGTTCACTGACTATTTCACATAGGGTTTTTTTTGTACATTGTATCACTGATCCTGTATCAAGATATACACTGTGTCATCTCGCAACGAGAGATGCACACTCCTATGTTATATTCAATAAACTCTGTTTGTGGAAAAAGATTTGAGCAAAGGTCTATGCTGCTCTTTTTTCCCATGAACTGAAAATGACCTCCATTGGCCTCAATCTTAGATCATGCTAAATATCAGATAGAGGAAGCAAATGTGCACAAGACATGGTGTTTATAAGAAACAGTGCATTACAGTCCAGATGTCCTTGTTGGTATTTATACTGTGTTGTAGTTAAATACGCTTTTGTATGAGTATTTTTCATCTTACACACATTAACTTTATGTGTCTGTTTACAGTGACAGTGTGATATGTGAGATGTGTCATTTTTGACAGGTGGTCAGGAGGGAAAGTGATACATGACACATAATAAATCATTTGAATGACTGTTCATTGCATGCCATGCTGTTGGTTATTAAATGTAGCAGTAATAACGATATTGTGATGAAGTGACCATGAGTCGTGTTTTACTCTTTCTGAAGGGCTGAACAGCTCCTGCACTGTGATAGTTAAAGTTCTGGATGAGAACAACAACCCACCTGTCTTCTCTCAGCATGAGGTATGTGTTCTGCTCTGTGTCTGTGTTTATGTGAGGTCTTGTGAGGAGGAATATTATTCTGTGAGAGATTCTGCATGTTTTTGAATCTGTAGAACTTGCTAATGTGGACTTTATTCAGTGTATCTGTGTTTGACCATGTATAACATTGTGTGTGTATATATTTTGTGTACATTGTTCCTGATTTGTGTATTTCAATCTTCATTAAATTTCATTACTGTATTTGTGTGTTTATGAGGTGCTGTATGAACAGGTGTATGTATATATCTATGCTCTGCTCTGGCAGATGTTGATTTGATTTACTGCTGTGAGCGAGGTAAAGACCTTTCAGGGGAATCCACAAATTAATCTCAGGCTTATAGGAAAGGGCTGATATTGCAGAGGGCTTTCCTGTTCAGAGCTCCAAATGGGTAGTGTTCTCAGTGCTAATCAGATTAATCTCTGGGAAGACCAGTTATTCAAAAGCAGATTCATGGCACCTCAGTAACATGTATCCTTTAGTCAATACTGCAGTAAGATAAGTCCTCTAAATGTAGACACATTCCAAAGCATTTAAAAAAGTAGTTAAAGATTACTATGAATTAATATGAATTTTAAATGGCAAGCATGGCTAAAATTTTGGGAAAATCAACATCCAGGGTCAAGACATAAATGCAAAATTATCCACGAATCATTATCAGCATTCATAGCTGGACTCAAAACAATGTTTAAGTTAATCCATTATCATAAACCATACAGCTAGCTGGATGTCAAAACTGGAAGATATTAAACTATGAACAGTGTAAATTACAAACATAAAAGAACAATACAGTCAACCCCAGAATTATTGGCACCTTTCAAGAGAAAGGGCAACAGTAATCACTAATGATGAAGTGGATTAATTATTTTTTGACCAAAATGCCAGATACATAGCATGAGGGTTTCCAACACTAAGCATTTTAATCAGATGAAGCAATGCATTCTCCTAATCTCCATCTTTTACATAAGACATTTAAAAAATTGTAATTCCTCTTGGAAATCCTTTTAGATTTCTTTTCCTGAGGTGGCCTTCTAAAAATGGCCACATTTCTTTTTTATGGCAGCTGTTTTCTGGAAAATCCCCTCCATGCACTCACCCACGTAGTGTGAATAATGCAGGAGCACAGAGATGCATGTGGGTGTCTGTAAGATAGAGCAGTAACAAAGTAACAACATTGAGAGCTAAGAAAGAGGGAGATTTTTTACAGGAAATTACCCCCCCTCAAATACCTGAATTCTGGCAACTTTTTATGAAAGGCCTATTTTTATATAAGGCCTATAGAACATTGAATGCACCTTTGATCAGGCCCAAAGGCTCTTATATCAAGTGATCAAATGTAGATCCTCATTTGAGTGCCAATCAAGTGTATTGACCTTGAACATAATGTGGTTGTCCTGTAGTGATCAAATCCCTGTTAGATGAATAACCCAGTGAAGCAGATTAGGAAAACAAAAAGCACAGGCATATAAAGACAATTATAATTATAGAAAGGTTGTTCGTTTATCTTTCATCTTTATCCTGATCAGGGTCTTGGTGGAAACCAAAAAATCCCCAAAAATTAGGAGAGATGCTTTCTGCTTGGCAGTCTAAAAACCATAAATTGCTCGGGATGCATGCCAGGAGAAAGATAGGCATATGCGCCATGTAATTCCCCCTGGTGCTGACAGTGAGGTCTAGCCCTTCTCTGAGATGAAGCCAAGATTTACAAGATGCATGCAGTCTGAGCTAATGTACTTACAGTGCCAGGCTGCCAGTGTTGAATCATGGGAGCATGCACCTGGAGGGCAAACTGCTTACCCTAACTCTAAAGCAATAGCCACATGCTGAAAATATCCAGCTACAAAAGTGCAGGTTTTTAGGTTTACAGTTCTACTGTAAGTTGTTTACATTAAATGGCATGCTATTGTTATTTTGAAGTGTTTGCCAAAATCAGTGCTCATTCTCTCCCTCCCTCTATCACACATACATACACACAGAAAGCAAGAGGTGGAAAAAGCTCTTAAGCGGGTTGAGATGGTGTGGCCATGTGAGTGTGTGATGGTGCAGTGGAGTGTGAGTGTTGACAGGTTTGGCCTGGCCGATCAGAAGCTCAGTGAGAGGGGCTGATTACTGTTCTCCCAAACATGCTGATATACAGGCTGAGATAGAGAAGCTCTCCACCTCGCCTGAACCTGCCAAGACTCACTGCAGGAACACAGACTATTATAAATAGACTGTTATAGTGGATCTGCAAGACTTCTGATTCTGCTATTTTCAGTGCTTCTCTGCCGTTTGACTAAGAACACATAGTATAGTCTGATACCTTCTCCATACATCAATTTACATACCATGTATTTGTAAAAGTTTAATACTCTTTTCTATTTCACTTTTTTTTTTTTTTTTAATATTTGAAGCCATTCTGATACTTTTAGGCTGTGATTCATGTGATTCAAACTTTCATGTTTCAATTAATAATAATAAATTAAATTAATAATAATAAAATAAAAGTCTAAATATAGATCTAAATGTTAAATGTAGAAGTCCAATGTGTCGTTCATATGCTAATTGCTCCGCCTTCTCTGGCATCATCGGGAACACAGTGCCGGCAAGGCAACCTTGTTCCAAAACTAGCACTGGGCGTGAAAATGGTGACCCAATGTTTTCCCAATGTTTGACCTTTCCTACTTCAAGAGGGCAGGGTCAATTAACATGTGAATTAAACAGTTACCTTCTATGTTTAACATTTATATTTATATTTAACATTTACATTTATACATTATACATTCATATTTAGTATTCACATTTCAGATTTCGATTTAGAGTTAAATTTCACGTTTAATATTTACATTTATATTTAATATTTACACTGAAATTAAAACTGTTAGTTTACATGAATCACTATCTAAATGTATCAGAATGGCCTCAAAAAAGTCAGATAGAAAAGAGTAAAGTAGAAAACCTTTTATATTTGGCACATCATAGCCTTGCTCAATATCGCTAGTAAGCTACTTAGCACTCACAGCTAACCTGACAAGCTTCATGTGAGATTTAAAAGTCTTCATTTTTGGGCCTAAAACCAATATAAATGTAGTTACGTACTTGTTTCCATAAAGGTGAGCTCTGCTGAATTTTCCTGCTACTTGGAGATGTACCTTCACAAGCTGACCAATGTGCCTATATTTTAACGTGTGTTTTTTCCAACTATGGATTATGACCATGGTTTGATGATTCAATAAGAATGCTGTTCCAAGATTGACTATCCAATCAGCAAATGACGTAAGATTCACTTCTTCACTATGCCTTCTGTTTCCACCATCTGCTTGCCAATATCTACACAAGATCTACACAAGCCTTGCTCATTTAGTTGTGTTCAGAACAGAAATAAAAAGACTTACAACACTGGACATTCAAAATCACTCTCTGAATGAACAGTCAATTTAGGCATGACGCTCTAACCTGTCACTCTAAACAGTCATAATTAGCAGTCATATGGGACATGTGTCCATGCAGTACGCTGGTCTATTTTTAATCTATGCATTGATAGTTAGACATTAATGCATTGATCACATCTACCACATATCATAACATGATCATAACATATTTTCCACACATTTAAAATGTACACAACTCCATGTTTTATTATATTATAAGTGTAAAATATTTTTGGTCAGACTGTTCTTTAACTCTCACCCTATGTGCCGTATATGTGAGTACCAGAGTAGATTTCTGTGACAATGTGTTTAGACAATGTGGTAGCTAAAGTAATTAACGTTATTAACCTTGCTGAGTATCTAGGTGCTGATGCAACAAGGCTTCATCGAAATATCTATTGTGTTCACCTTCACTTTTCCTTTTTTCACTTTTCCTTCCTCCAGTTCTTTTATCTACACACCTTCATACTGGGCTCCATTCGTCCTGCTGGGTTCTCCATGATTGTATTATTACACAGCTCACTCAACCTTTCTCTCTCTAATATTAGTCTTACCCCACTGTAACCTTCCTTGGCTTTGTCTCAGTCTCACTCTCTCTCCCTTTTTTTGATCTCTCTGTATTTTTCTCTGTATTTACAAACCTTTCACTGCTGTGATGTTCATATCTGAGTTTGTGCATACTCACTTTCTCTGTCCCTGTCTGTCTTTCTCAGTACGGCCCATTTCACTTGGCGGAGGATGCCCCAGTGGGTACCACTGTGACAGCGGTGGCAGCGTGGGATGCTGATGAATGGGGTGGGGACAGCTGGCTGGTCGACTATCGACTAGAGTCAGGGAACGAGGATGAGGTCTTCGCTTTGGTGTCGGACAGACAGACTAATGAAGTCTCTCTTGTCCTCTCTAAGGTACTCCCTCATGTTTCCTCATTCACTGGAGTATGTCTGAGAGTGATTTTGAGATGAGACCAAAATAAAAAAAAAAGATTGGTTGGGATTTTAAGAGATTGTGCTCTGACTATAAGCTCCCTCTGCCCAAGTAATCTGGCCCTGTAATCAACCCATACCACATGTCCCACTCACTAGAAATCTCTTTAATCTCTTCTAAATTCATCTCTTCTTCTGACTGCAGGCCATTAAAAAAAGTCAGATGACTTCCTGTCTGAGAAATGCACATTTTAAAATAGATCATCCACACCATGTCCTTTATGAAACACTGGGGAAGAATGATGAACCTTAAAGCATTAATGATTTCTGTATTAATGTATCATTACCTGACACTGATTTTGAGTGACAGTCATTCTGCCATGCATAAATATGTGCACTGGGTTTGATGATATGCCAGAATTAAGGCCTACTGTTAAAAGGAAATGAAATCCATTATATTTATAGCCCCTGATAGCAAATGAGTAATGGCTCCATGATGGCCCACATTTACCACTTCATCAAGCCCACATATCACCAGTGACACTGATGAACTCATCCAAATCAGAATAGCAAACTCTACTTTGGAAAGGCAGTAATTTAATTTTCAAACAAACAATGATTGCATTTGAGTCATTTGTGGCCCAGATTTCAGATTCTGCGAAAACGCTTAAATGTAGCATATTCTAGTACTTCACATTACACTGGCTATTGCGATGTAACTAGCTGTTGTGTGCTGAAGCTCAACTGGAATCCTTGGCCGTTAATGACATCAAGGACTTTGTAGTGGAGCACTTGTCTAAAGTTTCCTCCTATTGCTGGGAGATCGTCAGTTTGAATCCTAACAATGTCACAGCAGTTCGTGGCCAGGAGTTCAAGAGAGCATAACTTGGTCATGCTCTCTGGTTGTGAACAGCTCTCCTTTCTTCACTATCGATTAGAGTGACGTTAGGCAATTGCTCATGTATACAGTGTTCTCCTATCATGTCACTGCATGAGCAGCACTTCAGAAATATGTGTTAGCTTCACCTGTGTAGGAGGAGGCACGTGTTAGCCTTCATCCTCCCAGCGGCAGTAGCTTTCATGTATCACGTGAGTTTTAGCCACTGTGTATGATTTAATTAGAGGATAAATATCTGCAAAGTTGCCAAAATATGCTTCTTAAAAAAAAAACCTGCTTTTAATATTATTGAAAAGTAAATTATAGAAATTGTATTAATTTTTCATACTGAATACTATTAATTATTGATTGCCTTTTATATTCAACTGCATGTGGACTGATAATGGACTGTCGGGAAAATATCGACCGCATGTGAGATGATAATGAATTGCTGTGAAAATTACCAAACACTTGATAATGCACTCCAAATAAAACTGAGCTGTACTGAGCTGTTTTCTTTGACTGATTGCATGATTAGTGCTCTGGTATCTTAGCCAAACCTCTCTGTCACTGTTGCAGTGTGAATTCAGATTACAGCCAAATTGAATAATTGCACTGTGGTCCTATTTAAAAAGAACTAATTGCAGTGCTTCAAGCTCTCACTATGTGTACTATGTACTAGGTTTCACAGTTTTCTGATAAAACTGTTTACTCTCTCAGAACAGAACACTGACTGAGAGAGAAATAACTAGTTTTGTTATTTTGAATCTTATAAGAGCAGGGCATACATTGTGTGGGTGGCAGGAGGAAAACACACGCACACACACACACGCACACACACACACACACACACATAAATCTAGTGACGAGCCTGCAGTTTCAATTCACTCACTATTGCTCCATCTTTGGTTGCTGCAATGACATTCAACAAATTTAACTCAGTTTGCAAAGATGTAATGCTAAATATAAATGTGAACTAACATGATGCATGATGATTGCATAACCTTGAATTACAGAGGCACAGCTGGGGGAGATTTCGGGTTTGACCCGAGATGCATCTTTATTGTTTGGGGCTGGAACACTTTTACAATAATTCACTTTACAGAAGTGTAAAGTGAACTGTACAGACGATCAAACATATAATTAGGAAAAAGCTAAATAATGTGAGGAAATACAAGGTGTAGAAGAAGAATAACCTAAGAACACCCCCTATTCCCCATCTCTCTCTCTCTCTCTCTCTCTCTCTCTCTCTCTCAGTCTCTCATTAAAGAGAATTTGTGCTTCCTGGAAAGCGACAGGCCATGTGCATGAGTGTTTATTTTTATCAGCAGATCTAGCCTTTCCTGAAAGCTAAAGGCTTTAAACAGTTATTTTAAAATAGTGTAGGAAATGACTGATGTATAATCTTGATGGGAAATGTGCTGTGTGTTCTGGAGAACAGGATTCTTTGTTTAACTGGATAATTTGTCAGAGGTGGAATGGAAGCAGTGTTCCACAGGACAGTCCGACTGCAGTGACACACTGCCTTTGTGTGGAAAAGCAGCTCAGCTGTTCAGACTGAACAGTAATAGCCTTCTGGAACAGGCTGCAAGATTTGAGAACTATCACTTTCTTCTCACTCCTGTATTTTTTATTTCTTTTATCTGCCAAACACATGTTCGACAATTTAATTTCCAAATCCATCTACCTTGTATAATGGCCATGACGACAAAAGAGCCCACACTGAATCTGACCTCACATGGCACTAACATAACGATTCCCCTCAGGTGCTGGATTTTGAGCGAGAGAGTGAGTACATTCTGGTGCTGAGTGCACAGAACCCTGTGGCTCTGGTGAGGGGGAGGTATGGCCCTGCATCCACCGCCACCGTCTCCATCTTCATTGATGACATCAATGAGGGCCCCGTTCTGTCACAGAGTCACTACGAGGTCACTGTCAGAGAGGGCGAGGAGCCAGGACGGGTCATAGCTACAATTAGGGCTTATGACCCCGACTCCCATCCAATCAGGCAAGGGCTTTTAGTGACATACTTTATGAAAAACATTTCTTACGCATGTGTTCAAGATAGTAGGGGAATTTTGCAAATTAGATTTTTTTTTTTTCACTGAAACAATGGTGACAAAGCAGTTGTATGATTGTAGTCAAAGAGGTAAGGTTTTCTCAGATATCCTGTCAGGTTAGCTTACATTCATCAGCTAGCTAGAGTTAGTAGTGAAGAATATGAACTGCTGTAAGTTTGTAACTTCTCAGCAATTGTGTTGTTCCTTTAGGAGTTTATCATTCATCTTCCATTGTTTTGACCTTTAGTTCTATTTAATTTACCCTATCATTAGGATTTATCATTAATTTTACATTAATTTTACTCTTTAATTAATCAATTAATTTATCCCTAACTCAATCTTAATGACCTTGTATATAAACTTGTGCTATATAAATAAATTGCCTTTGTAAATATGACGTAAAAATCCTCTCAGAAATCCTGCCAGGTGAGCTCATGATAGCTAGCTGGCTAACAAAATCTGGGAAATACAGGACTTGTACAAACTATGTGAATGGCAATAACTGCTTGGAATTTTCCAAACATGAAGTCAAGGAACATGTTTATCTGTTTACCTTGTGTTTTCTTTAGCTGCTGTTACAGCTCTGATTGCCACACTGCCTACATAAGGATTATGATTTGTGGAAGAGCGTAAATAGACCCTTACAGTTACATCCAGCTGCTTCTGGCACAGAAATCCAATTCAAAACTTAAACACTGACTCAAAACATAAAGAGTCAATAACGTTGCTGTTGCACAGTTTATATTTCAGGATTAAATTATCCAGCTAAATGAAAATTGTTGCTTTCATCAAATGTTCCCATTATCAGGGGTCTCTGTAAATTTGTATTGCTATTTATGTTACAAAAATAATCCGTCCAATTTCACAAACTTCTGTTCTTGCAGGATGTGGAAGAATAGAACACATAAAGCTGAGCTGTACAGCAGCTACACCTGCAGAGGAACAATACATGGTTAAAGCACCAGAACTGAACAGAATGTTCTTTTCTCTTTTGTAGGTACTCACTGAGAGGGGACACAAAGAAATATTTCTCAATTGGGAAGTACTCAGGAGAGCTAAAGACAGTGCAGGCTTTGGACAGAGAGGAGAACAGTACCTACACCATGGAGGTGGTGGCCGAGGATGGACGTAAGAGAAGCTTCATCCTACCATACGAATCAATATCAGACTAATATTTCAATAGCTGTGGTTATTCATTTCATACATACATACATACATACATACATACACACATACTGTACATACCTACACACAATGGTGACATCTCTAACAGGGTGACCCCACCCCTGTCCACAGGGCATGAGGGCACACTGAATGGTTTGATGAGTATGACAATGTTGTAAATCAGATGCTATGCTAAATGCGTTGACAGGCACTAGATCTCATCTCAACTGATTTGGGGGAATTTGGAACAGCGTGTCAGACATCGCTCTCCACCACCACCATCAAAACACCAAATAAGGAATATCTTTTGGAAGACTCATGTGCATCCCTCCAGTACAGTTCCAGAGACTTGTAGTATCAGTGGATATTCTGAAAGAAAGAAAGAATGAGTGTGTGTGAGAGTATGTGTGTGTAAAACCCTGTGATGGACTAGCATCCTGTCCAGGCTGTATTGCTGACCGGCCTCCAGTGTTATGGGCATAGGCTCATAGTGCACCACAATAATGACCAGGATAAAATGTATACCGAAAATAAATGAATGAATGATAAAAATGTACTACTTCTAAAATACATAAAAAGAGATTTTTAATTTCTTTCTATAACTAGTTCATTTATGAGGATGCCAAAAACCGATCACATAGAATATGGTGTCATACTAATTAGTAGTAGCAGTTACTGTAGTACGCAAGCTATATGTCAGATTACTTTGTCTAAATAATTCATCCCTCAACCTGTAGCATTTCAGTTTAAAAAATGTTTTAAAAAAATTAAAACAATGTGATATGTGAATTCAATGTAGCCACACAGACAGAATAAACAGGCTTCAGATGTCTGCGTAGGCTTCAAAAATTCTCATCACAGCTGAGACACTTGACATTTCAGACTGCAGTGACAGACAAAGTGCATCTAAGCTTTCATTGTGTATTCAAGACCACACACTAGCGTAGTGAGCAAAATCTCAGAGAATGGAATCAAAAATACATGAGTCACGCAGTATTTAGGTAGAAAGGGAGGTGGTGCAGGTGTGTGTTTGTGTGTGTGTGTGTGTGCGCGCGTAGAAATGAAAATGCACATATGACATGCCTCGGTTTAATCACCAATCCCAGCATGCACTGCTTCCCCACAGATGTTTGCGAAAGACACAAAGGGGTCACCTTGAAAAGGGATGGGGCTGACTTTGCTGTCATAGACAATTTTGAGAAGGAGAACAAGCAATGCACATATACGCCTAGTGCATGTGGAGAAATCATAAATAAACTGAAAAGATAAAATCATACTTTTTGGGGATGTGTTTCAATCTGTGCTATATGGGAAATTCAGTTGGACAAAAGGGGTTATATATAGAAGAAGCTAGAAGCTACATGATGGCTGTAATGCTTTATTGAGTTTTATATCTGTGTATAAATTTAATAAGATCAGAAATCTGGTTTTAGTGGTTTTTAATGCCCATAATATCTTGCTGTCTGTCATGGTGGAGCCTTGTTCACACAACTGCTGATGCAGAGTTTGGCCATTCCATGAGCAGTGGTTAATGTTTGCTTTGATGACATTTAAACCTGACTTTGTCGTGTTCCCTGCAGTATGGGAACATTTAATCCGTAGAGTTTGTGCTAGATTTACACATACATGGGCTTGTTGCACAGTACTGTGAAACAGCAAATGTGCTCACTCATAAGCTGTCAATCCTTACAAAACACACAAATATACACACTAAGCACTCTCCTAATGGGAATCAATCATGTTTGGATACTTTTAATAGCAGAAAGTGCTTTGAAACTGTGATATCAAGTCAAAAAGTGGAAAAAAGTATAACCAATGATGTCATCCATCTGAGGGAGGAGTCAACTTCCAAGAATCTATGGGAAGCAAGAGTGTCTGCACACCAGCCCACTGCCTTTAACCTTTAACTCATAGTTCCCAGACCTTTAGATCATTTCTAAAAGCATTGTCAGGCAATGGGAGAAGCTAAATTACTATAGAATCTCCTGAGATCAGTTTCTTTTTAATTGCAGTGATAGTGTCTGACCAGAAGTGGTCCACTGAAAGGTCAAAGGGGACTTCCTTGAGTTCCAATCTATGTTTGTGAACTTAAACCTGAGTTTTTCTTAAATAATTCAGTACTTCTCCATGCTGTATTGAATGAAGTTGGGATTAACCATGTCTGAACAGTACAGATGTTGCCATGCCACAATCTGAATAAGTCCAAAGGAAAACTGGGAGGAAGTAGGAATTAATACTATAAGAAACAAGACTGATCTCTTGAAAAAGGCTTCTAATGTGGTTAGAAGTTGCACCAGTTACTCCTACTGCAGCCGTGTAAGTGATATTGAATTAATTTCCGTATCTTGCAGGTAACTCATCTCTGTCCGCCTCCACGCTTGTGACGGTGCATATTCTGGATGTGAATGATAACAGCCCCGTTCTGGTGGGTGATTACTCCTGGAAGTACCTTTGCACTCCACGCTGGGAAGAACAGGCCCTGGTCCTGGCGTCTCGGGATAGTGATGGACCACAGCATGGTGGCCGCCTCAATTTCTCACTCAGCAGCGATCCCACAGTGCGACGCAACTGGAAACTCACACCCATCAATGGTAAGTTAGCTTTTATTCCAATTATAACTGCATTTAAAACAATAGGGTGTAACAAAGCCAAATGTTATACAAGAAACATAAAAGAATAAATATAGAACACAGACACCAAAAAGACAGAACCTAAAAGCACTATCTTCTTAGTCAGTATAGCCAGTGCTGATCTGATCTCAAACTATGGTCTGTTTGCCTCCTTAGTTCACTTTTTGTCATTAAAACTCTGGTATGAACTAACTCAACCACGCAGAGACCTAAATCAGTACGTGGTCTTGAATTTGCATGCTGTTTGGTTTACGTGTGAAAGTGCTGAACATCTAGAAGCTCACTGTTCAATTTGTGTTAGCTACATTAATTGTAGTGCTCCCATTCTAAGCAGTTTGAATTGTGGTTTGACTTGAGGTCCCATCTTATTAATTGCGCAAAGCTCTTGCAAAAAATAACACTCTTTACACTTTCCAAAGGAATACAGTACATGAAAACAAGAGGTGCAATTGACCATTCATTTTTGTGATGACAAATATGACTTTTGACCAAATATTTAATAATTTCACACACAAAATAACATTGAATTATATTGCTTTATACAGTTTATATTATATATACTTAGCCCTGCTCCTTACTCACTGTGCTCAGTGCTAATATGCTAATGACCTTATTGTTCATTGTGCTCAGTAGTAACTTGCTAATTACCTTCTTACTCACTACAGTCCTGCTAATGTTCTTGTTGACTCTTTACTCATTGTGGTCAATGTTAATATTCTTGTTACCTTCTAATACACTCTGACAGCTACTAATCTATTTGTTATTTCCTTATTCACCATGGCCAGTGCTGTTATGCTTATTACTTCCTAATAGACTCAGATTAGTGCTAATATGCTCATGACCTCCTTATTGACGGTGCTCAGTGCTAATGCTCTCGTTAAATCCTTAGACCAACCCGGTCTCACAGAAATAAAAAATGTTCCCATGAAACTTATTTGCAGCACCTTCTATACATGTTGATCTTCAACAATAATATAGAAGATGGTGCAAATAAGTTACATGCGAATGTTTTTTCAGTGAGACTGGGTTGCATTAGACACCATGGCAGATTCAAATGCGCTTGTTATCTTTATACTGGTCCTGGAAGCCAAACTTCTTAGGTATTGCTAAGAAAGTCCACTACCTTTCATCACTATTTTCACAGGAAGAGGGAAATTCACTTACACTGGAACCACAGATGATTTGAAAAAATGGTGATACAATAAAAATAGAGCAATGGTGCAACAAACAGGAAACAATATGGCTTATTAGGCTAGTGTCTTCTAAAGCCATGCTTCTAAAGCACCTGGTGCAGTCGGTGGACAAACAAACTTTTGAACACTGGCTGATAAAGATCAGTGCATAAAAGTGAGGTTAGGCAGTGGCCTTGCCAAACTGGCTTTACTCTGGCTCAGCTGCTATTGAGAATAAATTACAGCATTTCAGGTGCATGCAAAAAAAAAAAAAGATAAAATCACGTCAATGCACTGAAAAACACAAAGGCGGTCCCAGCTGCTGACGTCAGGCCAGGTTAAAAATGGCTAGTCAGAAAATAACATTTCAGTGGCAATGCGCCAATCGAGTAAGTGAAAGACGTCATCTGAATTAGGTGTATTATAGAGACCTGCTGATTCATGCTGTGTATGTGAGGAGCAGAGTGATCTGAAAAGATGAAAGACAGACATCTCAAGGAAATTGCCTTCCTGACCTGAATATCCCAGGGCTGACATTAATAAGTGCAATAGCTCTGTTCCTCTGCTCGTAACCATCACTAATGTGACAAACAGATTCCGGTGAACATGTTGACTGCATCGATTCTCTGACTCAGGTGGTTGTCTGTGTCTCTGTACCCTCATGCTTTCTTTTTCCTTTTTAATTTGTGAGCTGTTCATAGTTGAAAAGGCATCCTTTCTTGTCATGGGATAATTATATTGACTTGAATTTTCTCACTAAGACTTACTAACTGAAAGGCTAAATGTGCTTTCAGCATTACTGTTCACCTAATTATACACACACAGGCGACCTGTAGCATGTCTCCCTTTTTATCCACTCTCCTTCGTCATGGCTGTGATGTAGTCATGCATCCTCAGGTTTCTCATTAGGTCTTACCTCCTGTCATGGCTACTGAGTGTGTGCTCTTTCAGACTTCATTTCCTCGCAAACACAAATGCTGCAGGTCTTAAGAAGTAGCACAGAAATCCCCTCACCATGGACAGAGAAGTTTCTCTTTTCCCTCTCCCTTCCTCAACCAGTAGCAGTCTGATTATCACTTCTTGCACTTCTTGTATATTTATTTATGTATGTTATGTCTAATTCTTTTACTCATATTTTTATGAGGACCAAATCTGGTAAAAACTAAGTGTAATACCAAAAAGTACATTATCATCTTGCACTATCTTGTATCATAACAAATTAGAACAAAAAACAATGATAAATGGGTTATAGTGACGATATCACAGCCATCCGTTGTTGAGAGGCAAGGGAGCAAAATTGGCTGTGCTCTCTGGGTGGGATGGCATACTCTCTCTCCACTATCAATACTAGCCAGTCATGGGCATCTGTGAGGTCATGTATGAGGAAGAGGACAGATAGTGCTTTCCCCCAAGTATGTTGAACTGCTCTGTGATGCAGCATCGGCAGCAGTTTGAAAAGATGTGGTTGGCTGGCTTCACACGTCACCCTCCCCGGTTAGTATCTGTTAATAGGGGAGAGCTGGCTGATGGGTGGGAATTGGCAGGTGACCAAATTGAGGAGAAAAAAAAGGGGGGTGGGAGTTATAGGGTTAACATATCATGAATATTTCAACAGGTCCAGCTTTACTATTCATGTTATTACACTAACCTGTACTTTACTAAATAAATGTATAGCAATTCAAGTATCAGTGTGTAAGGATCAAAAGATGAAAGTTAGGGGATGTTGTTACTGATAAGAAACTTATGGCTTATGACCTCAGTGTTGGCAAACGTGTTAACATGATTTTCTAACCCATTGATAGGAGAGACATAGAAAAGTCACTCAACGATGGTACAGCAGAATCTACCATAGGTGTTTCACGACTTTTTTTTCTGTTTATAGTTACATCTTGTGGAATGTCAGCATGTCAAGTTAGTTCCTGTTGTCACTGATGCTATATCAGCTATAAAGACTTATTCCCTCAGCAGCCTGTCTTTTCTTCTTTCACTTAAAAGTAATAAGACAAAAAAAAAAAAAAAAACAGTATACAGACACCAGTAAATAGAGGCATATATGGATAGGTAGAGATTATGTGGATTTGTTAGTTAAGCACGTCATTGCCTCAGAACCGTTTTCATATTTCTTGCACTGCAGATTTATGGAGAGTTTTAAATGGCTGCTGTGTTGCTTAGTAACAAGTAAGAAAGCAACCGTTATTCCAAACAAGAATAAGTCAGTTGAGCTCTCAAGGCCACAGACTGAACCTGGATTCCAGTAAGAGCCATCATCACTGCAGGGCTTTACTACACCAAGTCCCTTCCGAAGTGAGGAGAGTGTGTAACATACTCCGCACCTCTGACAGCACAGATACAGCACAAGATAGGTGTGTTTTTCAGTTTGCTCCTGGCGTCATCACAGCCTCTTCAGCCCCTCAAACCCAGTGGAACATTAAAGGATGTTAGTGTCAAAAGACAGTAGAGGCCTTTTAGGACCCGTGATAAGATTTAACCAAGAGTGATAACATGACCTCTTTAGTGGACTAGTCTTTTGCTTCAATGTCACCTAACTGAGCTCTGATTAGATACAGGACTGATATATCTGTGTTTCCCAAGCTGTACCACCACAAGCATTTGCTAACAGTACAACGCACTTCCATGACAAACACTTGGTACTGTAACTACACAAGCACTCAGGACCTGGACAGAAATGCCTACAAGTCTAAGTATCAGCTGCTGCATTAACTTTTAAATCAGCCTGTTTGCTGATATGAAAAATGTCATGACACACAACCTAGTTTTATAAACAACAAATATTTGATTGATTTCTCACTATATAGTGTCTGTGTTGAAATATCTCAGTTGTAAATGTGTCATAAAGATCTTTATATTTGCTTACTAACAAGACTAAGATTGTGGTCCATGAAAATTAAAGTGCACTACTCCTCCTGAGGTCATAAAAACATGAAAATTACAACAGAGAGCTTATCTGCAGCTATGCTAATTTTTCCTGTTTTGTTGCATTTAATTTACAATTTAATATTACTAGACATTATTTTCTTACTTGGATTTAACTTACATTTATAGGTAAGACAGCCTATTGCCTTGGCCTTTTTTTCATTCAGCATATATACAGTAAAAGTTATCTTGGAAGGGAAGTTTGCATTAGTTGTTCTCTTTGAAAATGACTGTATAGAAGGGCCCTTTGGAGTAAATGGGTTTCATCACTTCAGTTTGGAATTAACCTACAAATGGCTGCCATGGGCAGCTCCCCTTCGGAATGCCCTACATAGGCTTCATCAGTTCAGAATATACAGCAGCGTCATTTTTCTACTGGTCCTTCATGTTGGTTTTTCTAGATTGCTCCTTGAGCTGTGACCGGTTTGGTGGGGTCATAGAAAAAAGTGCTTGTCATCACTCTGAACTTTCTCCAACTTTTTGAAGCTCCTCGATGTGATAAACAAAACTCTAGTGGCAGCACTTTTTAAAAGCAGTTGCGTTCTGCCTCATGGCCACTTCCCATCAAGTTTCATGTAAAATGTGTGCTGACAGTTGAGGAAAAATGCCTAGTGTGGAACCATCATAATGATTAAAATGTCATTTTCAGGATCTTGTCTATGGGCTGGCTGTCTTTCATTTACATTTGCTTTTAAATTTATTCAGACACTTTCATTCAAAGGGACTTGGAAGCCAATTTAGGCAGCGGTGGCTCATCAGCGATTATGAGCTCCTGAGATAACGGTTCAAATCCCACCTCCACACACACACACACACACACACACACACACACACACACACACACACACACACACACGAGCCAAGGCCATTTCTGAATGTTCAAATTTCTTTGTATGTGCTTTGTCTTCAATCTAGAAGAAATCTGCAAAGTGAACAAAGCTCAGGATCACGAATGAATCACATTTCTCAGACACTGGTGGTTGCACATAGTTCAATTCATCCATGAGTGCTATAATCTCAAGACTCTTTTCTCTCCACAGACACTCATACCAACCTGTCTCTGAATATCGACTATCTGACCCCTGATGTTTATACAGTGCCCTTCACCATCTCAGATAGCAGCTCTCCTCCCAGAAGCACCTTCATTAACTTGCCTGGTAAGTCACTATGTCCAGGGTTCAGCATATCTACAGTGGCAGAAAAGTGTTGTGAAGGAAAAAAAGGTTAATTTGATGTCAATATGACATAACCGTCCCACCAAATCGGAGGCTGTGACATTCACTGCAGGTCACTAAATGTGTACGATGAATCATAGCAATTTAATATGCATAGCATTATTTTAAAGATTACCCTTTTCATTTGTGATACATGTTTTGTACAGGTTGCTGATGACATTAGCAATAGATTTAAAACAGGTATTATTAGAGCATGTAGCGTTTATTACAGAGTGTCCATTCTTAATCTTATCTGAGTGTAGAGTAGGGGTGTAACTATCGGATTAAATCATATCATATCGTGTGGAAGCCTGAGCTTTATACCCCATTGCATCAGATTTTCAGCACAGAGAATAAACCCAGTCTGTCTGGTTTGCTGAACTAGTGTACCAGATGTTCTCTGAGAATTTTGTTTTGTTCACATTTCACTCTCTGATTCATGCTGCTTGGTCACAGCACAGGCTAATATTCAGCGGTTCAGTACTCAGGCCTGTTAATGGGAATGTGTGCAATTGAATTAGAGAGACAGTGTGTGTGTGTGTGTGTGTGTCTAAGCATTCAGGGGCTCATGTGTCTGTGTTACGTACTTGAGTTTTTTTTTGTCCTGTGCAAGCTGACAGGATGTACCATGTGAAAGCTGACGTGAAAACATGGCCCCATTTGCCCTATTCTCTCAACTCTAAGTGCAGTTCTGCTCTTTTATGTGTAAGGACCAAATATTCACATTTTGCTTCTCCACTACCAGTAACTGTATGCACATGCAATGTGAGAGGGAATTGCCGCACCGCCGCAAAGCAACTTGCAGGGATGCCCACTATCCAGTCCACATTGGGAGTCTTGCTCGGAACTCTGGGAGTTATAGGTAAGAATCCTAACTCTGTCTGAAACGGCCCCTTTCTCCCTACATACAGTGATAGGATTTTAAAGGTCTAAGTCCATTACCAAGAACTGGTTTGTTCCATTACTATTGAAAACCTTTAAAATGTTGCTGTTCCTGAGAAACTCATACCAGTGACACTCACTCTGTTATGTCAGTGTCACTGCAGTGCTTAAAAGGATCCACCAGCCAAATGATCTCTGGTCACTGGTGGTGTTTTTTAATGATGAGAAGAAGTAGAGGACTTGCAAATTGTGCATTGCAGTAAATGTTACAGTAAATTTAGGTTTACTTGATAAAATGCCCAATGAGCATAAGTATATAAGGTAAACATACGTAATAAATTGGCTAGTGTGATTCCAAAACAGTGTGTTTTTACACCCTTCAGAGTAGTGTACGGAGGCAGTATCAGGTATTCAAGAGGTGACAACAGTTAGCACCACTTTAATTAATTAATTACAGTTATATTAATGTTATTAATACAGTGCTAATTGTTGTATTAGTGCTTCAGTGAAATATATGAAGCAAATGGTATGAACAGGATATGCAGATGAACATTGTAGAGCTAAACAATTTTGTTGAGATGAACAATATCTAGTCTATGATAAATAACTAAATACAAATCAATAATTAATTTACTAACTTTGAAAATGATTTTTGCTTTGAAACATAATTTTAATAATAAGGAAGATAATGTAGACTGAATATCATGATCTCACATTCATTATTAATTCATGTTCATCTTATATCTGTGAGTTTGGTGTACACCCTGTCCAATGCAATATATCTGTTTTTGGCTAGTTAAGGTTTAACATAGAGAAAGAAACATGCTGTGTGTTGTGGGATTTTTGGGAGGTAACATTGTTTGTCTCTTTGTTAACAGGGATCATACTGATAGTCATTTTTGTGAGATTGTCCTACCAGAGACCTCCACCAACTGGAAAAGCCAATCAGGAGACAATGCCTCTCCGTGTCTCACTGTAACTCATCAGTCAGTTGGATCCATTGTTCAGCATACACCAATTACACAAAGGCAGCAATAAGTGTTTCCTCACTATCATGCTTTGCCTGATGGTAGATTTTATAGGTCACATTTTTTCTTAATCTTAATCCTCATCTTGAAGTACCCTTGCACTGTACATTTCATTGGCATCTTGTACTAAAACCACATATGTAACCTTATGAATGGTTAATTAATGAGCTAATGAAAAACGTATAGTGTTGGGTGACCAAAGGTGCAGGACTGTGAATTACTTCTATGGACTATAGGTTTTCTACTGGTACTGTAGACTAGACAGTGCTTATTGTTATTTATATATAGTTATAGTCTTCCTACATTTAGGATTAGCAGGATTATCTATTGTTTACTTAATCTGAGTCTGTGCAGCAACTTCACCCTTTTACAATTGTATTTATCTTTTCTATTTACTTTTATACTTCATCTTGATAAAAAAAAAACACTTTATATTTAAATGGATAATCACACATTTAATTAATTTACACCTTTCACTGCGTCATCCATTAAATCTAATTGAAATAAAAGAGTGAGAAAAAAGATATCTGCTCTTTGTTCATGCGTGGATGTTCTTTAAAGGGGTTGCAGAGAGCTTAATCTCATTCATGTTCATCTCTGTTTTGAAGCCTTTGTAAATGAAGACATTAATTCACCCTTTCTGGGGGACAAAATGAATGCCACAGTTAAAGAGGCTGGGAGGATTACCCATGCACCCCCCTATTATTGCAGGAAGACAACAGCAGAGAGTGACCTAGATGACCTTCGAAGCAGGCTATATATAAACCTGCAGTTCGCCATAAATAGACCTGCTAATGGGATGCTCCCTTGATGCCTCCTCGTATCCAGCCTCATTTGATTTTAAATAAATCAGGTTTGCTTTCAGGTATAGGCTATGCGTTATCATGTTCAGAATATATGTTTCCCCTTGATTGCTTGTCCTAGTTCTGGCAACCTCTCATTCACTTATTTATCATGCTTGCCTTTTATCTGTATTGCTATATAAAGGCAGTTCACCTGCAAAATCCACGTGTAGGTAAGTAGGCCAGATTTCATTAATAAGCACTGGACTGTCAAAGCTCACCCAACCATTAATTTATTTCAATGGATCATAATGGAAAAATGGCATTGTCACATACAAAAATAACATAAGTGATTATTTATATTCATTCATGCTTCTCAATATAAAAATACGCAGGTTTAGCTTAAAAAAAAAAGCCACAAACAGCTTCTTGAACTGTCAACATGGAAAAAGCACACAAGGCAATGAAAGGTTGTGTATGTGCAATTTTTGAAAAAGCAAAAGCCCAGTGGAATATTCCAAAATGACTCAGCATGGGTCAAACCTTAGGGCCACTGAGACAGAGGCAGACACTATATTTAGACTTACTGGCCTTGTTTTCCTTCTCTTAGGATCAAAATGGTTCAGCTGGTAGGCGAGCCATGGAAAAGGCTGAGGTTTGTAACCACGCCGTCATTCACCCTGGCCTGAGGAGGCTATTTACTGCAAATGGATGCTCAAATAACAGTGGATGGACCCTCTGACCTGTTCCTATTATCGGATCCAAAATCAGATTTACCTGTATTTTACACATACTAAATCGTACTCAAATCCACTTACAAAATACAGATGGGTGTAAATTGTAACAATGAATGATAATAAGGATTATTAAACATCTTAGCCACTTTTTCCATGGCCCAAATGCTGCAGTTAGGGTTAATGTAATCTGTACTGCTGTCTGTTGTACTTCTGGAAAGATTCCATCATCTGTATGTGCGTGTGCTTTTCTGTGCCAAGAAGAGAGCAGCTGTAGACACTTTTCAGCCTGTAAACACTCTTCAGGCTGATGAAGCGCCCCATGACGCAGCGTTTTTTTGACTTTGTGGAAAATATGTGTCACTTCCTTCCATTCAGGTTCTCTGTCCTTAAGACTCCTTAAGTTTATTTTTCTTCTTCTTTTTTCCTGATTGCAGCATCAAGCAATGACGTTTAAATCCAACGCAAGCTTACGTATTAATAGTCTAGAAACTGTTTGTTCAGAGTAAACTCTAACGTCAGGAAAATTCTTACAAGCTGTGTTGTCTGTTTTGTAAGACATCATAATAAAATTAGAGCTGTGGGTAGGCCTCCCTTTCTGCTATCACTGATCTGATCTTAAACAGTGGAGTGCTTTGAGATTGCTGAGGCTCACTCTGTACAAAATCATATATTTTCAACACACATGGACTTGTGGGAAAGATGGCAGCCTAAGGGTGATGGTCAGGCTGGCAGGCCAGAATAAAGAGCACCCACCCTCAAAACTGCCAACAGTTCTGCCCACACACACCTGCAAACACCCACAGTTGAACAAACATCAGCATTTATTTATAGCTGCATTTAATCTATGCAAATGAGACAACAGTTCAGCTGCCTGATTAATTTAATAGGGCCTCAGCCTCTTAGCCCTTCTCCAGTGCTCTCCATCACCCAGGACTGTTTAGCGCTGCCAGAAATGTAGGAGTCGAGTGAAGGTTAGATGGCCAAATAAGAGAAGCCTTCCTGTACAAAGAAGCGTGTAATTACCTTGATGCAATATATATTTAGCATCTGCATATTGAGAGAGGGAATATCACACAGAAGTCTTTGTAAATAGGGACAAGCATGAAATATCAAACATGAATGCCTAGCAGGAATGCCACACAGAGAATTGTAGCATATGTTAATATGTTCTACTTTTTGCTCTTTTCTAAATTATTTCCAGCTTACATGCAACGTTCCTTCTAATAACCTTTTTCTGCTAAGCAATAGCTATTACTATTGGGCAGACCCTTCTGCCATTTGAGCAGAAATACCCCATGAGCCCTATATATTTGCGGCCACTCTGTCCCTACTTCGGTAGCATTAGCCAGCCAACCTGGGAAGACAACTCTGAGCAGCACCACTTATGCTAACAAGATTTACTGTACCTTCTTTTTTGTTTGTTTGTTTTCCTTACTTCTAGTGCAAGTGATTTTCAGCATGTGGCTCTTCCACTTAATAAAAATCAACAAGGAACCAAAACACTAAGCCTTTCACTAATGCTAAGCACTGCTAAGCATCTGTTCCTCCCTACCAAAGAATCTGGACTCCCAGCAGGCTGCCTATCAGAATAACAGATCCATTGACGATGCCATAGCCCATGTCCTGTATACTACTTTGTCGCATCTAGAAAAGAGGCAAGGAAACTATGTGAAGATTGATCAATTTTAGTTCTGTATTTAACACCATAGATCCATCCAGGCTGACTAGCAAACCTATTATTAAGGAAAAACTCCTTGAGACAATATGAGGAAAAAGCAAAAACACACACCAACTCTGGACACTCATATACATGATGTGTATAGCACATATCAGATGCACTTGCATATTGCTATGTATTTATATTTATTGTTTCATCCCTGCACTGTATTGCCCTGCACTTTTGTGCATTTTATATTCTATGTGTCTTATGTGCCTTACATGTCTTATGTGCCTTATTTGTCTCTGCCCTTTGTAATGTAATGTTTGCACAGTTTGGGAACCTGAAAGTAAGAATATCACTGCAAGTATTATACGCTGTATAACTCTCTGTATATGACAAATAAAGAAGTTCAGGGTGAGTGTGTTGTGTCTTGTGTCAGCTCCATCTTGCTCTGGCTCACAGCAGCTACTGGGAAGAAAACACACATAAGTAGGCTGCTGGTAATAACACACATGTAGGAACAATTATGCGATACCTGCTGGTTCAACCTGCCTCCTCTCTTTGTCCACAGCTTATGACTGACCACACCCCCTCTGCCAGAATACTATTATTTGTGGTTGGGATTGAATTTACCTGGCAGCAGGACTGTCTCTGTTTTGACATATGTTCCTTTTGGGCCTTTCAAAAGAATAAGAAAAGCAACGCTTTTGTTGCATTGCAATTATGGAAATCAAGTGTACCGTGGATTTTATTTTTTCCTGTGCAGGGGCCTCAGCAGAAGTGTGTGACCATGTATGCGTGCAGCTTTTCTGCCCTGTGATTGATTGATGTCACAGCCAGGGTGTATTCTTGGCTCACATTTACTTTTTGGGGAAAGGCATTGGCTCCTGCATGAAAAAGAGCTGAATAGCTACATCAGGGGATTTACAACACTCCAAATGGCTGTAGTGTGCCCTATCACGACCAAAGGATTCAAAAAGGTGTCACTACTCTATATGTCAATGGAGATGGTGGAAAATTACATATGTAACTGTAATTCTACAACTGAGTGGAGAGCCACCAGGGCTTTTCCCTTAGGAAGTAGTGGAGGTTTCCCATTTTCTCATTTCCTTACCAAGTGCCAATAGCAAAGCTGTCACTCCATGATCCATGATCATACAGTTCTTGATGTGCACTAAGCTATGTTTACCCAGTTATTTCCTTTACCCAATGGGCTAACCTGTCTTTATTCAAACAGTGGGGTATTCAAACTGTGCGGAAAGAATTCCAGGTGGCATGAGGGTGAGATGGAAAATATGGGGAAAAAAAGAAAAAAAAACATTTCAGTGCTGGCAGCCTTTACACATTTTGCTTAGGACCTCAACAATTAGTTAACAACTGAATGAAAACAAGAGCAGGCTATTCTTTTTTTTTTTTGAATAACAACATCAGAGGAGCCAAACAACATATGAATCCAGAGTGATTGACAGTTGTGCAGGTGTTCTGCGCTCTCCACATGAATTCACTGACAAGGTGCCCTTGCTTTCTTTCACAGTAAATAGTTAATTATCGTGATTTTTAGTTCATTAAATAGTTCTCAAGGTCTCAAGCAAACTGGAAAGTGGGGCTCATGGGGGAAAACTTACAACATAATCTACATATCTACATATTATTCACTGATCTTTGTTGCTCAAGTGATATTAGTTAATAAGTAAGTAAGTTTTATTTACAAAAGTAGTTGCCCAAAGTGCTGTACCTACATAGTACATATTCACTGTTCTTTGTTGCTCCTAGTGTTTTAGTGTTTCTTTAGCCATTGATAACTATGAGAGTGATAAATCTGAATAACTGCTACACCTTTGTCATAATTCTTCTATAGCAACCGTTGCCATGTGGCCCCCTCCTTCCCTCATCCCCAGCTGTTACAAAGAGAAGCGCTGTCTTCCCAGGAAGTCACGCTTCAGCACCAGACAGCTTGTAGAACCCACACAATTTCATAGACTTTTCATTGTATGATTTAAGAGGTGAATTAAAAAAATATGCAGTGTGAGGTGGGGGTGTTATTGTGGGCGGGAAGCTCTTCCAGGAACAGTGATGTTTCTGGAAGAGGTAACCAAAGCTGTTTTCCAGGTGCAGGGTGATGTCAGGGCTATGAAAGAGCCAAGGCTATGTGCTGGCTGACAGCCATTGTGAAGGGCATTACAGTAACACAGCACTCCTCAGAAGACAGTTATTGTCAACCCAGGGATCAATTTATAACCTTCTGTCACACAGCGGAACATCTTGCATGTGCACATTAGGCATTAGGTGATGCAATGAGGTGGCTGCTAGGTAAACCTCAAAGATACAGAAAAACTCATAGTTATATACATACAATATATATTTATATCAGAGCACTTTTGAATTCTAAGGCGTTAATTTTTTTTTTTATATATATATATATATAACAGCACAGCTTTAACTGCAGTTCCGGCTGCAAGGTTAATATTAATGCACTCATTCAAATTCATTATTGTTTCTATTTGTATGGTTGATCTTTCACATCAGCTGATTTTATAAACATGGGTAATCATTGATATTATGAGGGTTTCTGGGTTTATTCTGTGTTAACATTTTTAAGGAGCCTGCAGTGTCAGCTTTTTTTGCAACGGCCATAGGTAAAGCTCTAATTAAATTTTCCACCATGGGAAAGTCTTTGGGACTAAGCCATTTTTTTTGTCTTATTAACTTCAAGAGAGAGAGAAAAGAGAGAGGCCAGTGAGGGAGGGACTGTTTATAGCTGTTTTAATGTAAGTGATAATGGGAAATGTTATCTACATTCCACAATATTAGAGGTATTGTGATCTTTAATTAATAAAAAAGAAAATTGTAATAGTTGGCAAATAGCTTTATAAAACACTTCAGGATGTACTGTTTTTGGAATATCATCAACATCAGGGTAGTAAATGGTGGTGTCACACTAGCCCGTCACTGATTATTTTCCTATAACAGCACATCCAATTGTGTTTTATTCCTTATATGTATACTTTTTTTTCCTTTAAGGATTTTAATTTGCATTTCCAGATGCTGTTCGTTTTCTTGGCTGATGTATTTGAGTGCCACAGCAGTAGCTGTTAATGCACTGCAGCCATGAAGGCTCACCTCAGACCCACTCCAGGCATGATTTGCTAAGTAACAGCAGTCAGTCTGTGAAAAGATGAGATGTGCATTCCCGTCTGTGCTCTGTAGGACCCTCTGAAAGGGCCAGAGCTATAATTGTGTGCACTTTATGGTTTTTTTCCCTCTACTTCCTTCTCTTTTAGAAGCAAAAATTTGACATTTTCCTTCTCTGTCAAACTGAATGAGTTTGAGGAGTTCTTTTACATGCGAGCGTGTATACTGCTGGTTTGCAGAAGGCGGAGGAGGATGACGACAATAACCACAATGTCGATGATGACTGTGATTACGTTTTTGAAGGAACCTTCAAGCCATATAAACATGTGACCATCTATTTTCAGAAAGGCCATTTTGAATTGCCTCCCAGCTAAAAGAAGGAAGAAAATAGTTAGGACTAATGCAATAGACCTTTCAGTTATTGTGTGACTAGTGACTGGCCATGTTAACTGAATAGAATGTTGAATGCCGCACATGGCAAGTGGCCTGCCAATATGGAAATGAGATGAATCACCCACAGAACCTAATCAGCAGTTAGGATATATTGCATTCGCACAATGAATGCAATCAATACTGATGAATTTTAAAGAGTTTGTCCGTGTGTGCGTATGGGTTCAAACATTGACGCTCATCAGCGTATGACAGTTACATAAATCAATCACTCTAAATGCATCTTCATATCTTCAATTGATTTGTTTTCTGTGACGTCCAGCTCTAATGCCAACAGTCTATGATTCATTCCTCCATCACTGGTGACATAAGTTCCCACAGACAGTGTGGCCATTAGAATTGTCTTTGCTCTCAATGTGAGACATGAATTATAGAAAGATGGAGAATTTGACAAAAGTAACCTTAATTATCATTTTCACATTTAAGACCATTATGTGGGTTTTATTTAATTTAGTTTAATATCTAACAAATAAAATAGGTGCAGGCCAGTAACATTGCCACCTCACAGCTCCAGGTTCCCCAGTTCGATCCAGAGCTTGGGTTACTGTCTGTGCAGAGTTTCACCTGTTCTCCCCATGTCAGCCTGGGTTTCCTCTGGTATCATTCCACTTCCCAAAAACATATGAGCCGGTTTAGCTATGGTAAATTGCCCCTATGTGTGAACGAGTGTGTAAATGTGTGTGCTTGGTGCTGTGCAATGGATTGCCTCCTCATGCCTAGTGTTCCTGGGATAGGCTCTAGATCTGCCACAATCATTTGTGGATAAAGCATTTTCTATAGATGAATGAATGAACGAATAATAAATATGACCATAAAAACAATCTTTATCACAGCCATTATTAAAGCCATAAGCCTAAAGACTAACAGGCTATTAGAAGCCCTGCCAATCCTGCAGTCATTCCTGTTTAATAATAATATCCTTCATCTTTTTTTTAAAGCCTTTATAAACCTTTATAGTTTAAAACCTTTAAAACCTTTATAGTTTATTAGGATTCATTATATGTATAGTATGAACCTGATCTGGAGTATTCTTATACTGTGCTCTTATAATTATACTGTTGTTATCTCTATCATATTTTTTGGAATTATATTAACCCTGATTAAATAGCGTCCTGAGAAAACAGACTATCTGCCCCACCTACCTCTACATTTGTAACCTACTCTGTTTATGGAAAAACAAGATTAGTAACAATTTATCATTATTAGTAGCACTTTGTAAATCTGTGATGGAAAATGCATCATCCATATCAGTCTTATCACGTGAGAACAAACATGAGCCTTATTGTCGCTCTTCACTTGACTGGTCACTGTTCGGAAATATTCATGGACTATTCATGGAGTTTTGTTCTCTTGGCTAATAATTTAATTTTTTTTTTATTAGCGTTTAAACATTCTGCCTCTATCTGTGTCATGCCACCAACGGCACATGTGCATCATGGATTATTTGACTTCTGTTTAGACTGTTTACAAATCTACTGTATGTATGTCCATTTCACTATGGCACAGGCACATTTAAAACATCTTCATGCAGACTGATCGTTTTTACAGCTATGAATGTTTAACCCTTTTTTTTTTTGTCATTTTTGCTGTTTGTCAGAATTCCAGAATATGTAGAGTCATCCATATCTTGGTGGGGACCAAATCTGCCCATACGGATAGGAAAATATGGCTGTCTTGAGATTGTTGTGACATTTAGCTGGTCCCCACCACGAAAACACTTTTTAAGGATTAAGCTTAGCATTAATTAGCTGCATTAATAATCAAGTCAAGGGAATGTCCTCACAAGGATAATATGATAAATGTTTGTGTTTCTGTGTGTTTGTGTGTGTGTGTGTGTGAGAGAGTGCCAACAGCACTGCCATCAGAACATGGTGGCCCTATTCTTCCTTTTTACCATCTTTATTAGGTACAATATCTACAGTACCTGCTTGTTCTCTTTGATTCTCTGATCTCTCTTTTTTGCTCTTTGAATTGGACCTCAGAATAGCAACAGTCACTCACCATCATCTGGCATGACTGCCTACCCTCACATTATAATAAAAGGTGAATCAAATATGAATCCAGCCTTGCCTGCCTCCTCTATCCACTGCCCATCTCCCAGCCACACACTCATACCACCCACCTTCTGAGTTCTTGTTCAGGCTTGGCATGAACACAGAGAATCACGAACACACAGGCCACCACGATGAGTGGGATTGCATCCACTGCTCTGAATATGAGTGGGCTGAATATAAAATCTCTAACATTCTGTATGTTAGTAGTCTACTGACTCACAGTTACTACACTGTAGGTGTTTGTACCATCTCGCTGATTCAAAATTGTAGTAATAATGTGGGTTGATTAGAGAAATCCATTATTTATGTGCTGTAGTAATGGGGGTATGGGGGTCATTGGGGACTTTTTATAAAGACTTTCATGGTGGGAAGAAGGATGAACTAGGGAATTCCAGGACATTCCAGGATTCCAGGAATTCTTTACAAACTAAGTCAGTTCAGTACACAACCTCAGTGGTAAGAGAACGTCTAAACGCTCTAAAACTAGAAATAGTCCACAAACATAAGTGGAAAGTACAAATTTATTCCAATGTACTACTGTCTCAGTGCCAATGTTTTCAAATCCTAAGAGAAGGAACTAAGTTTTTTTTTTTTCTTTTGTGCTCATACGGGTGCAGTTTGTGCTGTCTCTCAGTGGGCTTTAAATGTTTTGATGGCAGGCCTCGAACTGTTTTTCCACACACTGACGTCTGCTCTTTCAACCTATTCCCCTTTGACCAGCTTTCTGGCACAAGTGAGTGAAGAAAGCTCAGCTAATACACAGTTTCACTCTACTGCCCACAGAGAGTGGACTATCAGGGGTTTTAATCTTCATACACTAGCCCAGATATGGCTGCATTAAAGGTTTGTTGTGAACAGTAGGACAATTATATTATCGAACTCTTGAGAAGTGATTACTCTGTAACCTCATCACAGTGACTTTGCATTCAGAAACACAGTACTGGAATAGTACACACAAAGTCAGAGTACATTCTCATACATCTCCATTCCCATTTTGGGGGGAATAAGTTATTTCGATGTGTTTTTAACATAAAAAACCCTACTAGTTAAGAGTGTGGAGAATGCAAGTCTGGAGCCAACGATTGGTCCCCAAGGGGTTAAACAGACGTTAAAAATAATATTTTATATTAATATCTATATTATGTTTTTTCTATCTTCTACCATTTAGAATAACAGTCTTTATCTATATTTAGTTATATATTTTTAAATACAAAAGACCTTCTAAAAGTGCACAGTTTTGTTTTACACAGAGGACACTAAGTAAAGACATATGAACATGAATTTTACAAAATAACTGTCAGTGATACATTTTGCTCATTGCAAGGGCTAAATTGTAAAAGGTCTTTTAAAATATCCAAAAGACTATAAATATTCCCAATAAATATTATTTATTGACGTAAATAGAGCCTCAAAAGTTCTTCTCAAGAGACAGAGAGAATGACAGCATTACATTTTTAATTCAAATTTACCCATTTTTAGCCCTGTTATTTGACCTTGGATACTTTCATGACAAAAATGACCTGCATACATCTCTGTAAGCTGAAGAGGATGAAGATTAAATGTCATGTTTCAACAGATGATGTCAACAGAATTAACAGGTTAAAGGTGAACTCCATTAAATTTGGGAATACATGTTCAAAGGAATATATTCTTATAAATAATGCAATATGGATCCAAATAGGATCAAAATAAATATATATATATATATATATATATATATATATATATATATATATATAAACACACACACACACACACACACACACACACATATATATATATATATATATATATATATATATATATATATATATATATATATATATATAGGAACAGTAATTTTCTTCTTCAGCATGACCAACATACTGTATATAAAATGAATGGTTAAAGCAACTGTTTTAGTTGTGTATAAACCTGAGCTAACTTGTATCTTGGCATGATTAGATCTTTATTATAAAATGTCCCATTGAAGTTTCCACACCTGGCCAGATATCAGGCACGCTTTGGCTTGGATTTATCTGCTCTACTATAGCTCACACAACCCTCTCTAAATGTCACCAGGTATGAAAAGCTTCAGCAGAGGTCTCATACATTATGGCAGTCTGCCCTTGTCCCTCTTGTTTTAGCTTGTCCTGAATTGAGAGGTATCATACTGCCAAAAGCAGCTTGCTGAGCAGAACTATTATTGAACCTGTACAGCGGAAACGACGACAGGACTTCATGTGGAACACAGCTATTCATTAGCCCCAAGATGAAGAGTGGAAACTTGGCAGCTTTTCGTTCCTATTAACCAATATTAAATACATATAACACTGTAGTGGCAGTGCGAGTATTAAATTACTCAGATAGGAAACTTGTGAGAATATATTTTTTTTTAATATTAATATTTAAAATACAATTTCAAAAAATACTAATTCAGGCAACTACTTGTAACCATTAATAGCTAATCAAAACAATGCAGCCATGCAGTTTCAATGCAGCAGTACAGTTTTGCACATCATTGCACATAAAAGTATGCAACACTGGCGTCCCAGCCAGGGTGTATTCCCACCTCATGCCAAGTGTTCCCGGGATAGGCTCCAGATCCACCACAGCCCTGATTAGGATAGAGAGGTTATTGGAAGTGTGTGAGTGAGCAGCCCTGACAAATCTGGCTCTAATTCCAATTACAGATTTATATTAATTCACTCGTTATAATACTTTCTTGTTTCCAGCAACTTATACAGGGACTTGTATAATTGACACTCTACTTAATCTAAGCCTAATAGAGAAACAGATTTAAAAATGTGTTGTTTTTTTAACAAAGAAAAATGTTTAATAGTTGATGTGATTTTTTTTTGAGGAGACGTTTATTTAATATTTAGAAAAAGGAGTCTCCAGTGTCAGCACTTTGTAACAGTTAATGGGGAAGCGGTTCCTTTTCTGCCACAGGAAAGTCTAAGAACCTTGTGCTTTCTGGTTTCTTGGTAACATGACAAGCTATTGTTTTCTGATATCTAAGTTTAAGAGAAAGTGAAGGAATGACTGTTTACCTGTATATGTAAGTGAGAACGAACTTGTTTTGTGGCCATTCCACGATGTTGTGTAATGTAACTTTAAACGGATGGATATGATGTGTCATTTCTAATAAATAACAAAATAATAATTTTTGGAAATTGCTGTGGTATAGGAGGAATAAAACGCTTCAGCATTTGCTGTTATTATTAAATAATCAACTTTGGAGTGGTAACAGCATCATATCACCCCCTCACTGATTATTTTCCTTAGGTTTTATTCTTTACATAGCATATTTTAGTAAACATTTCACCCTAATAACAATTTTTGTTACCTCATGATTTACTCTGGTGTAGCATAACATTAAGGTGAATACCTATTTCAGATTTATTTGTCAAGGTATAGCCTCATCCCACTAGCTCCTAGAATCCCCCCACACACCCTTTTCTACCAGACGATGGATTGTGGCTTTTTCCAGAATTATGTACCCTTGTCCTTGAAACATTGAGTCTAGTTCCACTATTTGATTCTCTAAATTGCACTGTAAGGGATTTTATTTCAGTACACATTTCAAGCTGGAAGAACATTATATTCATTTATATTTAATAACAATGCAATATTTATTTTTTTTAGTTTTTCATCTCCATTTGGCATTATTGTTCCTCTGTTGCCTGTCTAAATTAGTTGACTACTGTTTTAGTCATCAGAACAGAGAGAATAGTTACAGTAAAAAATTTTTATCTATATAAATCTATAGTTTCCTGAAATCCTCCTTGTAAACAAAATCAATGAGTCTTGTTGCTATCTGCACAATTTATTTTAACAGGCATTTTAAAAATAAACAGTAATTGCACAGAAAGAAGTCAGCCAGCTGTGTTTAGTCATTAGTTTAATAAGGGGGCTTTTAGCATTATTCGTGTTTGGGATTTTCTCCCAAGACGGTGATTTCCAGCAACAGAGAGCCATGAGACTCGTGATCCCCAGCATGGTGAGTGGAAAGCCTATGAGTGCCGCTGTCAACACTGGGACATAAATAAAGCTAAAGATAGGGTCACACCACCATCTCTTCTGACCGACCTCTCTTTTTATAGGCGCTCTTCGGTTTATAAAAGGCATTGACAGGCTATTTTTTGATCTACTGATGGAAACTTGTGACGGGTACGTGACTGACCTCCGTAGCCTGTGTGTGATGGGATTTTCAAGAGATAGTAAGTGTGTATATTGTCAACGACACACAAGGCCAAGGTAGTGTGTGCACTGGAGACAGTCCTACAGGCAATACTGCTAAATTAGTGCACCCCTGTAGTGGCGTTCCTGGAAGACTTTACTCCTGGTGTTTTACGGCTTTCCTCTAAAGATCCATAACAAATATTAGACTGACACTTCCCAGAATAAGGTCAAAGGTTAAAGAAATGTTATATTTAAGATGTCACCATCCTGACCAGGATATAGTGGTTAAAGAAAATGAATGATTGAATGATTTTTTTTTTTTAGTCTTGTGATAGACTAAGAAATATGGAGGATCCATCCAGTCAAGGTCAACAATTTCCTATATTACAGTTAGGGAATCAATACATTTCCACAGAAAAACAATATCTTAAAGAAAAATAGTCCGTAGATCAGAAGATAGATGCATTGGTAAACTCACATTTACCAAGTGACAATATCAAGTGTATAAAACAAATTGATCCAAAATGATCCAGAACATTCCTGCAGTGTTTGGTAACACCGTAATGAATGATTGGTCAATTCATTTCCCATATAATATGTGACGCAAGGTCATAAGGATTCCTCAAGGCCAGTAATCACCAACCACGTGTGAGATTTTTTTTGAATGGTTCATGCAGCAGCTGGCCTTACTGTCATAATGTGTCATCTGCAATGTTTTTCAGGGTGTCCATGAAGAATCAGCAGCAATGTGCGCTGGGTGAATGAGCCAACGGTTTTCAGCAGTGCCACATTTGCCACCAGTCTCATTTCCCTGTAATGTAATCCCACACTGCTGAGATCCGCTGACTGGTAAAAGTGTGTGGGTTGGAAGTAGAGTGGTTTTCTGAGTAGATGAATGGGGGTTATCTCCATCCAGTAAAGCCTGACACGCATATATTTTAACTGGAAATTTACCCCATGATTTGATATTTACATACCATTCATAGCACTTCTCTGTTTTACTGTGTCCTGTTGGTGAGTCCAGGCTTGACTCACTTTCTTGGCTTCATATCATTTTTTTTTTTAGTTTCACAGTATTTAATGAATAATTCATGTGCTTTAACATGAATAACTCAATAAAAAGCTATAAGTTTAAGGTGTTAAAGGAGTTGCTGGAAAAGTTGTGGGACAGCAAATAAATAAATAAAATAAAAATAAAACCAGGGTCAAATTGTATTGGAGGCTGCAAATCTCAACAGACCAACAATTTATGAGCTTGACTGGAAAGTTCTGCCACCTCCATCATTCACCCCTGACTTCATGCATTTAGATTAGCACCTATCCCACTTCTGATATCTTCAATATCAGCTGGAGTTCGCTTCAACAACACCACTGAGCCCAAACAACAGCTCGATGACTTCTGCGATCACTGCTTCAAGCGTGGAATTGAAAAAAAATGGTAGAACACTGGGAAATGGTCACAGAGAAGGCGAATATAGTATTGTTATTATACTGGTTTGTGATCTTGATTTCATGAAAAAATAAAATGGTCTGGATAAAAAAAAAAAAAAAACATTGAAAAGCACTGAAATGACATTATTTCTTGAACACCTGTACTCTTGACCTTTTTTCCATCTCAGACTAAATAGTTCTACTGTCAGGAGAGTTGACAAAGAGAAGCCGAGGTTTTTGGAATTATATTTCAAATATTACATTTGCCCCCCAGTAAAAATGTTCAGCTTCCTCAATGTACACACCAATGTTAATGAAATATTAATCATACTAGAATAAATCTTTTTCGTCTCAGTTATACTCCCATAACAGTTTCTACAATTTAAACGAGTCTTTTCCTCACCGGTTAAACACAAGCAATTTTCTACTGCAAGCCTGATGTGGCTAAAAGATGGTAAAGACATTTGTGACCCTGCGTGATTTAGTTTTTCTGCAGACCTAATTCATTTGTCCTGCTTTAACAAAGCAACCTTTTAGTCCTTTTAGTCTTTTAAAGTCAAGGTCAAGGCTGCTTGACTCAAAAAACTAAAAAAAAAAAGAGTACAGTAGAGACATAAGGCGGAAAGAAAGTGTGGGATATTTTGGGCCTGCAGTCTGTTAGTATTTTATTTTTGATGTTGTGACAGTGACAGCTTGCAAGTTAAGAGCAAGAGAGAGACATACAGAGAGAGAGAGAGAGAGAGAGAGAGATAAAGGTAGGAGTCAGCCTGTTTGTTTGTAACCATGGTGATGTCCTGCAGTGAAATGAGGCAGAGACCATGTGTGTGTACGTGTGTGTGTGTGTGTGTGTGTGTGTGTGTGTGTGTGTGTGTGTGTGACCTGGCCTTCACAGCCTGCCCTCTATAGCCATAAATACAAACCCACAGGCGGCTGATGCTTGAAGGAACAATGCAATGTTTATAAAATTAGAAGGGCACTTAATCAGACAAGTGGTCTCTCTAGCTAACATGGATGTTGTGTACTTGTTAAGGACAATGTGGCTGAGTGAGTTCTAGGTCAAAGCACTATGCTTAATTTATTAGAGTAAATGCTAATAAACGATAAACTATTAAAGAGAAGACACTTTAATAAATATGAAGGAAAATATTAATTATTAAATAATAGTTGCTATTAAAATAAACTAACTGAAACAGTAGTGGTAAAATGAAATAAAGAAATAAAGAAAATGGAACATGGAATGAACAATATTTCTGATATAAAAAAAAAGTAATCATAGGCCTAATATAAGATGCTGATGGTTAGTGTGTCCTGTCAGTAGCTATGTGGCTGCTTACTGTAATATGTAATATAACTACAAAAATAGTGAAATTAAACAGAAGAAATTACTAAAACTAAGAAATCAGCTAAAAAAACTAAGACAACCTACTAAAACTACACTTGATTAAGAATAATAAAAAAATTTTAAAATGTATCTCACTTTTAGATTCATATCATTATGTGGTATCACTTAATATATATATATATATATATATATATATATATATATATATATATATATATATATATATCTTTAAGCTATTTCATTAACACGTTCATGGGTCTTGAGGGTCTTTTTGCATAAAAAAATATTTTGCTCCTGCCAGATTATGGTTAATTGCAGCTTTTGTCTCTTGTAAAATGGATTTTATGAGATTTCCAGGGCAATTTAATTACCTAGTTGCTAGCTTAGCTACCTACCTTAGTCTTTTTCTTGAACTAAAACACAATTTAAATCAATGTATAGCTCCAAATCCTCAACCCTTCTGTTGTCTCAAACCACCATCCCACCCTGATTTTTCCAATTCCAATTTTGTTGAGTTACTGCTGCCCTTTCAGACCAAAATCTGAACAGAAACTGAATAACCTCTACCAATACAAAAGAAAACAATGTGTAAGTGGTGGACACAGATCTCTAAGTTCTTTATGTCTCTTATCGATTGGTCTTCCATGCCTGGAAGACACTGTAATCAAAGAAGCATGACCGGACATAACACAGACATGACCAGACATATGCATTCAAGCCCAGTATTAGCATTATATCATGTGACATTTACTCAAGGGGATCTAAAAGCGCAGCAGGCTGTGTGGAAATGTATCTGGAGTCAGTCATAATCATCACGCTCCATCAGCTTGGAGGGTAAAGTCAGTAGATATAACTGATATATACCCCATGACAAAAATATCTTATGGCAGTTATTTATACAAGCGACGAAACCCAACAGCAGTTTACATTACACACCACATTGATCGTGCCTGTGTATTTTCTGCTTGCTCAGGTATCTTCAGCACTGCTATTCTGGGAGATCTATTTCTGCAGATATGTTAAATATACACCCACGCCTTAGGCTCATTCATTATTAACGAAGGCGCACACAGAAAATAGCTGTGAATAAGACTGCTCAGGTGACAAACGATAGACAGGTGAAATGCAGATATGGCCTCCCATGAGATTTTCAGAAGAATGACCTCATCACTTCAGATGAAGAAGGGAATGCTGATATGTCATTACTGGTGCATGACCTTGAAAATGGAGATGTGGCTTCATTCTAACACCACCTCCCAATAGAAAATATCTAACAACTGAAAAGTCTAAAAAAAAAAAGTTCATTATTTTTAAATAATAACCAGCACTTAAGTGCAATTTTGTATGAATATGAATGGTGATAGTGAATATCTGATTTCACCAGACGAGCTTCACATCTGTGGTAAAAAAAAAATGTAAACAAACTGTATGTTTATTGTGTAAAATATCATGTGTACTAATTTACTGGGACTCTTTTTAATCAACGCTTTATTACAATTGCAGTGATTTATCAGAGATTTTTCTGGTCTGGGCAGCTTTTTGGAGGAACTGATAAACTTTGGCCTACACTGCTACCTTGTGGATAATGTGACATACAACAAGCAAAAATTTGCGCAGAACACACAATTCAAACAAACAAACAAACAAACAAAATCCAACAGTGCATGTTTTATACATCCAAATACAGATTTTGAAAAAAAGGATGTAAGGCATTAGAACAATTCCAATGAATAAATGATCATTTAAAGTTTAAGTTGTTAAACTGTTTAAGCTTAAAAACTTAAGTTATTGTTTTGTTCATTGCTTTTTTGGGAGCCACATATAAATATATATAAATTAGCCAATATTCAAATCAGTTCACTGAGAATAAATGTCTTGACTGATTACAAGCATTAGATGGTGTGTTCTTTTGTAGGTAACAACACTGTTTTTTGGTTTACTGCACTTTCACTCCTCATTAGTCTGTCTCTTCCTGTGAAATGAGCCTTGGCCTGATTACCTAATGGAACAAATCACAGCCTGAGAATATTCCACTCACAGTATGAACATACTAAAGTACACCGCCTGCGGCTGCAGCCTGTTCTCAACGCCGAGATATGAATCACAGTCTGACAAGGTTAACGACTCACTCAGGTTGCCAACACTGGCCAGCCAGCTTCCTGACCATCAGATTGAAACTGCTCCCACTTGTAAGTTCTTTAATAAAATGTGGATTTAGGATGAACTGCATAGTCAACAGCATAGTCCTGCTATTTGCTAACACTCTGCCTGCAGATTATACAGTCTGTTATTGCTGTTCTTCAGTCCTCCTTCAAGACATATTCTAATCAGATTTAACTTTTCTCTCAGCTTCTCTCCACTCTTGCTTCTCAGCCTCCTGGGACAGTGTAATTAACCAGAATGTTGAGAGGTCAAATTCAAATTCCACAGCTGTCAGCAAGCCACTTTTGGGCCCTTGAGCAAGGCAGTAATCAGGCTTTTAACCCTCAGCTGGTCATCTCTGTGCTTGGATTGGATTCAGCCATACTCGTAAGTTGCTTTGGAAAAAAAATGTCTGCCAGATGAATAAATGTAAGTCATGTCAAGTCAATGCCTTATTATTTTTTCTCCACCATGCTTCACTGTGGAGATGGTCTTCTCAGAGTGTTGGGTTTCTGCCAAAAGTTCTGTTTTGGTCTCATCAGACCAGAGAACCTTCTTCCACATGTTCACTGAGTCTCCATCACTGGATTTCATGATTTTTTTTTTTTCAATAATGACTTTCTTCTCACCATTTGAATTTGAAAGCCCAGCTTTTGGAATGTCCAAGCTATGCTTGTCTTGTCAACAGTTTCTCCCATCTGAGCTGTGGATCTCTCCTTCAGACCTACCCTTGGCCTCTTGGTTCCTTCATTAATGCCCTCTTTACCTGGGCAGTGACCTTTGGTAGACAGAATCCTCTAGGTGCAGTTGCAGTTTTGCTATATTCTTACCTGACTGATCTAGAGACTGATCTAGCTCGATACAACAGACTTTAAATTAAAACTATAATGAATTCAGAAATGACTCTGATGCTCATACTCAATAAGATGTTCATAAGCTCATAAGTTCCTGTTAACACAATTGCACTTTTTGACTATATAGTATACAGTTATAGAAGAGTAATATTATAATGTAAAAATTTGTTATAACCGCATTATTCAGTATCACCCAGATGAGGATGGGTTCCCTTTTTAGTATGGTTCCACTCAAGGTTTCTTCCTCATGTTGTCTCACAGAGTTTTCCGTTGCCACTGCTGCCTTTGGCTTGCTCATTTAGGGATAAATTTATGAATTTAAAATTTATATATTTCTTTTTGGTGCTTTGTAAGGTGCTTTGTGACAGTGTTAAAAGTGCTGTACAAATAAAATTGAATTGAACTGAATCTATCCATCTATATATAAATAAGTAGATAGTAATAAAAACATATTTAAAAATTACTAATTAATATACTAATAATAAAAACTAAAATGATTTTGGACACTTATTTGACACCTATTTGACCAGAAATCCCTCTTGTAACTAGTGAAAGTATCATATTGCAACAAACAACATTCAGACTAGCTCTCTCTATTTACACATTGTAAACTTCCAAGAGTGTATACATTTTTGCAAATGTGTGTATGTCTTCACTGAGAAAAACTGATGCACTTTTATTGTTAATTCTTCCTTTGCCACAAAGTGGCAGTAAGGAGCACTGTAATTTTACAGACTTGTATGTGCATTTCATCACATGAGATTCCCAAAACTATCATTCTACAAAAACTGAACACAATTACTTTACTGTCTCTTACCGTGAAACTGTAATCATGGTTCAAGGCTTTTGCGTAACTAGATCCAAGGAGATCCTCAGTGAAACTTCTGACACTCGGCTTAGATGACCAGAACATGAATAAGTAACTAAGCCAGAGAAGCTACTCTCCTAACCAACTGATGGTTTGGGAGCATTTCTAAGGCATGATGTATTAAATAGAAAAGAAAAAACAGTGAAATGTAATTGTTTTAATTTTATTGTAATTAACATAACCATATTCTTCTTATATTTTGAATAGAAAAATAAAATGACAATAAATAGCTAATTTCAAGCACAAATTCTTCCATTAATCCTAAGAGGCATTTTAATTATTACATAACTCTTTGTTATCCATATTAAACCATATTATGACTACGCAAATACATGTGATAAACTATATATCTGTAAGCCTGGTGCAAGAAAGCATATGCCTGCTAGCAATACAACAATAAAGTCTGTCTAAATTAAGAAACCGTTTAAAACTAAATAAAGAATACAAAGCTGCCACAACTCTCTTATAGTAATGCCCAAGTATCCTTTAAGGGTTGTACTGTTAAAATGGATCCTTTCTCTATTCAGGGAGTTGAGTGAATTTTTCATCATTTGCACACAACAGACCCCAGCTATAATAGCATTGATTCAGTATAAACTGTAACCATGTTGAAGCAGCCACAGAGATCCTTGTGAAGAATGTGCTAAATAACTGCAGCAGTGTTCATCACTGACGCAAATTCAGTCAACTCTTTTGAAGGCATTCCAGGCTTCTGAAGATTTAAAACCATACTAATTAGCTGGTCTGGATTTCAAAGAACCCCACACCTAAGAAGAAGCAGTATGAGTAGTACCAGCACTCCAGCAAAACAGACTTTAAACTGTTATTATGTTAAAATAGGAAAGGCTGAATTTTTTTTGACTCAGTATCAGTCGTGGTCCGATGTCAAGCTTCAGGAGGCCTATTCTGTCTATAAGCATTAGTAACATTTCAGTCACCCATTTTAACTAACTAGCTAGAAAAGACTTGCTAATCAATGGGGTTAAAATCAAGTCAAAATGGGACATTATGAATCATCAACAGAGAGAATCATAAAAAGAAAGCGAGCACTGTATAGTGAAAACAGAACTAGCTTAGCAAAAGGCATTAAATAGGCATTATAAAGGACAGGAGCACTCATAAAAAAAGAAATCATTTACAGTAACAAGCAATGGAACATTTTGTTAGATTACAACCCTGGAAATCTCTGGAGTATTTCGTAATGAGTTCCATCATTTGACCAGGATAATAAGCGGTGAAGAGATTAAGTGTGGCTTGCCAAAGGCTGGTTACTATACAAAAGTTGTGGAAAATCAGAAGGCTTGTCCCTGGTCATGAGGTTTCTGAGTCACTGCACGCACCTGAGGGTGGATCACTCAGCACAAGTCTGATCATGATAGATAGAAGATCTCTAAAACGGCTCAGGCACGCAATGTATTTTAAGAAGGACTTGTAAAAGAATCATTCCTCTACTGTCTTATGATTCATCTATTTGATAGAAAAGCAAAACCACACTGGAAAAAATAAACATAACACCTGGTTGTATTTTTGCGTCTTCAGCTCAGATCTAATGTATAATCAGCTCAATGTCAAGATATGATTTATGTTTTTTGGCAGGCTACAACATGACATATATGCCTACACAGCAAGTGATGCTTTTCCTAAGTGCTTTAACAGTGCTTACTAGGGTTGGGTTGATCTTTTTACTGAGTCTCACAATGTAACTGACTTCAGTTAAAGAAAAACAGTGTCTAGACTTCCAAGTTGCAAAAAGATGATGCTAAAACATTTCAGTGTCAGTATGGTGACTGGTGGGCTACTTGAAGGAGGCACGGACCGTCCTGCCCTTCAGGGGCTGTGGAGGGCGGAAGTTGTTCTCCATCCGTTTTCTCTGTTCCTCCTCTTCAGCGCTAAAGAGCAACATCCTGAACTTTGCCATCTACAGCCATTGGGAAGGAGAAGGAGAGCATTAGAAATGTAATAATCCAATGAGTATTAGGAATTGGAATACACTTGTTCTTGACAAAAAAAAAAGACTTTTTTTCTTGGCAATCTTTACAGGTTCCTCTGACATGGGTTTGCTAACTGGTTTGAAAGGTTACCTAGTTAGCAGTGTAAAACAATGCTACAGTCCCCTCCAAAAGATACAGCAAAGAACAGCAAGGCCAATTCTTTTGTTTTTGTTATGTACTTAAGACATTTGGGTTAGAGATCAAAAGATAAATATGAGACAATAGATCAGAATTTCAGCTTTCATTTCCTGATATTTACATCTAGCAGTTGATTATGTTATTTACATACATATTTACATCACAAAAGAAAAATGCAACAGTCTGGTGACGTCAGTGGGTCATTGGCTTGATGCAGTTACTGCAAGAAAGTGACAAGCGGTATTTACTTTAATTTACTTTAAGACTATCTGTTCCAATACTTTTTCTCACCTAAAATCGGGCGGTTTGCCATGATGTAAATATCAGGAAATGAAAGCTGAAATTCTGATCTATTGTTTCATGTACATCTTTTGATCTCAAACCCAAATGTCTTCAGTGTAAAGCAAAAACAAAGAACTGGCCTAGATGTTCCAGCATACATACTTTTGGAGGGGATTACTGTAACTACTGAGGATGTCTGCACTGTTACACATGAGATTACTGTAGTAACTCTTATGTAAATATGTGCATATGTGCATCCACTTCAGTTTTGTTTATTATAACAATTAAAGGTTTCGTGTATTTTAACAATTAAAAGTCTTATATATAATTCCTGTCATAATTAGTATTGCTAATGCTAATCAAACACCAATTTGTAATTTGGTACATATATACAGACTACACAGGAACTGTCCACTTAGCTTCTACATAGACTGAATCACAGTCAGAAAGAACTTCTTATTAGAAAACCAGCAGTTCTTGCAAATGTAATTGACCATGAGAGACACATGATGTTACAACTATCAATATACAATACACTTGGTACATACAATGTTTTTCCTTTTTGAACAGAAAATTGCATTATCATGTTGAAGCCCATGGTTCTGTCAGAAGGACAATCTAAGGACTTTTTTTTAAGAGTGTACACAGTGAAGTGTTTAGATTATATCTATTATGAATTCAGTGTGCAGACATGAAAAGTCATGTGAGTGCTTTGTGTGTTAGTATGTAACTTGCCCATAGGGGTGAAAATCACAATATACTCTATTTAATATATGTTTCTCCCTGCTGAGTTTCTCCAGAGATTTTCATAAGCAAGCACAGCTAATGCACATCAGCCACTGTAATCCTTAGCGTTTCAAAGACTTGGGAAACAGTGTTTGCATGTAGGGCTTATAGGATGGGCTTGTGCTACAACTACATGCACGTACACTCACATGCACAGACGCATGTACACGCGTACACATGTACACACGTATTTACACACACGCACGCACACACACACACACACACATTGCTACAGTCAACAGGGGAAGGTTAATCTAGCCCAGTGGTTCTTCTAAGCATGGACTCAGGGGGTCTGAGCCAGTTCAGGGGCATATATAGCAAAATGAATCCCTTTATTATTACATTTTTAAATTCATGTCACTATAGATTACCTGATGATTATTGCTGACCACTTATTCAGGTTTTGACTGTGAGAATTGTTTTTTGGATTCTTTATCTAGTAAACATAATTAGCTGCAATATTGTTTTATATTGCACTTGATATATACTGTGGGTTGAAGAGAGCAACAGTTTTCGTTTTGAAGTTTATAATTGTGATGTAAATATTTACAGCTGCATTTGATGAATATGAATCCGAAAGCTCATAATGCACTCATCAATTATCAAGCTTATAATAATAATAATAATAATAATAATAATAATAATAATAATAATAATAATAATAATAATATAAGCTTATAAAATATATTTTTCCGAGAGAAAAAGTGTAGTTCTGTTGTATGACATGAGAAAGTGCAGTAGAACTATTCTGTTGCTAGACTGCCTGGTATCAGTATTGAGCAAAACAACTATTGTGAGGCCCTGTTGATTGTATTCCAACTGATCCACTTGTAAAATTCAAAATTCAAATGTAGACTTTGGAGTTTCTTGTAATTCATATGCAATTGTAAATGTGTGAGGTTGTATAATCAATTGCATGTTAGCAAGAATATGTCATATGACAGCAGGCTCTCTGTGAGAGAAAAAATTACACACAAGGCAAACTAAAAAAAGTCTATAGTAAAAAAAAAAAAGCAGCATAGAAAAAAAAACACATTTTATTAGCTAACTTCTCTGGTAGTTAATTTGTGAATTATGTACGTGTAAATAAAACAGACTCAGTTTTACGTTCAGAATAAATGGTGGTGTTTGTGACATGCAGAATGAGCTTTACTGCTGTGCACACATGCAGGACTCCACTGCTGTGGTTCACACTAGGAGTGACAGTTTCTCAGAATAAAAGCTAAAACCTTTGACCTGCATTCCTGAGACTTCAAAGCATTTCAGAATTGCATCTGTGCTCTTTACTGAGCTCTGTATTGACACCTATCCATGTATGCAGGCAACAACAATAGGCTAGACAGGAGATTACAAAAATGTGTCATCACACTGATAAAACTGGATTAAAAATTAGCCACAGTGTAATCAGTAACGCTGATATATAACTGTAGCATTGAGTCAAAAGAAAAAAAAAAAGAAAGAAATCAATGGGACAACTTCACACACAAAGACACAAAAGCGGTCTCTCAATAAGAAGAATGCAAAGAACAGGCTTGCATTCCTGGAATGAATCTGCTGGCCAAGTTGTTAGAATGAACCCACAAGGACAGGAGAACGTTCTGCCTACTTTTGTTTAGTGCTAGCAGCTTACAGCTTCACAGGCCATGACTGGAAGATGTTCATGAGTTAACTGCGGGAAAAGACTGAGGTTATGTCACTGAGTAATCTGCCATTACTGAGTGGATTTGTCTTTACAACAGCAATTGTAAAAAGTAACACAAGCTGGATCAAGTTATTAGACACTCATTCGTTCATCTGTTCGTCTTCAGTAACAGTTTAATTCGGATCAGGGTCGCAGTGGATCTGGAGCCTGTCCCAGGAACATTGGGTGTAAGGCGGGAATACACCCTGGATGGGACATCAGTCCATCACAGGGCAATATTAGGCATTTCTTGTAAGTACATTTTTTTCAGACTCCAATTTATCACCCAGTTAATTAAAAATAATATAACTGAAAATTATAGTTATCAGTCACCCAATCTGCCATTGCCATGCTGTTCCAATAAATTATGATTTGACAAATGAATTTCCGTTACTTTATTGGTAAGTTACCAAGTACCTCAAATTCAAGATCAATTCCAGGAAATTAAACTGTTAACTGGGACTGTTTACAAAGTCGATAATGACTAAATATTAGCTAATTAACAAATGTCCCACTGCCAAAATGTGCAGGCAGACAGAAATGATGTGTGTCAAGCCCAAACACATGAGAACCAAAACACAATAACTCAGGGGCAGTGTGTATCTGTGCCCACAATCCTATTAAAAATAGGATTAAAACAATTGTTTGTACAAAAATAAAATGCTAAACCTTCAAAGCTACTAATGTTAACATAAAAGGCATGTAATAGCTACTAGATACTAGCTAGGTTTGTGCAAACTGAAGCCCAAATGACATTGTTGAGCTCATTTTTTATACATAAAATAGAACAATAAATCAGTGTTATAAAAACTAAAGACATAAAATTAAATCAAACATTGGGCCACAACTCCCACCTGAATCTAATGCTTGCATGAAGTGACACTAAATTATGTGCTGAGGAAGAAAAGTGATTCCATTTTCAACATGGCTGCTATGATTGTTTTAGGATCTGCAATGTCTGTAGTGCATTTTAAAAAATATCAGTGATGTATACTGTCAGAAACCACATAAGCAGGTCTGTTTGAGCTCCTGAAAAACTCAGCAGTTTTGATGCAAGTGCAGCTATGTACTTAGTATTATTATTATTAGAACAGCTGTAGCTCCAGTGTAAAACTAAAGTAGCAAACTTCAGACATCAGACCTATCTTGACTTGGGGAAAGGCTTTTTTTTTTTTTTTTTTTGGTCATGGAATCTCCATTCATTTCCACTGGCTAACCTCTATATTAAGTACCCAAATTATTAAAATCCATATGATGGTCAAGGACCAGAGGAAAATCTGTCCACCATGAGGAAGTGCTGTGGCAGGATGTAAATGCATGAACACGCAGACCTGCAGGTGTTTAAAGCAAGGTAACCCACCTGCTTATCCGAGACTCTAATAGGTTCAGCCAGAACAATCCATGTGACACTTTCATGCAGTGGAGGAGTGGTCAAAGAGCCGGGGTAGGTCCAAAACTTTAGATTAGAAGGTAGGAGGCACTTTGGGTTGAAACCTTTGAAATTTGCGACGCTTCCCTTGAAATCAAAGAATAACATAGGTCAAGGCTTGAGTGTATACAGCCATGATGGTAATGAAGATATGAAGATGCATCAAACATCATCTCTCACTTACTTTTTTTCTCAACTTTCTCACTTGTATATATTTTTTAGACATACCTTGAATTTGACCATATACAAGGCATCAGTTATAGTGTGTAGATCTCCGTGTCCATCTCCTTTCTGTAAATAACCGCACCAAAATACAATCAAAAGGGTTAAAGGCCCACTTTGAACTACTGTACACATGCTTTGCTTACTAATTAGGTGAGATTCTTATTTTTAATTTCACACAAAATGTTTTGAAGACCATTTTATCATTTTACCATCTACTGCCAAGAGAATAACTCAGATTTCCCAATTGTGTTTTTTTCTTAAATACTCTCACATTGCCCAGTTAGTGTATGTTAAATTAATTTCCCTAAATTAATTAAAAATATTTAATATATAATGTTTTTTTTTTTATTTTAGTGTGACTTTAAATAGTTTCTGTAAATCCTAACCAGCAACTGAGAAGCTCTAACCTCCATAAAGATGCCCAGCACAGCCAAGCCATCAGGAGCTGCAGCGGCTTCACCAAAGGTGCGATAGCGCACAGCATTCCAATGCACCAGATGTAGCTGCAGGAAAGGAATGAGGGCAGTTAGATATAAAAGAGACAAAGAGAGATTAGCTCTAGTGATTTTTTTTATCCCATTTTTGTGTTCACACCTCAGACACGTAGGTCTTCCCACTGACAGTGTGTTCAGAGCCATCACAGTCTTTTCCTCCCCAGTGGAAGTGGAACTGTTTGAGACGGTATGCATTTTCAAGTGGGCCTCCTTGGATCACTGTCATGGGAGAAGAGTGAGTCAGCTAGTGATCAAATTCCATGAGCTCTGTGTCTAGGGTTATATGGGCTACTGCATGTTATATGTGCAAGATTTTTGAAATATGCCATGAAAAGGCAAACTGCCATTTTATTTAGATTCTCCTTGTTCCCCCACTGAAAACACTGTTTAGTGTATAGGTTAAATGATTAGTTCGGTGGAAATTCACATTTACACAGTTTTCAACATTACTCCAAACGTAGTCGATTAATCAAGATGTTCAGTGTTTGTTGTTCTTTAGTTTTGTACTAGAGCTATGAGGCTGTAAAGGAAACCACTTATCTATGATTAATTTTTCATAAATGTCATACATGTCAAAACACTTGCCTCAAACCGTGTCCAATTCAGGCAGACTTACTGCTGTGGTTTAGGCCACAATATTGAACACGTGAACAAAACTTCACTGTGCAACTGATCGGTATAACTTTGACCTGGAGCAGCTAGCTTGGCAAGCAGAATAACTTTTTTTCTTAGCATAATTTGAGATTATTCTGTGAAGAATGACAAGACTTTTGAGCAGTTTCATGGAATTTTACCAGAAAGCTGGACGTTATACAAATGATAATATCTAAATAAAGTCTAAATTTGTAAATTTTGCATAATTGTTTATTTAAAGATGAGATTATACAACTAACAATTCCATTTGAAGTAAGTACATGAAGATTTGGGCTTTTATTTATAGAAAATATTTTGGATGAGTCTGGTATATTAGTATTAGTAATCCACTGCAAAACTAAAGATTATCTACATTTGACTTAAAGGGAAAATTGTGTAAATAATTTTTAGCTGAACTGTTCATTTATGTCCTTTGTGTCAGTAATGCCATGTCTTAATCTAGGTTTAAGGAATGAATGCATAAGAGATCCTTTTTTCCTTAATTTCAGCATGTACCAAACGTAGTTATGCAGTATGAGGACAGTGTGAGGGATGAACTAATAGTCTGTCACTGTTAAGCATGCCTAGAAATGGAATATGACAATTTGCCTTTCTGTCAAGGTATAAAAAAAAGCCCCAATAAATTTTAAAGAAAACCCCCGAAGCCCTTACTGTCACCTTTATCTACTGTCTCCCTATGGAGACTCACCTGTTGATTTAGAGTGTGTGGCTTGAGTGTGGCTAGAGTGTGTGTTTGTCTAAACCAAGAATTTGAAGACCAGATTTGAATTCCTGGGGAAAACGTTCTTGCCAAATTACCATGTAAAAAAATGAACTTAAATTAACAAGAATGAACACCCTTACCTGATATACCTAATTATATTTGAACTGTATTACACACTGTCCACCTATTTTTTCAGAATTGGATTTTAACATGCAATAATTTTAAATTTTAATAAATTTTAATCGCAATAATTTTAAACTGAAAAAATATGTCACTTCATTTGCCACTGACACATTGTTGCACTGAATGATGAGTCTTTCATTTCATTCTCTTTGACAATTCACCACCAAATTTGTCCTCAATATTTGGATAGGATCAAGAATGCTTATAGATGTTTTAACCATGTTTTAATACAAGAACTCTGAAGCAAATAAGAATACTCAGAGAAACACCCCAGTCTGTGTCCTTTCTTTAGTACTATTTGTTTCGTAGGCAGAATTACATCTTTGCTTGAAATACTGACACATACAAAAAACTGAATGCAATAATTACATAGATGAGTGGTCAGACAGGGTCAGAGGAGAAATTACATGTGTCAGCCAAAATCATGCTGAGGTAATGGCATAATAGTGTTTCTGAATCAGACACTTTAAACATACAGTCGGGAACATAAGTATTTGGACAGTGACACAATTTTCGTAATTTTGTCTCTGTACACCTCCACAATGGATTTGAAATAAAGCAATCAAGATGTGATTTAATTCAAAGGGTTTAACAAAAATATTACATTAACTGTTTAGGAATTACAGCCATTTTCACAGGCTCAAAAGTAACTGGACAATTGACTGACAAGCAGTTTCATGTCCAGGTGTGGCCTGTTTTCTCATTACGCCTTCATGAATGTAAATACAGAGGGTTTACCTCAAGATGCAAACCATCAGTAACACTCAAGAACAGAAAGGCCAGAATAGACTTTGCTAGAAAACATCTAAAAATAAAGCCTGCCCAGTTCTGGAACAAGATTCTTTGGACTGATGAAACCAAGATTAACTTGTACCAGAATGATGGGAAGAGAAAAGTAGAAAAGAGAAGGAAAGGAAGGGCTCATGATCCAAAGCATACCACGTCATCTGTCAAACATGGTGGAGGCAGTGTTACGGCATGGGCATGTCTGGCTGCCAATGGAACTGGGTCCCTGGTATTTATTGATGATGTGACTGCTGATAGAAGTAGCAGGATGAATTCTGAAGTGTATAGAGCTATAATTTCTGCTCAGATTCAGTCAAATGCTACAAAAACTGATAGGACAGGGCTTCACAGTACAGATGGATCATGACCCAAAACATACAACGAAAGCAATGCAAGGGCTTCTTAACGCAAAGAAATGGAGTGTTCTTAAGTGGCCGAGTTCGACACCTGACCTCACGCCAATTGAGCATGCTTTTCAGTTACTGAAGACAAAACTGAAGGCAGAAAGACCCACAAACAAAGAGCAACTGAAGGCAGCTCCAGTAAAAGGCCTGGAAAAGTATCTCAAGGGAGGAAACTCAGCATTTATTTATGTCTGTGGGTTCCAGACTTCAGCAGAACCAGTAGATTTAGCAGAAACCTATGATGTGTTATTTGGACAGCAATTATATTCCATTAAAAGTATGCAAAAAAGTAAAAACAAAACAAAATACCAAGCTCAGGGTGCAGTTTAAAAAGCATTACACAGTAAAAACTTCAGCATGTAATGTCTAATAACTAATTATTCTTCCCAATAATAAATACATTACTGTAATGATAATGCAAAAAGTGCTAATGTATTCTATTCGGTTGCATAAAAACACTCGTTCTTGTATATCTATTAGAAACCATTCCATAATTTCTTATTTTAAAGATGATACTGAGATCAGAGCTCTGTGTCAGCCAATCTGATACTGACATCCCCTTAACAGCCAAGCTCACTCTCTGCAAGTTCACACACGAGATGGATACATGCTTTTTTTTGCGTTCTGTCAGTCAGCATTACCCAAGTTCCCAGTAAGTCTTAACTCCACGAGTGGATCTTTTCTGATGGTGAATTTGACCATCCCTAATGCCTATGAAGGTTTTCAGTCATCAAGATAATATTGAATCAACTGGTCTTCTATTATAATATTGAATATGTTTAATCAGATGAAGCTTCATGGATGAATGATGAAACTTGATAATCTTTCTAATTATAAAACAAGTCCTAAACTGGACAGTACTAATTATCATTCATTTTACATATACCATCTAGTGGACTACAGTACAGTGTTTGCCCAGAGTTCATTACCTAAAACCATGTTACCTTAGCTCAGGTCTAAAAACGATTTGCTGTGCACCATTCGTTCACTTATCTTTTGCTCTTTATCTTTTTTGTTATTTCACTACGCTGAATTCTACTGTGGGTTTCCCCATTGAACTGGAGGACTAACCTCAGCCTTCTATTAGGAATAATAATTTTTGAATGTAACACATCAAAGCTGAGAGTGTATACAGCCATGATGGTGATGAAGATCTGAAGATGCAGCAAACAAACATCATCTCTCTCAATACATGGCACTTAGATTTTATA